>CM064879.1:34792137-34901775 GCA_003313485.2 Penstemon barbatus | reverse complement strand
TTAGATCTGCTTGTGTTTTTCGTGATCGCTTTGGATCTACGGCTTCTCTTGTTATCGACTGGTTGAGTCGATTATAGCGCGTTCCAACTTACTTGCATTTATTACGGGGAGTAAAGGGTCGCATTTCTGTCCGTTGATCAAATACTTTTTCAGCCGTTGGATTGCTTAGTCTATCCTATAAATAGGGGTGGTTTGCATTCTTCATTTGCAATTTCCCAAAAGGATGGAGATCTCAGTTTCCTTAGATTTTATTTTGCCTTCAGATCCCATAATATTCAAAAAGTCACATTATCGTGATTCATGTAATAGCTTGATGTTCTTCTACCTTGTACTGAGGGTCCCATGGAAGCCCTACCTTGTACTAACGGGTCCCATGAGGCCTCAATGTTGTTTTCACAGATTTGAGGTCCGTGGTTTCTGTTTGCACATGGAGGGTTCATACTTGCCACTCACCCCTGCTCTTCGATGTACCTCCGGGTGATAGACCACCGGGGTGTGCTGGTTAATTTTTCTTCTGCGACGGTCCTGAAGAGATGCTGCTCTAGGATAAAATATCAACTCCTAAAGTAGAAGCAGTATCTTGTTGTGGGTGAATGAGTACTGCCGGTCATCTGGCTGGTAATAATCATTTCCTCTGGAAGAACATTTGATCTTCAGAGCCTGGCCGTCGAACCAAAAAAGTCGACCATCTTGAGCAGCATGCTTCTTAGGTGGTTTATCATAATCGACGAGGTACTAGGGAGGAGATTGGTGTTTCCGTGGACATTGTCGTGAAGATCGCTGATCTATAAGATCATTTTATCTAATCCATTGTAACGATGTTTAAGTAGTATGTAAACCTTTGTAATTTAGGACTTTTGTATGTAATCTATTCGATGAATAAAATATTACTTTTATCCCCTGAATTCTCTTTATTTGTTGACTTTGTCATAATTTTATTTATGAGGAGCTTTTTCCAAGCAGATGGATTCATACTCGATTCATCTTCAAGACTTGGTTGTATTAGCAGATCCTTTAGATCGTTAGGAACAGATCGAGGAGTGTTTATCGAGGAGATCAATGTATACTCAACTCTTATTTATTTAGACTTAGGTTTTTATGCCAGAAGCCTTTTAGATCGTTCAAAACGGATCGAGGAGTGTTTATTGAGCGGATCAATGTCTACTCAACTCGTTTTATAATTTAGACTTAGGTTTTTATACCAAAAGTCATTTAGATCGTCGTAAATATATCGAGGAGTGTTTATTGAGCGGATCAATGTATACTCGACTCTTTTATAATTTAGACTTAGGTTTTTATACCAAAAGTCATTTAGATCGTTGTAAAAATATCGAGGAGTGTTTATTGAGCGGATCAATGTATACTCGACTCTTTTATAATTAAAACTTAGGTTTTTATACCAAAAGTCTTTTTATCGTTGTAAATATATAGAGGAGTTTTTATTGAGCGGATCAATGTATACTCAACTCTATTTGATTAGACTTAGATCGAGGAGTGTTTATTGAGCGGATCAATGTATACTCAACTCTTTTTTTATTAGACTTAGGTTTTTTACCCAAAAGTCTTTTAATCGTCATAAGTAAATCGAGGAGTGTTTATTGAGCGGATCAATGTATACTCGACTCGTTTTTACTTAGACTTAGGTTTTCAATACCAAAAGTCTTTTAATCTTCGTGAATAATGACCGAGGAGTTTTTATTGAGCGGATCAATGTATACTCGACTCGTTTTTACTTAGACTTAGGTTTTCAATACCAAAAGTCTTTTAATCTTTGTGAATAATGACCGAGGAGTTTTTATTGAGCGGATCAATGTATACTCGACTCGTTTTTACTTAGACTTAGGTTTTCAATACCAAAAGTCTTTTAATCTTTGTGAATAATGACCGAGGAGTTTTTATTGAGCGGATCAATGTATACTCGACTCGTTTGTATGGTCGGACCGAGGAGTGTTTATTGAGCGGATCAATGTATACTTAACTCCTTTTGTCCCAATCTCAACCAATATAATAGTAGAATTCCAAGGAGTGTTTACCGAAACAATCGATTTATACTCGATCTTGACTTAATATTTAAAATTGCTAAAATCTTTAACAATTGAACTGTAGGCTAAGGCCTTTATTACAAAGATTAAAACTTAATAAAATAAAATAAAACAAAGCAGCATAATCTGCTAAAATTTATTTACCATAGTACTTCCTAAGGTTGACTGCGTTCCAGGTTCTTGGTAAGGCTGTTCCATCCAAGTGTGCAATTTTGTATGAACCTTTCTTTCCTACGCCAATGACAACGTAAGGTCCATCCCAATTTTGTTGTAACTTTCCCACATGCTTGGATACTTCTACCTTCTTCAAGACCAGGTCTCCTTCTTTGAAGGTTCGGATGCGTACCTTTTGATTGTATGCCTTTTCCATATTTGCTTTAGTGGCTTGCAGGCGTACAACGGCTTTTTCTCTCAAAGCTTCTGTTAAATCGACGTCACTTTCTCTTGTCTTTTCATTTTCCTGATCATCGTACATCTCGATTCTTGGTGTTGGGATTAGAGTTTCAACAGGAATAACAGCTTCCGAACCATATACCAAGCTAAATGGGGTTTCCCCGGTTGAGCTCCTGCCTGTGGTTCGATTAGCCCAAAGTACTCCTGGGAGTTCATCGAGCCATTTTCCTTTGGCCGCTCCTAATCTTTTTTCCAAGGATTTTATTATTTCTCGGTTTGCTACTTCGGTTTGTTCGTTCGCTCTAGGGTGCCCGACCGAAGTTAAATTTTGTTGAATCCCAAGTTTCGAACACCATTCTATTACCCGTTTTCCCGCGAATTGGGTTCCATTATCAGAAATTAGGATCCTTGGGATGCCAAATCGACAAACTATGAATTTCCATAGGAAGTTGATCACTTGGAATTGAGTTATTCGTGCGAGGGCGATGCATTCTATCCATTTGCTGAAGTATTCTACGGCGACCAGGACGTAAGCTTTCTTGCATCTAGCCGCTGGGAACGGTCCCACGATGTCCATTCCCAATTGATCGAAAGGCCAACATACCGGGATTGGATGCATGTTTTCTGCTGGTCGATGACATATATTAGCATGGACTTGGCAGTGATGACATTCTTGGACATACTGAGCGGCATCCTTATTGATTGTAGGCCAATAATAACCTGTTCGGAGGCATTTCAAAGCCGATGCCCTTGCTCCGCTGTGATTCCCTGCGTCTCCTTCATGTACCTCTCGTAGAATATCAATGGTTTGTGATTCAGAGACGCATTTCAGAAGAATTCCTGATACTGATCTCCGGTAGAGTTTTTCTTCTACCAATGTATATTTTGGAGCTCGATATTTTATTTTCCGAGCTTCATTCTGGTCAAGCGGCAGTTTTCCCTCTCGAAGATAGTCTATCATTGGAGTCATCCAGTTTTCTTCAGCTTCTTCGGTTTCCATTATATCGATTGCCGGTGTTTCATCGATATCGATCGCCGGTGTATTAGAGATTAACCAGTTGATCACCCTTTCGGTTTTTCCGTCATGGGCTCCTGTGAAATTAGATAGTTGATCGGCCCATTTGTTTTCCGAACGTGGAATGTTCTGTATACCGAAGATTTCGAATTTCTCAGCTAGTGTTTTCACTATGGCGAGGTATTTAACCATATTAAATTTCTTAGCCTCGTATAGGCCTTCTATTTGTCTTTGCACTAACTCTGAATCGGTTAATACTTTAAGGTTTTTTATGTTGGCTTTGATCGCCATTTCCAGTCCTGCGATTAACGCTTTATATTCTGCTTCATTGTTCGTTACGACGAAGTCCAATGTTATCGCACAATTTAAATCTTCTTTATTTGGTCCGGTGAAGTTGATTCCGGCGCCTCCTCCTTCTCGGCATGAAGCACCGTCAACATGCATTAACCAAGTTTGATCTTCTATGATCAAGATATCGTCGTTGAGGCTGTTCGATAGTTCGGTTTCCTGTGTCAGAGTTTCCAATAGAAAATCAGCTAACACTTGGGCCTTAATTGCAATTCTCGGTTTGTAATCGATTTCAAATTGGCCGAGTTCGATCGCCCATTTGATTAGTCTTCTGGAGGCTTCCGGCTTTGCTAAGACTTGTCTCAGTGGTTGATTCGTTAAAACCACGATTTTGTAGGTTAAAAAGTAAGGTCGATGTTTTCGTGCAGCCACTACTAAGGCCAGAGTGAATTTCTCAATTTCCAAATAATTCTTCTCCGCCCCTTGCAGTAATTTGCTTAAATAATAGACAGGCTTATGTTCTGAACCTTCTATCTTAATTAGTACTGAACTAACGGCCGCGTCGGAAATCGAGATGTAGATATACAATTGTTCTCCTTCCGTCGGTTTGGCCAACATCGGGGGTGTTGTCAAATACTCTTTGAGTTGTTCGAAGGCTCGATCGCATTCTTTGGTCCAAACAAAGTTTTTTGCTTTTCGAAGCGTTTGGAAAAAGGGCAAACTTCTGTCTGCTGATTTTGATATGAATATGTTCAACGCTACGATTTTCCCAACCAAGCTTTGTACTTGGGAGATGGTTTTGGGAGGTTTCATTTCAGTTATGGCTCGAATTTTTTCTGGGTTGGCTTCTATTCCTCGCTGGTGTACCAAATAGGCCAAAAATTTTCCTGACTTAACACCGAAAGTGCATTTCGCGGGATTTAACTTCATGCGGTATTTTCTCAAGATCCGGAAACATCGATCAAGATGTTTTACGTGATCCGCTTCGTTCATACTTTTGACTAACATGTCGTCTACATAGACTTCCATTATCTCTTCGATTAACTCTTTGAACATTAGGTTTACTAATCTTTGGTAAGTAGCCCCGGCATTCCTTAAGCCGAATGGCATTACTATAAAGCAATATACTCCCTGCTCGGTTATGAACGCAGTCTTCTCTTGGTCCCGCTCATCCATGTATATTTGATAAAACCCTTGAAAGGCTTCCATCATGCTGAATATCGCGAAGCCAGCGGTTGAGTCAACTAATAAGTCGATCCTTGGGAGGGGATATGGGTCGCGTGGGCATAATTTGTTAAGGTCGATAAAATCATTACACATTCTCCATTTGTTGTCCTTTTTATCCCCTTTTGCTACTAGAACAACATTACATAGCCATTCTGAGAAGTGTATTTCTCGGATTTGTTTTGCTTCAAGTTGTCTTTCTACCTCGGCTTTGATAATTTTATCTTTTACTGGCCCATGATTTCTCTTCTTTTGTCTGGCAGGTTTTGCCAAAGGATCAATTTTTAGGGAATGCTTGATTACTCGAGGATCAATTCCTTCAATTTCATTCGCGCTCCAAGCGAAGACGTCGACATTATCTCTGAGGAAGTTGATCAACATTACTTCCCCTTCTTTGCTCAATTCAGTACCTATTCTTGTTGTTTTGGACGAGTCCCCTTGTATTAGAATTACATCCTTATGTTCTGGTGGTTTTAAGGCTAAATCTAGCGGTTCTTTTCCCTTTTTATCTATTCGATCAGTACTAAGGATTTCAACCTTGTTTCTAACGAGATCGTCTTCGAGTTTTCTTTTGCTCGGGGTAATTGATTTGGGGTAATCTTTCAAGGTTAATGAGTTGCTGTAGCAATCCCATGCCATACAGTGATCATTCATTATTTCCCCGATACCTCTATCGGTCGGAAACTTTATCTTCTGGTGATAAGTAGAGACAACGGCTCGGAATAGGTTGAGGGCTGGTCGTCCTAATATTGCGTTATAAGCGAAGGGTGTTTCTACCACTAGAAATTTTACCAGCTTCACTGTCCGGTGCGGTTTTTTCCCGAGTGATACACTTAAGGTTATTGTTCCGTTGGGGACGATTTCGGATCCTCCAAACCCTACTAACGGCGTAGCTACTTTCTGTAGATTTATCTGTCCCAAGTTCATCTGGGCTAAAACCTCCCGAGAGATGATATTCGCTGAGCTCCCATTATCTATTAGGATCCTTTTGACATTATAATTTGCTATTTCTAGCGACACCACCATCGGGAAATTGGGGTTATCCTCTTTTGTGTCCCAAACAATGTTTTTAGGTACTTCGCCTTCGTTAAAGCTGATCAGCTGGTCGTTTGATGGCTTGTTTTCCAGAGTCCATATTTCTTTTGGGTATTTTAAGCTTCCAACTATGGATCTGGCTGTCCTTCGTCGTGCGTTAGGACTATCCCCGCCTGCGGGTCCCCCGGATATTGTATGGATAGTCCCATTGATCTGGTCATGGTTCAACTCCTGCGTAGGACCATGCTCGGGTGACCTTCGACGAGAACTCCTTCTTTGATTATTATTCCGAGGGCTTCTACTTCTTTCCCTTTTGCGGTTATCTCGCTCTATATAGTCGTCTAGTTTTCCCTGTTCGATTAGTTTTTCAACTTCTCTTTTAAGGTGAAAACAATTTTCCGTTCGATGTCCGTGTGCCCGATAGTATTTACAGTATAGGTCATAGTTTCGAGATCCTGGTCTAGGCTGAGCGATTTTCCTCGCTTCAGGGATCCAATTATTCCTTTCTAGTACTTCCAATATTTCTTCCATCGGAGCATTTAACCTTGGGTGTTCTACTTGATTAACCCTGCCTCTGATCGGTAGTTCGGGGTTTCTTGGTCTTTGGTAGAAATTAGGTTGCCTTTCTTGGTCGGCTTTGTTGTATTCCAATCGCTGGAAAACATTGCCTTTTCTAAAAGATCGCTCATAATCCATGGATCTTTGGGCAGGAATCCTATCATGCTGTTTGGAGCCTGAAGTTGTGGCTTTGTTTTTGTTTTTATCTTTAAAGGAATTCATCTCTTCTTGGGTCATATATTTAGACGCCAAGCTCATGATGTCGGCAAACGTTCTTGGTTGTTTTCGACTGAGGGCATTTCCGAACTGCCTATTCTTCGTGAGGTCGAAGAGAATAGAAATTATGTAATCGATATTTGGGGAATCAATTTTGAGTAATTCCACGTTAAATCTCGCCAACCAGTTTCTTAGGGATTCTCCCTCTTGTTGGTGTATGGTTCCTAAGTAGCTCATCGGGAGTTTTTGCTTCTTCTGACTGGCAAACTGCTGTGTCAATTTATTACATAATTCCCGAAAACTGAATATGGAGTTGGCAGGTTGTTTGGCGAACCAGTCCAATGCGAGTCCTTCGAATGTGGTCACCATTCACTTGGCGGTGAATTCCGCCGAGTGGGAGTATAAGTTCATTATATTCATGAAGCTAAAAATATAATCATCTGGGTCACTGGTTCCATCATATCGGGGTAGTCTACCCGGGACCTGCCCAATTGACTGTGCCTCTTTTATTTCTCTGCAGAAGGGAGAATAGGCGGCAAGGCTCTCCTGGAGTTCCGTGGTTCGGGCCCACGGGTTTTGAACAGATCGTAGGCGTTGTTCGAGTCGCTCCTGCACCATCCTTTCGATTTCTCTTTCCGAGAATCGCGTTGTTCGTGGTCGATCTAGGATTGCATCATCTATGTCATCCTCGATAGGGATTATTGTACGTTCCTTGGACCCACTGCGCCCCGGCTGTGTTTTTCTTTGTCCTGGTTTTCTTCGGGGATGGTTATCGGAGGGTTTTGAATTGCCCTGCTGCGGACTGTATAGCGAGCGCCGCTCGCTTGCCGGGCTGTCATCTTGTTGAGAGGCTTGATCGTTTTGCCTTGGCGCTCTTTGAGCAGGAGTTGCCCAGGCAGCCCTAACGTTTCGAGGAATTTGATCAAGTACGAGTAATTCTTCTGGAGAGAGTGATTTAACGAGCATTGCGATCTGTCGCAGTTTCTCCTGAGCGCCCGGGAGAGGAACGGGGATCACAGGGACTTCCGGTTCTTCCGATATTGTACCGGGAAGACCTCCTTGGGGTTCCTGCTGACGGGGGTGGGTATCATGCAAATTCTCGTTGGTGTTGGGAGCGTTATTATCATTGTTGTCCTGTAGATCTTCAGATGTGTTATGACCGGTGGTTGTGTTACTTCTTGCTCCAATACGAGCGCTTTTCCTTGGGCGAGCCATGTGTCGATCGAATAATTAACCTAGCCCCTCGGTGGGCGCCAACTGATTTAACCGGATTTCGTCGGGTTAAGGGTATCAGTTAATTTGTGATATTGGGGGTTCTCAATATATATTTTATAGGGCTCTGTTACTTTATTCATGATGGATCAAAACTCAAGGAAGAGCAATATCATAAGAACAAAAAAGTAAATATTGAAACCAACGCAAAAATATAACACAAATATGAAGAGAATGCTCTCTTTTATTGAATAATAGTGAGTTGTGTTGTTTATGCAGAATTTAATGGCGTATTTGCCTTATGATTCAGAGTTGTTTAATACAATGATTGACTAGGTATTTATATCATACTAAACCTAGCGTTACAAGGAAATATAGTCCTAATAGGACTCGGCCCAAATATCCTTCTTGGGTCCGGAGTATAGTCTTCTAGTCGAAGAGAGCTGTATTTGGCCGGGTCGATAAGATGATCCCGAACTGTCTGATTTGGTCGAACCGATCTCATGTTCTTTAGTCGATCCGTACAGTATGTAGGGTGCGAAATAGCCCCCATCAATGATGAGTTTGGCTCTTCGTATTTTATTTTCGCCATCTTCATGGTGTGAAGGAGGATGGATAATGCAGAACATATTTCCGTAAATTAAACATCTAGCTATCTGCAATGCCTTACCTGTGCTTTGAGAAATTCATTTCTTGTTTTCAAAATAATGTACTCCTTTACTGCAAGCTCCTTTTTCTTCTCACCGGAATTTGTCGTCCCCAAAAAAAAAAAAAAAAGACCGACGGCATTTGAAACCTTGACGATGTATTACTTTAAGTTCCAAGCACAAAAACAGAGAAAAAGAAAAAAGAATGCCGCCTACCTTCTTCAAATTTTCATTCTCTTCCTAGAGTTCAGCTGCTTTTGTGGTCAATTCTAGGAAAACAGGCTGGTTAAATAAATCAAAAAGATTATAAAAACCATGCACTATAACCTTAATCATCTGATTGTATAGAAAATATGTAAGACAATGGAGAAACATAACGCAAGCAATGCATCCTGGAACTAAATATATAACCATGTGATGATGAATATAGTGAAGTACATCAAATAAACAAAAGCTTTTCTTTGTCAACTCATCGATATTGTATTGTTCCCTCTCTCAGAAGGCTAAGAACTAAGAACATGCAATGCTTTAATGGGACTATTAGATAGTTTTTAGAGAAGGATTACTTAAAAGTAATTGTTTTCATAAGGCCACAAATAAAATCATCAAGACCGGTTTCATTCCGCAATCGAATCCACTCACAGACAATTATATTATATAAACTAAGCAACATGGAAGTTTAAGTATATAATAAAAGCTCAAGAACTTGTGTGCTTCTTTTTGCAACTCATTCTCTGCATCACAATACACTAATTTTTTTCACAGATCACTTATTGAATTATACTGTATGATGTGATAGGATAGTGCCCAGCAAGCCAATATTAATTAGCTTGTTAGAGTACTATTTTCTTATGGTTTATAATTAATATGCCTATTTATTTATAGTACATAAATTAAACAATGGACAACTTCATCTCTCGCGAACTTATCTAAGCGATTGGATGAAATCCTAAGGTCACATTAGACTATGAGACGATTCACTTCAGTATTGAGTGCAATCATGAAACAGTCCCTAAGGTCGTGATCTTAAAACACGTTCCAAGTCATAGATTTCTAACGAGACGGGGTATCGAAGGAATCGCTAAGACTTCTACGATTATGCATGATTCACATGAAGTGAATTTGTAGAGTTTCATGAACAAGACATTTTGATGTCAGTGCATATGACTAGGTAGTTCGATAGAGAAGATCGAACGCATCGAACGATCCGAACAGAGAAACCCATTGTGGAAGCGCATGACGGGGGTGGGTATCCTGCAAATTCTCGTTGGTGTTGGGAGCGTTATTATCATTGTTGTCCTATAGATCTTCAGATGTGTTATGACCGGTGGTTGTGTCACTTCTTGCTCCAATACGAGCGCTTTTCCTTGGGCGAGCCATGTGTCGATTGAATAATTAACCTAGCCCCACGGTGGGCGCCAACTGATTTAACCGGATTTCGTCGGGTTAAGGGTATCAGTGAATTTGTGATATTGGGGGTTCTCAATATATATTTTATAGGGCTCTGTTACTTTATTCAGGATGGATCAAAACTCAAGGAAGAGCAATATCATAAGAACAAAAAAGTAAATATTGAAACGAACGCAAAAATATAACACAAATATGAAGAGAAAGCTCTCTTTTATTGAATAATAGTGAGTTGTGTTGTTTATGCAGAATTTAATGGCGTATTTGCCTTATGATTCAGAGTTGTTTAATACAATGATTGACTAAGTATTTACATCATACTAAACCTAGCGTTACAAGGAAATATAGTCCTAATAGGACTCGGCCCAAATATCCTTCTTGGGTCCGGAGTATAGTCTTCTAGTCGAAGAGAGCTGTATTCGGCCGGGTCGATAAGATGATCCCGAACTGTCTGATTTGGTCGAACCGATCTCATGTTCTTTAGTCGATCCGTACAGTATGTAGGGTGCGAAATAGCCCCCATCACATCTGATAAAACTTTCATTTCTGTAAAAGAGTTTACAGCGGATGAAACTATTCCCTCTCCACCTATAAGGAGGAAATTCCTTGAAAGGAAGATGCAAGCAGTGCTACAAGAGTTGAGGGATAACGAATTCAGGGACTGGGTCAAGGAAGAACTAAACCTAGACATTCCTTTTTAGAAGAAGTTTTACTTAGTTTTTCGTATTAGCATGAGTTTTTAGTTTTAGTTTATTTTGAGTATTATTTCAAATTTTGTACAAGACATTATTGCTTTACCATTGAGAATGGAATCTATTTAATTAGAGCGATTTAACTTTGTACAAATATTGATGTTTTGATACATAGAAATAAAACAATGATAAACGAATCAAAACTTCAAAAACTGCCTGCTGAATCGAAAATCGTAAAACGAACAAGATAATCGTCCGCGCTAGAAATGTTCATTTTGGACATTCTTCCTAAAGATTCGAAAGGAAAATTTTTATCTACTGCTCTTGAAATAAAGAACTTGGATAAACTCAGAACTTTCAAATCCTGAAGGAATAATAACCGAAATAAAAGGATCGCTAAGGCATTCCAAACATTTCAATCAATGAGAACTAAAAGCACTAGTTCAAAAGGATTCTGCTTCATATATACTTACGATTTTAATTGTCAAAGTGTATGTGTACTTGGTTGAAGTACAATTCTGAAAGTATTGAAGTAATTCAATAGACGTTTTGGAAATGAAGTAACTAAATGCATTATGTCAAAAGCATGCTGAAACATAAGCAACTGAATCCTCGATTATCTAAAGGAGAATAGAATTCTCACAAAGCAAATCAAAGAAGAGGATCGATTTTGGATAAAACTTGGTTCGACTCTCGACTATGATATTGCTAAATTCACATATTCACATTAGGGGATAGCCTCCCCTGACTCTTCAAAAGTACTTGGTCTAGTATTTTTCGAAGTGAGTTCTTACATCGCCATGTCATTTAAGACATAGCAAAACACCCTTATATGAGAAATTAGATGGTAGATCTAATTCATATAATGTTTGTGGGGTATCCAACAAAATCCATTGGATACCTGTTCTACGACGACGAGAAACGGAAGTATCTCATAAAAAGCTTATTCCTCTGTTGACGAAACTCTTGTCAAAGGAAATAAGAAATGTCATAGAACTTGATAAAGTCCAAGAACTGGACCCATCCCCATGAACAGTGGGAGTAAACCCTGAAACCTGCCGAACCGATCCATGCACAAATAATTAGTAATCTAATCAAATTCGTAAGGAACTCAAAATTCCATTTTACGAAATTGAGAAATTGGATTTTAATCCAAGATTGCAAAAGAGACTAAGGGATATGGCATAAAGCCATAAGATTCAAAATGAAAATTTTACTCGCTTAATGGCGATAGGTCATTATTCAAAAGGTCCTTCTAGGACTAATGAAAATACCATTTGACCATTGGCTACGTCAAAATCCATTTCGAAACTATTAGCCATAGAAAGGTAGTTTTAACTACCAAAGTTATGACTACTGGATATGAATCCTGCATCTCACAATTGAAAATTGATGAGAAGATCTCTATTCAAATTCAAAGGTCAATCTATGACTTTTTCAAATCTTGGAACATGCAACTTGATAAGTCAATCAAGAATGTTGAATTTGTCAAAAGGCATATGGATTCCAAATGTGCAAAATGATTAGTGGGAGCATAGTTAAATTCGTAACGCAACGAGATAATGATCTACACATCAAGTATGATATAAGAATATCCGAGAAACACAGACGAAAAACGTGTTATTCACGCAATTTTCCATGATAAGATTTGGGAATTACATCTCACATACTGGCAATACGTATTTATAGAGATAAAAGCAAAGTAGATGTTGCAATTCACCAAATCAAAGTACAAAGACTGAATATTGATTAAATTCAATATGGAAAAATCCAAGAAAGGATCGTTTCCAAAGAGACAAAATTTCTCCTACTTATTTAATGAGCCCTACATATAAATGAGTAAAGAAATAATTGTCTCAAGAAGCCTTATGCTTTGGCATTTGGATTACATGTAGTATGCAAAGTCTTGTACCAGACCTGACTCATCAAAATGCTCTGATCATTCACGAGCTGCTGATAGTCAAACACCAGTAAAGGACACTGGACTACCATAAAAGCGATCCTCAAAGATAATTAAAGGATATAACGCCGGTCTGTGGTAGTAAGTGGAGAATTGAAACTCGAAGGACTTAGAATTTCGAGATTTCCAGTCTGAAGTGGATGATTTATTCTGTCTCGATGAAGCTAAGGTAAATTGGAAGAAATTCCAAATACCATTGCCGACTCAATCAGAATAATAGCACCATTATAATGCTCCACGAGAGAAAGTGTTTAGATGAGAAACTTTCACCCAACGATTGGATGAAATACCCAGCATGACAAAAGCTTATCATAATCTTAACCGATTTAGAAAAGATAATTGATCAATGAAAGGGAAACGAGATCTCACCTATAATCTAAACACAATGCCATATGATTATACAAGTCATAGGTAGTTGAGACACGTAGAAATAATACGCCATCTCAACGAAGACAATTTAGCAGATCCACTAATTAAGCTCTTTCACAAATGAGTTCGAAGGACATCTTGGTATAGATGGGTCTTAGAAACTTTGTGATTGGCTTTAGGGCAAGTGGGAGATTGATAGAATAGTGTCCAGCAAGCCAATATTAATTAGCTTGTTAAAGTACTATTTTCTTATGGTTTATAATTAATACGCCCGTTCATTCATACGTGAATTGAACAATGGTCAACTTCATCTCTCGCGAACTTATCTAAGCGATTGGATGAAATCCTAAGGTCACAATAGACTATGGGACGATTAACTTCAGTACTGAGTGCAATCATGAAACAGTCTCAAAGGTCGTGATCTTAAAACCGTTCCAAGTCATAGATTCCGAACGAGACGGGGTATCGTAGGAATCGCCAAGACTTGTACAAGTATGCATGATTCACATGGAGTGAATTTGTAGCGTTTCATGAACAAGGCATTTGAGGCCAGTGCATATGAGTAGGTAGTTCAATGGAGGATTGAACGCATCGAACGACCCGAACAGAGAAACCCATTGTGGAAGTGCTTGTCGCATATCGGTGATGGGATGTTTCTCAAGGCTTATAATAGTGTACGATTTAGTCCTTAGACTTGAGGTGCTAGGGCGAATTCGGTGCACGAGTGTGCGTACTTAGATTTAGGTACTGGTCACGTAGCCTTGCCGCAAAGTGCCTAAGTTGGGTGCGTACACAACTGTACGCGAATGGTTAGTACTAAGAAAGGATCCATCGACTCATCCTGATAAGGTGGGAGAATTTCATGTACGTTCTTAGATAATAGTTCTGAGAAACCCACGGCCGTGGTCAGTGACGGATTTGGAAAGGGGTTTCCAGATTTAGCAGTCACACTAGAATTACTATCCAGAATTAGAAAGTACAAAATTGAGATAATTAGAGGTGCCGATCAATTCACACACCCTAGGTCTCGATCGGGAAATAAGTCGTGGAAGGACCGTATGTACGTGGCAATTATAAGAGGTGAGGTTCACAATTATCAATTCACCTTTGATTGGGCTTCATGGGCTTGTGGCTAGACATCGACCATGAAGTGTGGGTACTCCTGAATTAATAAGGAAATTAATTCTGGAGTGGTCAATTAAAAGTTGTTTAATTGATCGGAGCATTTAATTGCTCGTTAATTAAATCACGAAAGTTGTGGGCCTGCTGCCAGTTGATGGTGAACCTAGAGGGTCACACATAATACAATTGGACGGTGACTTTCGAAAAGGAAATGTACGATTTAAAGTTGTTAAATCAAAGTAATTGAATTAAGGCATTAATTCAATGGGAGAATATTAGTTAGATATCTAATTGATTAAAGTTCAATTAATTAATTAGAGTTATCTGATTAATTATAAAATTAATTAAAGTAGTTAATTAATGGAAGATTATGTAATTAACCAATTTTAGGATTGGATAATTATATGGGTTGTTTTTTAAATTATCTTGAAATAGGGTAGGGGGCGATTTTTTGAAGTAAAAGGAAAATGAGTTTTAATCTTAGAGAGCAAGCAAGAAGAGATCTATCAAATCTTGCATTCCTAAGTTGATAAGGAATAAAAGATTTGATAGACAAGGGAAGAAGATATCTTCTAAGAGAAGGACTCTTCTGTTATAAATACTTCTTCTCTTCTCTTCATTCACAACAATGAAACACTTTTGAAAACCCTGAAAAGAAAAGAGAAAACCGATTTTGCAAGAAAAGAAATCAGATTTTTCGCACAAGAAATTTTATTTACAAAATCGCCCCACATACTTTCACCCTAAACCCAAGTCGCCCGAACCAACTCGGCCGAACCCAACCTGGCCAATTTCAACCTGGCCGAAACTCGATCCAATCACACAAGTCATGTGATTAGTTTCTCTTCCATCAAAGATCTCCCAATCCAGATCCAGATCTTAAGTCCAGATCCAGATCTACAGTCCTTTGTTGACAAACCTTCAAGATCCCGTTCGTAGCCTAAGACTTGGAGGTGTCACTACAATCCAGTTGGTGTGGATCAACTTTGGAGGTGAGACACATGGATCACTCGTATTGTGGATCGAACGAAACGCCTGGAGGTAACCACCACCAAGATGTGGTGAGGTAAATCGCAAAAACCCCCTTGTATTTATGTTTATGTTTGATTCAAGCTTTTCGTATAATAAACTGTGGAGAAAGATTTATGGGACTAGTAGGGACCTCGAAAAATTTTAAATTCCGCATTTTGTTGTATTGACAATCGAGCCCCATACCAGAAATATCCCAACACAACAGCCCAACATTAATAGCTTTCTCTTCTTCACTGATTTTGATGAAGTTTGCAGTGAGATCAGCTATGTTGTGTTCAGCTCTCATCAAGGCTGTGTGAAGATGGTCTACATCAACCTTCACATCTTCAACATTTCTGTTCACCTCAACAACACTCTGCATCATTGACTTAGAATGATCTTCAGGCATGGGAAAGCTATCAATAGCACTCTTGATAGTCCTTGCAGTAAGGAGTTGCATACTCTCAAGCTGTAATATGTTAGACTCTGCCAACTCCTGCTGCAATGCCTTTCTTGCATTTATTTCATTGAATTCTCCATAAATAGCTGGAAGGCTTCCATCAGTGATGAGTGTATATCACTTGATGATGCAGAAGTAGCAGCAGCTTCCCTTCCTTCATCCTCCTGGTGGATAGGGGCATCCTTCAGTTCAGTATCCTGATCAGCTTCAGACTCCTTAGCTTTCCACTAAAGTGCTAAGGGTTTTTCAGCAGCTTTAGGCTGATCAGTTACATCTTCAAAAATCTTACTTATGATCTTGCCGTCATTAGTAAAGGTTGTTGTTTGACGAATTTTTCGCACAACAATCCATGGCATTTGAGCAGATGTCTTTACCTTAGGCAATTCATAGTAATCCTTGACTTCCTTGCCAAACGTAATATGTTGAATGCTTGGCAGCTGGGGCAGCTCACTTGAAGACCCTTGCTGATATCTTGACTTAACAGCCCATTTCTTCAAGGCAGTCATAACAGCAATCTGGATTGCCCTTTCTACAGCATCATCAGATTTTCTCTTCTTTCGTGGCAAAGTGTTCTCAATAATCTTGGCCTCCTCAGTAGCATAATCTTTAGCATACTGATGCATAGCATCCCTTACAAAATGAGGATCCAAAGCTTGTTGAATGGAGTCGGTCTTTAGCCAATTCAGAACCCATTTTTCTTCATCAGCTAACTCCTTCCAACTCTGAAGCTCTTCAATAGACTTGTTCAGTCTATAGTCCCTCCATTTGATGTATCTAGGCTTCTCATGAGTGAACAGAGTCTTCAGCATCAGTTTTAGATCATAGTAAGCCACTGCCTTTTCAAATATGTTGAAGATAGCTTTATCAGAGTTGACAATGTCAAATGATCTTCTAACTTCAAACTTTGCCTTTGGCTTGATTCCACCAGCAGGCATCTTTGGTTTGGCTTCCTTTGATTCTCCAATCTTAATCCCTCTCCATGAACAGGTCCATGAGCATCAGCCTTGCTCAGCTCAATGACCATTGCAAGTTCAGCAGCTTCAGCAGCTTTCCTTTCTTCTGCAGACATTTTTCTTCTTTCTTCATCCTTTGCTGCCTGAACCTTGCTAAGTTCAAGGACTCTTTTCTCCTCCAGCTCATCTCTCTTTCGCTGCTCAGCTTCCTCTCTCTTAATTTTATCAGAAACAGAGATTTTCTTTCTTTTGAGGAATATCTTCCTTTTTCCTTTGTCAGCTGGGGCAGAAGTGGGACCAGCAGATGCAAGAGGTGCAGCTGCTATTGGTTCGATGATCATCACATCTTGATCATCTTGAGGCTTGGAAACCTCAGCTGTTGGTTTTTCTTGAGTTGTCTGTTGCACATCAGTTTGTTCAGCAACAGAAGCTTCGTCAGCTCCAACAGGCCTCCCTGCTGTTTGAGGGCTTTCTCTTACTAAGTCCACCAGCTCAGTGGGCTTTTCCACAAAAGTCATTTGCTTTCTTACTGTCTTCCTTTATCTTCCTTGAACAGGTTGGGAAGCACCAGTATCCGTTAATTGACTTCTGGTCCTGTGAGAAACATTCTCATCAGCCACTTCAGCAGATGGAGTGCGAGAAGATGATGCAGGATGTTGGATGAAGATGAAGATGAAGTGCAAAGAAGATAAGAAGATAAGGGAAGGTTTTGATGATTTCCAAAACATCAAAATCAGCTAAGTATGGAAAGCTTAGTTCCCTTAGAAGAATTTTGAACAAGTATAGAAGACATCAGAAGAGTTCAAAGAGTAAAGCCCAGAAGACTACTGATCTCATGCTGAAACAGCAATCAGAAGGGTAGACCATCAGCTGACTCAAATCAGATTAGTTCAGTATTTGATCAGCAAAGTATCTATCAGCAGAGTTGCTTCAATCAGCAGAGTAGAAGAGATCATGAGATAAGTTCAACGATAATAAATGCACCTGGTGTAATAAATGCTGAAAGAGAAGGGTAATAATGGCAAATGATTGAAGAAAACTCTCGGATCTGCAGAATGCATTTAATGCTGCTACAGGAAAGTACAGCAGAGAAAGGACTGTAGCAGGGAGCCGTTCTGAATTGGGCTAAATGCTATGGATTTGAATTGTGACTTCCTTCAACGGTCATATTTTCAAATCCAAGTATAAATAGAGCTTATTTCGAAGAGAGACACACACAACAAAATTCTCTAAGTCTCAAGAAGCTCGAACAGCTCACTCGTCTGGTGGAAGTCATCTGTTGACAGAAACCCAGTTGAAGAAAATAGAAAAATACAATCTGAGTGAATTTGTATTAGCTGAGTGTTGTGCGAAGTTTAAATCCGTCTGTGTGAGTGATTTAACTTCAGAGGATAGGATTTCTGAGTGATTTCCTATTGCGAGCTTATAGCCTTTTCATTTGTTGTCTAGGTGTAAGTGGAGAAATATTGTAAACTTTGTGTTTATAGTATAACCCAGAATCTAAGTGATCTGGAAGAGTGGACTAAAGGATTTTTATCCATATAACCACTATAAAAATTCTTTGTGTTATTCTCGCATTCAAGTTTTCTTGCATATTTCGAAAATTGCATAAGTTTACACTTTGAATTGATAAAAAGATTTTAAAGGAGTTTTAATCTGGGGATAAAATCTTTCAAAGGACTTAGTCTACTTGTGAAAAACACTTTCAAACATCCGCTGCAAGTATACTCTTGATAAAACTGTTTTGCTGAAAAACAGCTAAGTAACTTTAAGAAGAGTGGTCACTCTGCTGTTCAAGATTTGTTCACGATCAGCATAGTAAGTTTACTGTTCTTCATCAGCTTAGTCTGCTGACAGAAGACTGAAAAGTTTTTAAGTCTAAAAATTTTCAGAGGTCTATTCACCCCCCCCCTCTAGACCTCATCTGACCACTTGGGACCAACAAGTGGTATCAGAGCAGGTGGTTCCCTAGAATCAGCTGCCTGATCAACGAGCTTGATCCAAATGTTTTTCAAAGGTTTTCAAAACTTTTCAAAAGAGCATCTTTTTGAAAAATTAAAACTTTTTGAAAAATGGACTGTATCAGCCATGTTCCCCACATTGCTGGTATGTCGTTTGAAGACTGAAAGATCAGAATGGAGATATTCTTAGCTGCCTACAATGACTGTTGGGATTATGCCTTGATTGTCAATACAACAGAGTGCGGAAATTAAAATTTTTCAAGGCACACCCACAGATCCCATAATAAAATCTCCAAGTTATATATACGAAAGACATAAAACAAAGCACAGAAATAATCTAATAAAGGGGGTTTTCGATTTTACCTCACCACAGGCAAGGTGGTGGAAACCTCCAACTCTGATTCTGAACTCTGATTAAGGTTCTGGTTCACTGGAGTGATCCAAGTGTCTCACCTCCAGAGAAAAGTCCACACCAACTGGATTATGATGACACCTCTTAGTCTTAGGCTCAGAACTAGATCTAAGAGGCTTGTTGATGTAGGATTGTGCAGATCTATTTGACAGATCAAAATTCTGCACAAAAGGAATAAGGGAGATGATTTGCGGCGGCGGCGCTAGGGCAATCACGGCGGCGGTGCGGCGGTTTTACGGCAGCACGGCGGCGGCGCTAGAGCTTGGGCGGCGCAAGGGGAGGGGCGGATTTCCTAGGGCAGAGGAGACTAAGGTTTTGCTTAGGTGTTGGTTCTCTGAGTTCTGTCAGAACTCTATTTATAAGCACTCCTCAAGTCCTAGGGTTACAAGATTCCTAATGGGCTTAGGAGTCTATCTCTTGCAAGCCCACCTTAATTTAATTAATTACTTAATTAAATATCCAGCCCATATTAATTAATTACTTAATTAATATTTAGTTTAATTAATCAATTGTCATTTAAATCAATTAAATCAATTAATTAATTTATCTCCCACTTGAATTAACACTTTAATTCACTTAATTGATTTAATTACTTTTAAATCAATTAATTCCTTTTATATTCCTACAGAACAGTCACCGTCCAATTGTATTGTGTGTGACCCTCTGGGTTCACCATCAATTGGCAGCAGGCTCACGAAACCTCGTGATTTAATTTATGAACAATAAATTGCTCCGATCAATTAAACTACCTTTAATTGACCACTCCTAGAATCAGTTCCTCTACTAACTCAGGAGTACCCACACTTCATGGTCGATGTCTAGCCACAAGCCCATGAAGCCCAACATCAGGTGAATTGATATTTAGTGAACCTCACCTCATATAATTACCATGTACATACGGTCCTTCTGTCGACCAATTTCCCGATCAAGACTTAGGGTGTGTGAATTGATCGGCACCTCTAAATTTGTCTCGATAACTATACTTTCTAATTCAGGATAATGTTCCAGTGTGACTGCCTAATTTGGAAAACCCCTTTCCAAATCCGTCACCGACTACGGCCGTAGATTCATTGGAAACATTATCTAAGAATCGTATAGGAAATATTCTCATCCATTACGATGAGTCAACAGATTCCATCTTGGTACTAACCACTCGCGTACATGTCCATACGCACCCAACCTAGGCATTTTTATGACCAAGCTAAGTGGCCTATACCTAGATCTAAGTACGCACTTTCATGCACCGAATTCGCCCTAGCACCTCAAGTCATAGGACTAAATCGTACACTATTATAATCCTTTGAGAAACATCCCATCACCGATATGCGTCATGCGCTTCCACAATGGGTTTCTCTGTTCGGGTCGTTCGATGCATTCGATCCTCCATCGAATCACCTAGTCATATGCACTGGCCTCAAATTCCTTGTTCATGAAACTACAACAAATTCACTCCGTGTGAATCATGCATAATCGTACAAGTCTTGACGATTCACTCGATACCCCGTCTCGATATGAATCTATGACTTGGAACATTTTCGAGATCACGACCTTTGAGACTGTTTCATGATAAGTGCACTCAGTACTGAAGTGTATAGTCCCATAGTCGTGAGTGATCTCAGGGTTTCAACCAATCGCTTAAATGTATTCGCGAGAGATGAAGTTTGGCCATTGTTTATCCTTATACATATATAAATAAACATGCGTATTATTATAAAATCAAAGATTGTTATATACAAGATAGATCTATTACAAGCTAATTGAACTGGCTTGCAGGGCACTATCCTATCAATCTCCCACTTGCCCTAAAGCCATTCACAAACGTTTCTTAGACCCATCTTTTCTAGATGTCCCTCGAACACCTTTTGCGATAGTGGCTTAGTTAGTGGGTCAGCTATGTTGTCTTCCGATTTGACATACTCCATGTGCATGTCACCTCTACCCATGATCTCTCTGATCACGTGGTATTTCCTCTGTACGTGTTTGGATTGATGGTGTGATCTCGGCTCCTTTGCTTGAGCTATTGCCCCGTTGTTGTCACAAAAGACGACTACAGGTTCAGCAATGCTAGGAACAACATCCAATTCCTGGACGAAGTTTCTCATCCATACACTTTCTTTTGCTGCATCTGATGCTGCGATATATTCTGCTTCTGTGGTTGAGTCGGCAGTGGTAGACTGTTTACAGCTTTTCCAACTGACCGCTCCTCCATTGAGGCGGAATATGTATCCAGAGTTGGATTTGAAATCATCCACGTCAGACTGGAAACTCGAATCAGTGAATCCTTCAAGTTTCAGTTCTCCATTACCACCGTAGACCAAAAACATATCCTTAGTCCTTCGCAGGTACTTTAGGATTGCTTTTACGGCAGTCCAGTGCTTCTCGCCTGGATTTGACTGATAGCGGCTCGTTACACTTAGAGCGTGTGCTACGTCTGGTCGAGTACACAACATTGCATACATTATACTCCCTATAGCAGAGGCATAAGGTATGATAGACATTCTCGTCTTTTCTTCGTCGGTTGTAGGGCACATAGACTTAGAAAGAGAGATACCATGTCTCATTGGAACAAATCCTTTCTTAGATTCTTCCATACTAAATCTCTTCAAGATCGTGTTGATGTACTGAGATTGGGAGAGTCCTATCATCTTCTTCGATCTATCCCTATAGATACGTATTCCCAATACGTAAGATGCGTCTCCCATATCTTTCATAGAGAACTGCGCGGATAACCACGCTTTAGTCTGCGCTAACATCTTGATATCGTCTCCGATTAACAAAATGTTATCGACGTACAAAACAATGAATTGTATTGAGCTCCCACTGTTCTTTTTGTACACACAAGGTTCATATACGTTTTTGATAAAGCCAAAAGCTTTGACTGTCTCATCAAATCGTATGTTCCAGGTTCGGGACGCCTGTTTGAGGCCATAAATTGACCTTTGAAGCTTACATAGTTTGTGCTCACTTCCTTTGGACGCAAAACCTTCAGGTTGTTGCATAAAGATCTCCTTATCAATGTCTCCATTGAGGAAGGCGGTCTTTACGTCCATTTGCCATATTTCGTAGTCATGCCACGCGGCTATAGCAAGTAATATCCGAATGGATTTTGACATCGCCACGGGAGAGAAGGTTTCCTCATAGTCTATACCAGGCCTTTGAGAATACCCTTTCGCCACTAAGCGAGCTTTATGAGTAATTACCTCTCCATTCATTCCAAGCTTACGCTTGAAGATCCATTTACATCCTACAGGGATAGTTCCCTCAGGTGGATCGACCAAGGTCCAAACCTTGTTGGAATGCATGGAATCCATTTCGGATTGCATGGCTTCGAGCCACGCACCCGAATCTATGTCAGACATCGCTTCTTGATAGGTCCTTGGATCAGCATCAACTTTCTCGTTTTCGTGAATGAGACCAAATCGCTCTGGCTCCTTACGAATTCGATTAGACCTTCGAAGTATAGGTGTACTAGTAGGTTCAGTTAATTCTGGTTCAGCTCCCACTGTTTGTGGGGATGGGTCCGATTCTTGGACTTCATCAAGTTCTACGATTGTCCCATTTCGGTTGGTGAGGAAATCCTCTTCCAAGAAGTGGGCGTTCCTAGATACGAACGTATTACGTTCTTTAGGATCGAAGAACAGGTATCCAATAGAGTCCTTTGGATAACCCACAAACTTGCACAAACTAGATCTACTATCTAGCTTATCTCCCTTTTTGTTCTTTACATACGCAGGAGATCCCCATACTCGTAAGAACGAATACACGGGTGCTTTACCATACCATACTTGGTGCGGCGTTGTTGGCACTGTCTTTGAAGGTACTATGTTTAGTATCTTCGAAGCAGTTAATAGGGCTAAGCCCCAAAACGAAAAGGGAAGGTCAGCAAAGCTCATCATGGAACGAACCATGTCTAACAAAGTCCGGTTCCTCCGCTCAGACACTCCATTGAGTTGAGGTGTCCTAGGGGGAGTTCGCTGTGCGAGAATTCCATTCTCTTTTAGATAATCAAGGAATTCTTGGCTTAAGTACTCACCACCTCTATCAGAACGAAGTGCTTTAATACTATGTCCAAGTTGGTTCTCTACTTCCATTCGAAACTCTTTGAATTTCTCAAAAGTTTCGGATTTGTGTGTCATAAGATACACATATCCATAACGACTAAAATCGTCGGTGAATGTTACGAAGTAAGAGAATCCACCTCTCGCATTGACACTCAATGGTCCACAAACGTCAGTATGGATAAGATCCAATGTCTGTTTGGTTCGCTCGGGATTCCCGGTGAAGGGTGATTTGGTCATCTTTCCTTTGAGACAAGATTCGCAAGTCGGGAGTTCATCTAAGTTCTTTATTTCAAGAGCCTTAGAGGAAACCAACTTTTGAATCCTACTCTTGGAAATATGTCCAAGTCTAGCGTGCCAAAGTTGTGGAGTTTGATTATCATATTTCCTTTTTCTAGTGCCCTGCTTTCTTGCAGTGGAAACATTCGTCTTCTGGGCTTTTGCGCTTTTTCTCGACCACCTTGGTGACTGCCTTTGAAGAAAATACCTTCTTCTTTTTCTTACCTTTCTTAGGCTTTGCAGCCTTCGATTGGTGTGCAATCATTACAGGTTTCTCTTTCTTGAGAGTCGATTCTGCCGTTACCAATAAATTGGTCAGTTCGTGAAGAGCGAGGTTTCTATCCTCCATATTGAAGTTCAACACGAACTGGTCAAATGAACGGGGCAGCGTATGGAGAAGGAGGTCAGTGCTAAGATCAGCGTGCAAATCCACGTCCAATCGCCCCAGTTTTTCAACCAAGTTGATGAAACGCAGACAGTGATCTTTTACACTGCTTCCCTCAGCCATCTTGAGATTAAACAACTCTTTAGAGGTCGCGAATCTTTCAGCGCGAGACCTTTCCCCAAACATCTGCTGGAGATGGAGAAGCATATCTCTAGCAAGCGGCATAGCAGCATGCTGTTTCTGCAGTTCGTTTGACATTGAAGCTAGCATGAGGCAACGAACCTGAAGATCATCATCAACCCTTTTAGCATGGGCGGTTCGTTGTTCCTCACTAGCTCGTGCTGCGGGTGCAGCAGGCATGGGTGTGTCGAGCACATAACTGCGACGTTCGGAGTCTAGGACTATCCTCAGATTTCTCAGCCAGTCGACAAAGTTTGAACCATTTAATTTGTTTGCGTCGAGGATAACAGATAATGGATTCTTAGACATTGTAATTAATATCTACAATAGGAAAGAAGACAACATTAAGCTAACTGATCTTATGTCTAATACTTATAATTATCGAAGTTGGACTTAGTTTCGAAAAAGTTCTCCCACTTTTTTGTCGAAACAATCACCCCTTTGATTGCTCGGGAAATTCTATTTCCTAGTAGGTCTTGACGTCCCAGCAGCAATTAATTGCACCCACGACTCGTGGCCATACAAGTAATTCTCCAGGTAGGTATACTTTTACCAATTGTGTTACTCCACAACCTTCAAGCTATTTTGCCTCGATTTTCGCACCTATCTAGCACTGCTACATCATAGATGTTACTCCTCGTTTAAGTCTGACCCAGTCAATCTTGATGAGCAACAGGCCCGGTCATGAAATCCCCGTAACTAGTTATCGGTCGATTTTCACATCCCGACAAGTTCCCACCCTTGTCTTGTTTAGTTAAAAACAAGAATCGAGGAATTTCATGTATTGTCCCTTTCTTCGACTCGGGTGCCAGACTCTGGATCACCTCTATCGATAAGTAGACAACATACACTAGTCCCTATTGATGGAAGGCTTGGATCTATAAAACTTCATTTTATAGTTTACCCAATATGACTTAATATTTTATTTCGAGAGGGGTATTTCTGGTTTGAAAGTTATACTAACTCTCCTCGAGATCTCACCGATTCAGTTATGCTTTATCTTTTATTACGATCTAGATTCTAGCGAGTAGCCAAATATAAATCGACAAATAAATAAAAGCCATACAAGCCTAGCATGCATACTACCACAATATGTTTTCGATCGGGAGCCTCCTATGTGGGCCATCATCGAGCCATTGATGTTGGTCCTATTGGTCAATCTAAAGGGTTCTCAAACAGGCCTATGCTATTACATTAATCACCATGCATACATGGCCTTCATATCTCCTTGGGCTCCCATCTTGCTTGTAACGGGCCTCCATCCTAGACTAGGAAAGCATTAAAGCCCTATTCTATTACAAAGCCTCAAAATTGGCCCAAAAACATAAAAGGCTCGCAGGCCTTAATAAAAACCAAACATTAAATTAAACCAATCACATCTACCCTAAGGTCAAAGCTCGGCTCGATCGAAAACCACGTAAACAGTTCACGTAGAGCAAGAAACATGTAAACGACATTTTACTTTCTCCTTTCTTTAATTTTAAAACATCCTTTTAAAACTAACTTCCATTGATTCTTATTTTTAGTCACTACTAATTATGACAAAATAAACTTTCGGGTAAACAAAATAAATTTTCCTGCTGAAAATCAGATTCTGTTTTTCAACTTTTAAAAATTGCATTTTCGGCCCCTCAATTTTCGAAAATTGCACTTTGACCCCAAAAACTTTTAAAAAGTTACAAAAACACCCAAAGCAGTTTCGGCCAGCATTCCAGAAAATAAATTTTGAATTCTGAAAATTTTCGATTTTCCAAACAGATCCTTGAAGTTTCGGTAATTGCAAAACAGTCCCTAAACTTTCGGAAATTACAAAATGACCCAAAAAAGCGTGCGACCAGTTTTGCGAAAACAGTCCAGAATTTTTGAAATTTCCAGATTCTAAAATTTCGAATTTTTAGCCCTTTAAAACCCTAGTTTGCGATTTTGCCCAAAAAGTCCTGAAGTTTTCAAAAACTATGAAAACG
The DNA here is from genome assembly GCA_003313485.2 of Penstemon barbatus. Lineage (NCBI taxonomy): Eukaryota > Viridiplantae > Streptophyta > Magnoliopsida > Lamiales > Plantaginaceae > Penstemon > Penstemon barbatus. Next base: position 34,875,932 of record CM064879.1, on the reverse strand, counting down.
CTATATCTGAAAAACAGTTTTACCAAATTGTAGATCTAGTCATAACAAGTAAGAATCAATCGACAGAACATAATTATCATGCGTTTTAATATACATAATTAAACATATAATATAAACACATATTATGTTCAAGCCTTTCGTATAATAATCATGGACCTGGCTCTGATACCACTGTTGGGATTATGCCTTGATTGTCAATACAACAGAGTGCGGAAATTAAAATTTTTCAAGGCACACCCACAGATCCCATAATAAAATCTCCAAGTTATATATACGAAGGACATAAAACAAAGCACAGAAATAATCTAATAAAGGGGGTTTTCGATTTTACCTCACCACAGGCAAGGTGGTAGAAACCTCCAACTCTGATTCTGAACTCTGATTAAGGTTCTGGTTCACTGGAGTGATCCAAGTGTCTCACCTCCAGAGAAAAGTCCACACCAACTGGATTATGATGACACCTCTTAGTCTTAGGCTCAGAACTAGATCTAAGAGGCTTGTTGATGTAGGATTGTGCAGATCTATTTGACAGATCAAAATTCTGCACAAAAGGAATAAGGGAGATGATTTGCGGCGGCGGCGCTAGGGCAATCACGGCGGCGGTGCGGCGGTTTTACGGCAGCACGGCGGCGGCGCTAGAGCTTGGGCGGCGCAAGGGGAGGGGCGGATTTCCTAGGGCAGAGGAGACTAAGGTTTTGCTTAGGTGTTGGTTCTCTGAGTTCTGTCAGAACTCTATTTATAAGCACTCCTCAAGTCCTAGGGTTACAAGATTCCTAATGGGCTTAGGAGTCTATCTCTTGCAAGCCCACCTTAATTTAATTAATTACTTAATTAAATATCCAGCCCATATTAATTAATTACTTAATTAATATTTAGTTTAATTAATCAATTGTCATTTAAATCAATTAAATCAATTAATTAATTTATCTCCCACTTGAATTAACACTTTAATTCACTTAATTGATTTAATTACTTTTAAATCAATTAATTCCTTTTATATTCCTACAGAACAGTCACCGTCCAATTGTATTGTGTGTGACCCTCTGGGTTCACCATCAATTGGCAGCAGGCTCACGAAACCTCGTGATTTAATTTATGAACAATAAATTGCTCCGATCAATTAAACTACCTTTAATTGACCACTCCTAGAATCAGTTCCTCTACTAACTCAGGAGTACCCACACTTCATGGTCGATGTCTAGCCACAAGCCCATGAAGCCCAACATCAGGTGAATTGATATTTAGTGAACCTCACCTCATATAATTACCATGTACATACGGTCCTTCTGTCGACCAATTTCCCGATCAAGACTTAGGGTGTGTGAATTGATCGGCACCTCTAAATTTGTCTCGATAACTATACTTTCTAATTCAGGATAATGTTCCAGTGTGACTGCCTAATTTGGAAAACCCCTTTCCAAATCCGTCACCGACTACGGCCGTAGATTCATTGGAAACATTATCTAAGAATCGTATAGGAAATATTCTCATCCATTACGATGAGTCAACAGATTCCATCTTGGTACTAACCACTCGCGTACATGTCCATACGCACCCAACCTAGGCATTTTTATGACCAAGCTAAGTGGCCTATACCTAGATCTAAGTACGCACTTTCATGCACCGAATTCGCCCTAGCACCTCAAGTCATAGGACTAAATCGTACACTATTATAATCCTTTGAGAAACATCCCATCACCGATATGCGTCATGCGCTTCCACAATGGGTTTCTCTGTTCGGGTCGTTCGATGCATTCGATCCTCCATCGAATCACCTAGTCATATGCACTGGCCTCAAATTCCTTGTTCATGAAACTACAACAAATTCACTCCGTGTGAATCATGCATAATCGTACAAGTCTTGACGATTCACTCGATACCCCGTCTCGATATGAATCTATGACTTGGAACATTTTCGAGATCACGACCTTTGAGACTGTTTCATGATAAGTGCACTCAGTACTGAAGTGTATAGTCCCATAGTCGTGAGTGATCTCAGGGTTTCAACCAATCGCTTAAATGTATTCGCGAGAGATGAAGTTTGGCCATTGTTTATCCTTATACATATATAAATAAACATGCGTATTATTATAAAATCAAAGATTGTTATATACAAGATAGATCTATTACAAGCTAATTGAACTGGCTTGCAGGGCACTATCCTATCAATGACAACATGTATACATGTATCATAAAAGGTCCATTCAGATTCACCAAGACGATAAAGATAAATGAAGTTGATACCGTGGTGGAAAAAGACCTTCATGAGATGACTCCAGAGGAAATAAAGCTATTTAATCTGGATAAAGTCGGAAAATTTATCATGACTAAAGCCCTGGATAATTATCGGTTTGACAAAGTCAAACATTGCAAAACTGCAAAGGAAATGTGAGATAAAGTTCGTGATATGAGTGAAGGAAATGATGCAATCAAAGAGCATCAGCTTACTGTTGCCTTGGAACACTAAATGAAGTTTTAAAGTTGGGAAAGACCTTCACTGACAAGGAGATCACCGTCAGAGTACTGAAGGCCCTGCCTCCCAAGTTCAACATGAAAGTAACAGAAATGGAAGAATCAAGAGATCTGGGGAAGATTTCTCTTACAGAGCTGTTCTCCGTACTCAAGGCATTCGAGTATAAACTGCCTAGAATGGGAATTGAAGAAACCTCAACTTCAGGACCCACAGCTGCACTAGTTGCTGCTGAAGGCCCAAGAAGACCAGCACAGAGAAGTAAAGGAGTGGACTCATCTGATGAAGCCACACTACTGAACAAAAAGGAGTACACAGCTGGAGATGTAGCATTGCTGATGAACAATTTCAAGAAGTTCTACAAGAGAAAAATGAAGAACAAATACAACAATGCTTCTACTTCTAAACCTAACTCTTCTTCTCAAGATAAAGATGATTATAAAGCAAAACTAATGTGTTATAACTGCAGGAAATTGGGACATTTCATCAGAGACTATCCTTATCCAAAAGCAGAGAAGTACACTGAAGAAAAGAAGAGAATCAGAAAAGAAAGAAAGCATCAGAGAGGCAAGGCAATGATGGCTGAAGCAGAAAAGCTGACTGCTGTCTACTCATCTGATTCAGACTCAGACACTTCAGACGAAGAGTCTTCTGATTAAGAGAAACCTGCTCCCCTCTGCCTAATGGCCAAGGAATCTGATGACTCTGAGGATGAGCTAACTCCTCTTGAAAATGAATTATTCAGTTCATTTGAACAAATGATGCTTAACAATACTACTATTGCTGAAGCATATAAAAAGCTTAAGGAAGAGATGATATTGCTAAAAGAGCAAAATAATTCACTGAAACTCACAGCTGAAAAGCCAAGAGAATTAGCTGAATATAAACAGCTTGAGCAAGAACATGAGTCTCTGAAAGCTGAATGTGAAGTTTATAAGGGTAAAATCATGGAACTTGAGAAAGTTATTGAGTCTCACGAGAAATCATCTGTTGCATCCACTCACATGTCGAGTAAACAGAAGATGCCTTTAGAACAGGATAAGCAAGAATTGAATCATAATGAGAAATTTATATCTGCGGACAATAGTAAGGTCATTTTGTATGTTCAAACTGCTAGACCTACTTCACCTGAGAAAGTGGTAAAGGAGAAGAAAACTCCTAAGGCTAAAAAGAGCAAAGAGCCTAGTGTAGGAAAACAGACTAGTAAGACCAAACAACAGAGTCCTAAGAAGTATGCTGATAAGGCTAAATTGAATCAGATTAGTGGAAAAACTAAGTCGTCTGTTAATGAGCAAGCAAATAGTAAACCAAAGAAGCATAAGAATAAGAAAAATCAAAATGCTTGGTATGGAAATGAGTCATATTATGTGCAACCTGCTGCATATCCTCCTATGTATCATGCACCTCAGTTTCCTACTTACTATGCACCTTACCCTGCTCATCCAATGCATGCATACCCTGCTTATCATGCACCTTATCCTTCTTATGAACATTATTCTTATCATACTGATCATCAACATAACTTATCTGCTAATTATGATAAAGATGAAACTGTTCATGCTCCTGTCAAAACTCAGAAGCCTAAGAAGCCTAAGACATCAACATCTTGGGTTGTCAAGGGTGGAACTAATCCTCCAGGAACCTCTCAATAAGGGTACCTAAAACAATTTTATTTTTGTTTTGTAGGTTAGGACTAGGAGTAGGAGTAAAGTAGAGAAGATCTGGTACTTGGACAGTGGTTGTTCAAGGCACATGTGTGGAAACATACATGAGCTGATTGATCCTGTTGATGTGGATGGTCCAAAGGTTACTTTTGGGGACAGCAAAGAAAGCAAGATTAAAGTAAAAGGAAAACTGATCAGAGGAAACATAGAGATATCTGACGTCTCATATGTTAAAGGCCTCAAATATAATCTGCTGAGCATAAGTCAATTTTGTGACAAAGGATATTCAGTCATCTTCTCAACAGATAAGTGCTACGTTGAACAGATTGGTACAAAGAAGGTAATTTTATCTGGAAGACGACAAGGAAATGTCTACATAGTCGACTGGAATTCTGCTGACAAGAATTCGAACATTTGTTTGGTGGCATCAACACCAAGTGAAGTTAGCTGGCTATGGCACAAAAGGATGAATCATTTAAACTTCAAGACCATCAACAGACTGATAAAGAATGATCTGGTAGAAGGGATTCCTAAAACATTCATGAGCAAGGATAAGCTCTGTGACGCCTGTCAGAAGGGTAAACAAATCAAGTCATCGTTCAAAAGAAAGAAGCACCAATCTTCTGAAAGAATCTTGGAGCTGCTACACATGGACTTATTTGGACCCATTGATCCAGTCAGCAATGGTGGAAAGAAATACTGCCTAGCTGTTGTGGATGACTATTCAAGATATACTTGGGTGATATTCATGAAGAAGAAAAGTGAAACCAAGGAACATCTTACTAATCTGATGGAACTGATCCAGAATGAGAAAAGCATAAAGATATTGAAGATCAGATCAGATAGAGGGACAGAGTTTACAAACTCAACTGTTGAAGAGTATTGTAATATCAAAGGAATACATCATGATTATTCAGCTGCTAGAACCCCTCAACAGAACGGTGTTGCTGAAAGGAGAAATAGAACACTGAAGGAAGCTGTCAGAACCATGATAGCTGAAGCTAAACTGCCTCAAAGATTTTGGGCAGAAGCAACAAATACAGCCTGCTTTACCAAGAACAGATGCATGATCAACAAAAATCAGAATAAAACTCCATATGAAGTTTGGAACAACAGGAAGCCAAAAATTCATTATTTTAAAATTCTTGGTTGTAAATGCTTTGTGTTAAATAATGGGAAAAATCACATTACTGCATTTGCAGAGAAGGCTGATGAAGCTGTTTTTGTAGGATACTCTACTGTTAGTAAGGCTTATAACAAAGGAACATTACTAATAGAAGAATCTATCCATGTAGTATTTGATAAGCCAAGTCAATCTTCTGCAAAGAATCAAAATACTAATCAAGATCTGTCTACTGATTTACAGAAGTTGAATGTTGGAAAGAATGAAGAATATGTTCCCATCATACTACCTGATCTCAACTCAGCTGCCAACTCAAGTGCTGTTCAAAATCAGATCACGGATTGTCTAACAGACGAGTTACAAACAGCTGACAGACCAGAGACTGTTCAACAGACTACTACTGGAACTCCAACAGTAGTGTTGCAAGATCAAAACAGAGGACAACATCCAGACCTGCAACCTGATCTCAGATGGCTTAGGAATCACCCACCAGAGTTAGTGATTGGTGATCCTTTGGATAGAGTGAAAACAAGAAGAGCTGCTGCACAAGATGCTATGTTTGCTAGTTTTCTATCTCAAATAGAGCCTAAACAAGTTGAAGAAGCTCTAAATGATTCCTTCTGGATTGAAGCAATGCAAGAAGAGTTGAATCAATTTGAAAGGAATGAAGTATGGTACTTAGTTCCTAGACCAAGTCAACAAAGAGTAATTAGCACTAAATGGGTTTTCAGAAATAAGATGAATGAAGATGGTATTGTTACCAGAAATAAAGCAAGATTAGTGGCCAAGGGTTATTGTCAAGAAGAAGGAATTGATTTTGATGAAACATTTGCACCAGTAGCAAGACTTGAAGGAATCAGACTGTTTTTAGCCTATGTTGCTTACAAGAACTTCACTGTCTATTAGATGGATGTGAAGTCTGCATTTCTCAATGGAGAATTACAAGAAGAAGTGTATGTTGAACAACCTCCAGGATTTTAAGCTTATCAACAGGAAGACAAGGTGTATCGTCTAAAGAAAGCCCTCTATGGACTGAAACAGGCTCCAAGAGCATGGTATGATACCCTATCATACCATGGGTTTTCAGAAATAAGATGAATGAAGATGGTATTGTTACCAGAAATAAAGCAAGATTAGTGGCCAAGGGTTATTGTCAAGAAGAAGGAATTGATTTTGATGAAACATTTGCACCAGTAGCAAGACTTGAAGGAATCAGACTGTTTTTAGCCTATGTTGCTTACAAGAACTTCACTGTCTATCAGATGGATGTGAAGTCTGCATTTCTCAATGGAGAATTACAAGAAGAAGTGTATGTTGAACAACCTCCAGGATTTTAAGCTTATCAACAGGAAGACAAGGTGTATCGTCTAAAGAAAGCCCTCTATGGACTGAAACAGGCTCCAAGAGCATGGTATGATACCCTATCTGATTTTCTTTTAATTAAAGGATTTCGCAAAGGTAAGGTAGACAAGACCTTGTTCACAATTGAATGGGAAAATCATATATTAATTGTGCAAATATATGTAGACGATATTATTTTTGGTTCAACTAACCAACAGATGTGTGACAAGTTCTCCAAGCTCATGCAGAACAAGTTTGAAATGAGCATGATGGGTGAACTCAACTATTTTCTTGGTTTGCAAGTTAGACATTTGCCTAATGGAATTTTCATCAACCAAGCAAAATACACAAGAGATCTGTTCAACAAATTTGGTATGGAAACTAGCTCTACTGCTACTGTTCCAATGTCTACTAGTCTTCGTTTGGATAAAGATGAAGATGGCAAATCAGTGGACATCACCAAATACAGAGGCATTATTGGGTCACTGTTATACTTAACAGCAAGCAAACCTGATATTATGTACTCAGTTGGGGTTTGTGCAAGATTTCAATCAAATCCCAAGGAATCTCATCTCTTAGCTACCAAGAGAATATTGAAGTATGTTAAGGGCACTCAAGAATTGGGATTGTGGTATCCTAGAGAATCTGGATTTGAGCTTATTGGATATTCAGATTCAGACCTTGCTGGCTGCAAGATTGACAGAAAAAGCACAACAGGTGCCTGTCAGTTTTTAGGTAGTCGTCTGATCTCATGGATGAGTAAGAAACAGACTTCAGTCTCTATATCTACTGCTGAAGCTGAGTATATAGCTGCTGGAGCTTGTTGTGCACAGATACTTTGGTTGAAGCATCAACTAGAAGACTACAATATCAAGATCAGTGGAATTCACATCTACTGTGACAATACTAGTGGAATCTCACTTACTCAGAACACTACAAGTCATTCAAGGACTAAACATATTGAGATCAAGCATCACTTCATTAGAGATCATGTTGAAAAAGGCAATGTTATGATTGTGTATGTTCATACAGACAATCAGATTGCTGATATTTTCACTAAACCTTTAACTGAAGTAAGGTTTTCAACTCTAAGAGCTGAACTAGGACTACTTAATTTGGATGCATAAGCTGAGGGGGAACTTATCAGAAGACTGAAGTTCATCAGCACAGTCATCCTTTATTATATTCAAGGATTAACTTTCAACAGACTAGTTAACTCATGAATTCTTAAAGACAGGGGGAACGTGTAAGACTAGCGGTACTTCTGTTCTAAAGATGAAATTTGTTAATGACAGTTAGTTGAAGTTATGTTATCAGAAGATCTGTTCTTAATTCTTGAAGATTGAAGACTAAATTATCTTGCTGGATTGACAAACAGCAGAGGAAGATTACTAGCTATTGGCTTTCTTTAGAAACACGCTTTTATAAGTAACAGATTAGTGCCGATTGAGTTTCCCGCCCATCTGACATTAAATATTAAATTTGAAGTCCGCAATTCTCACCCGCATGATTTAAAACTGTCAGATCAATCTTACAGTTCACATTTATCACGATAATCAACACCAAAAGAAACGTATAAAATCCGATCTGAACAGACTAGTCGTCTTACGCACACAAAATTCCAAAAATTATCTAACTCTCTAAGCTCTCTGTTCTCTAGCTCTCTGTTCTCTACAGATTTTCATCACTTAATCACAAAATGGAAGTTATTGAAGGAAGATATCTAAGCTACGACAAACTCTTCTTGTCTGGTACTGATCTGATGAGGGTAATCTTAACAAAAATTAAGGAAGCATCTTTAGTACCCATTCTGGAAGCTCATGAGGAGCATGTATATCTTGAGGATGTTGATGACTTCTACAGAACCAGGAAAATCAACACTGAGAGGACTCTTATGACTGCCACTGTCGGAGGGAAGAAGATTTGTATTTCGGCTGCTGTATTAAGTGAAGTGTACAAGCTGACTAATGAGGGAGGAGATGTGACAGACCTAGTGTCTGAAAAAGAAGAGGAATTTTGGGCTATTTGTGCTAAGGAAGGGGAGGAGATGACAGGAACTCTGATGAAGACTCAGTTGAAAGATGAGTATCAGAGGTTCGCTGACATCATTGCTAAGGTACTGGACTGCAGTACTAGTTCTTTAGATGGTTTGCCTAGAAGGAGGTACTATACTATGATTAGCATATACTATGGGTTGAAAGTCAACTGGGCTGCCCATGTATTTGATCTTCTATGTGAAAAGAAGGTTAAGTATGGTATTCAGCTAAGTCATCTGTTCATGAGCTTAGGATGCCCAATGGGAGAAGGAAAAACCATCCATGGTAGCAAAGAATTCAAGCTATATGAACCTGTTAGAAGTGTGGGAACTTCTAAAAGAAAGGCTTCTACCAAGGCTGCCAAAGTCCCTGCAAAGAAAGGAAAGAAGACTGGTCAGACTAGTAGGACTGCTGATCAAACAGTAACTACTACTGTTGAAGCTGGATTAGCACAGCCTGATATTGTGGTACCTGAAAAGGTGATAGATGACTTCACTGATGAGATTGAAAAGATGGAGACTGGATCATCTCTAGAGAGAACAGAATCTGAAGAAGCTGTTCCTCTTCAATCCAAAAAGAGAATGAGGACAAGGAGCGCTGCTAAAGGACCTCCTAGAGCTGAACCTTCAAGAAAAATTGCCAAGTCTAAGGCAAAAAGAAAAGTAACATTCTCTGAGGAAACAACTGAAACAGTAAGGGAAACACCAGCATCAGCAGAGAGACCGATTATTATTGAAGAACCTGCTGTTGAATCTGTTGGAGAACCTGCTGTTGGAGTGTCTGCTGAGGAAAGAGTTGAACAACAGACTGGCACAACAGGTGAAGGAGAAACACTCCTTCTGCATCCTACTCCTGTTGCTGCAACTCCACTCCAAGTTGTTGAAAGTCCTGAATCAAAGAAGCAAAGGACTGGTAAGACTGTGATTCCTTATGTTTCTGCTGCTGCAAAGAAGAAGCAAGATGAGGCTGAAAGACAAAAGAAAGCTGCAGAAAAGGCTGAGGAGGATCGTCTAAAAAACCTTGAGCTCAAAAGGCTAGAAGAAGAAGTCAGGAAAATGACTCAAGCACAAAGGGATGCTATAGAAGCAGCTGAGTTAGTTGCTGCTATTGAGGCAAGTGCTAAGGACTCTCATGGTCCAAAGCATACTGGTGGTATAGTGATTGGTGAACAGAGAGATCCCAACAAACCTAAACCAGTCATGCCTACTCCTGCAATTCAACCAAAGAGAAAATCAGAGGTTAAACTGGCATTGGAGATTGTCAGAGATGACCCTGAAGTGTTTGATGAATTCATTAAAAGGTTGGATGCTGAGAATGCCAAGATTGCTCGTCTGACAATGTTCAATAAAGAGAAGATCAGATATAACAAATGGAGGGATTATCGTCTGACAAAGAGCAAAGATCAAATTGCAAGCTGGAAAGCCTTTGCTGATGAAGAAGCCTGGGTGCTGAAGTGGCTTGAGACAGGTTCTCTTACTCAAGCACTAGACTCAGAGTTCTTTTTGGACAAGCTAAGACTAAGGATCAGTCATGTTGTCAAAGCTGAAGCAAAGAAGATCTATGAATCTTTTTCTGAGGAGTTTACTGAAGATGAAGACCTCAAGGAAAGATCAATTAAGTTGGCAGTTTCCCAGACTATGGAAACATGGGCCAAAAGGACTAGAAAGATGAAGGGGCAACCGAGCAATATGATTCCCCTCCCTAGTCTGAAACAAATTGTGTATGGCACTAACATTAGGCCATATGAAGAGCTACCTGAGGATCCAATCTCTCCATTCATTCCACTTGATGATTTTACTTGGATTACTCACAGGTCTACTTTGGATGATGCAGGTTTGATGAAAACTGTCATATCTGTTAAGAAAGTTCAACCACCTGCTGATCAGATTAAGGAGAAAGAAGGAACTTCTGATCCTGAAGATAAAACTAAGGAAAAAGAAGGAAATTCTGACCCTGCTGATCAACCCAAAGAAAAAGATAACAAGTCTGATGTTGCTGATCAAGACAAAGGAAAAGAGGGTGCTTCTGACCCTGCTGATCAGAACAAAGAGACAGGAAAGGATAGTACTTCTGATCTTGTTGATCAGAACAAAGAAAAGGAGGATTCTGCTTAGCAAAATGATCAGACTAAGGAAAAGGAAAGCCCTCCTAGTCAAGCTGATGAGACCAAGGAAGAAGAGCCTGCTTCTGGTCCAGCAGATCAGACAACTGAAGAGACAACTCCTGCAGCAGATCAGATTGCTGAAGAGGCAATTCTTGCCTTACCTCCAATTCCATCCGAAGTTACTTCTACTTCTCAGAACTTACAGCAAACATCTCTGTTGAACTCAATTCAATAGATGATCTCAAACTCAATGAAGGAGATGGAAGAGAAGTTAACTGCCAATCTGTTGACTGCTGTAAGTCAACCAACCCAGAAAGCTGCTGCTGTTCCCACTTCTCTGATAGAAGATACTGCTCAGAATTTTAAATCTATCTGTCAAGATATGGACATACTCAGAAGAAGGACTCAGAGCACTGCTGCTGGTTGGAGACAGATTGAAGAAACAGTTGAAATGGCCATTCAAGTTGAAGATGAAGTTTTGCAAAATATGATGAAAGACTTCGCTGCCTCATCTAATTGGATATTGGGAACTCAAATTCAGTTGGGTGACCAGGGAGAAGTCGTGCTCAAAAGAATGGAAACTTTTGAGGCCAATCAACTCAGACAACAAGCTCAACTTGATGCCATGGAAGAGAACATCAAGCTTCTCTGTGATTCACTTCAGATCACACCAGTCTTACCAAAATATCCAATCAACCCTGCTGATGATGACAAAAAGGGGGAAGATAGGGTACTTAGGGAAGATGAGGTACCTTGTGAAGAAGAAGAAAATGATGAATTGGAAGGAACTGAAGTTCTGGAGGAATCTGCTGAAAATGAAAAGACTGATGAAGATAATGAAGGCATAAGCAGACCAAAAGATAAGAAGATCACAGAAGAAGAAGAGGAAGCTGATGAATCTGAAGCTGAAGCAAAAGCTAAGTCTGATAAAGAGATAGCTGCTGCTAAGGACTCAGTTGAAGAACAGCTTGACCCTGGTGTTAAACAAAAGAAGTTGGAGCTGCTGAAACAGAAGTTCTTCAAAGAGTTGGAAGCTGAAACTTCCAAACCTGCTGAAGAAATTGAATAAAACAAGGAAGAAGAAGACAAGACAGAAGACTAGTTTAGTCTAGGTCACTTATGAACTTGTAATCCTTGTAATTTTTTTTTTTGCACATCTTATCAGATTAAACATGTAATATGTAATCTTTTCAAATCTATAAAAGTTCAAGTTTGATTCCAACAGACTATTTCTATCTCAGAAATTTTTGAGAATCAAAACTTTAGTTTAGGTACAGGTACTTAGCTGAAGTTTTGTCATCATCAAAAAGGGGGAAATTGTTGGATGAAGATGAAGATGAAGTGCAAAGAAGATAAGAAGATAAGGGAAGGTTTTGATGATTTCCAAAATGTCAAAATCAGTTAAGTATGGAAAGCTTAGTTCCCTTAGAAGAATTTTGAACAAGTATAGAAGGCATCAGAAGAGTTCAAAGTTCAAAGCCCAGAAGACTACTGATCTCATGCTGAAACAGCAATCAGAAGGGTAGACCATCAGCTGACTCAAATCAGATTAGTTCAGTATTTGATCAGCAGAGTTGCTTCGATCAGCAGAGTAGAAGAGATCATGAGATAAGTTCAACGATAATAAATGTTGAAAGGGAAGGGAAGTAATGGCAAATGATTGAAGAAAACTCTCGGATCAGCAGAGTGCATTTAATGCTGCTACAAGAAAGTACAGCAGAGAAAGGACTGTAGAAGGGAGTCGTTCTGAATTGGGCTAAATGCTATGGATTTGAATTGTGACTTCCTTCAACGGTCATATTTTCAAATCCAAGTATAACTAGAGCTGATTTCGAAGAGAGACACACAACAAAATTCTGAGATTTTGATTCCGAAGCAGAAATTTATCTAAGTCTCAAGAAGCTCGAACAGCTCACTCGTCTGGTGGAAGTCATCTGTTGACAGAAACCCAGTTGAAGAAAATAGAAAAATACAATCTGAGTGAATTTGTATTAGCTGAGTGTTGTGCGAAGTTTAAATCCGTCTGTGTGAGTGATTTAACTTCAGAGGATAGGATTTCTGAGTGATTTCCTATTGCGAGCTTATAGCCTTTTCATTTGTTGTCTAGGTGTAAGTGGAGAAATATTGTAAACTTTGTGTTTATAGTATAACCCAGAATCTAAGTGATCTGGAAGAGTGGACTAAAGGATTTTTATCCATATAACCACTATAAAAATTCTTTGTGTTATTCTTGCATTCATGTTTTCTTGCATATTTCGAAAATTGCATAAGTTTACACTTTGAATTGATAAAAAGATTTTAAAGGAGTTTTAATCTGGGGATAAAATCTTTCAAAGGACTTAGTCTACTTGTGAAAAACACTTTCAAACATCCGCTGCAAGTATACTCTTGATAAAACTGTTTTGCTGAAAAACAGCTAAGTAACTGTAAGAAGAGTGGTCACTCTGCTGTTCAAGATTTGTTCACGATCAGCATAGTAAGCTTACTGTTCTTCATCAGCTTAGTCTGCTGACAGAAAACTGAAAAGTTTTTAAGTCTAAAAATTTTCAGAGGTCTATTCACCCCCCCCCCTCTATACCTCATCTGACCACTTGGGACCAACACAGGAGACATGTTCCTGACATCAGCGGTGGTTTGATCTATAATCTTGTCAGCTTCAATATCAGCCACCTTCTTCAATTTCTTTGGAGCCTTCTCCTTAGGCTCTTCAGAAGCCTTCTTCTTTTGAGTCTCAACAGCCAGCTGAGCTGTTTTGACTAATCTTTTGGGCCTCTTGGCAGGAGTCTCCTTTGGTTCCTCTGTTTTTTCCTCTGTATCAACATCGTCTGCCTTTCTTTTTAGAACAGGCAAGTATTTTGACATTGCCTTTCCAGAGTGAATTTCTTTCCCATTTGTCACCTCACAGCCCATCTTGAACAGTAGATAGCTAAGAGTAATTATGTGATTTGTCTGAGGGGCCTTGCTTTTGCCTTTCTTGTCCAAGAAATTTGCAAAGATGTACCAGATTACTTTGGACCAGTTCACCTCCAGTCCATAGTAGATAGCAGTCATGATACTGAACCTCTTCATAGTCACAGCATCCTGGGAGAAAGTGCAGTTCTCAATCAGCTTGCAGACCATATCAGCCATCCGCTGATACTCATCTGTTAGCTGCTTCTTCCTGATGTTGCCAGTCAACATCTCACCCTTTTTGGCCCAGATTGCCCAGAATTGTTGATGTTTCTCCTCGGCCATAACAGTAACGTCATGACGTCCTCTGTTAGGTAGTCCAAAAGTCTCATGAAGTAATTGAGGAGTAATGGTTATGGATTTACCTCCGACAGTGGCCTTAATCTCCTGTGTGGTATAATCAACAGTTGTTGTACGGTAGTACTCCAGGACTTGATCAGTCCACACCAGACCTTCGTGGTATTCCATGAAATTTACCAAGGAGGCCGTTTTGAATTTCTCTAGCAATTCTTTCATTAAAGCAGTAATCGATTGGTAATAGGACTTGTACACTAAGTACATCCCCTTAGCCTTCGAATCTTGACTGGATGCCATCTTAATTCTGTTGAAAGTTAGTGAAAAAGAAGAATTTTTGCAGAAAATTGCAAGTATTTAGCTCACAAGTGCTCTCTGAATATTTCGGTGCGTAAAGATCTACTGAGCTGATCAGATCTGGATTTATAGAGCTAGGGTATTTCGATTTCCGTGATACCAGCTAACCGTTAGATCCGTTTCTGTCAGTTCTGATTGTGTGGTGTCAGTTACGACCTTTCAAATTCAAATCGCATTAAGTGAGGAGCGGGAATGTGTATCGCTCTTTTCTCACTTGTAAATGCATGTTTTTAAATAAAACGTTTTAAACAGTAAGCTTTTACACAAGTGATCAGACGAGTAAAATAAATACTTATCTGATGGGACTACTGTCCTGTTGACAGATTGTTATCAGAGAAAGCCAATAGCTGATAAACTTCCTCGGCTGTTTGTCAATCCAGCTAGATAATAATTCTTCTATCTTCAAGCTTTAAGTCTTTGGAAGATAACGTAACTTCAACTAACTGTCATCAACAAATTTCATCTTTTGATCAGAAGTACCGCTAGTCTTACACGTTCCCCCTGACTTTAAGAGTTCATAAGTTAACTAGTTTGTTGAGAGTTAGTCTTTAAAGATAAATCTGATGAGTAAGCTGTTGAACTTCAGTCTTCTTATGAGTTCCCCCTCAGCTTATGCATCCAATTTTAGTAGACCTAGTTCAGCTCTTAGAGTTGAAAACCTTGTCTCACTTAGAGGTTTTGTGAAGATGTCAGCAATCTGATTTTCAGTAAACACATATTCTATCTTGACATTTCCTTTCTCCACATGATCTCTAATAAAATGATGTTTGATCTCAATATGCTTAGTCCTTGAATGACTTGTAGTATTCTGAGTAAGGCTGATTGCACTTGTATTGTCACAGTAGATAGGGATTCCACTGATTTTTATGTTGTAATCTTCTAGTTGATGCTTCAACCATAATATTTGTGCACAGCAAGCTCCAGCAGCTATATATTCGGCTTCAGCAGTTGATATGGATACTGAAGTCTGTTTCTTACTCATTCATGAGATCAGACGACTACCTAAGAACTGACAAGCACATGTTGTGCTTTTTCTGTCAATCTTGCAGCCAGCAAGGTCAGAATCTGAATATCCAATTAGTTCAAATCCAGATTCCCTAGGATACCACAATCCCAAATCTTCAGTACCTTAAGATACTTGAGTATCCTTTTGGCAGCTAAGAGGTGAGATTCCTTAGGATTTGATTGATACCTCGCACAAACCCCAACAGAGAACATAATATCAGGTCTGCTAGTTGTTAAGTATAACAGTGACCCAATAATTCCTCTGTACTTGGTTATGACCACTGATTTGCCATCTTCATCTTTATCCAAACGAAGACTAGTAGACATTGGAATATTAGCAGTGGAGCTAGTTTCCATACCAAATTTCTTGAATAGATCCTTTGTGAATTTTTCTTAGCTGATGAATATTCCATCAGGCAACTGTCTTACTAGCAAGCCAAGAAAATAATTAAGTTCTCCCATCATGCTCATTTCAAACTTGTTCTGCATCAGCTTTGAGAACTTATCACACATCTGTTGATTAGTTGAACCAAAAATAATATCGTCCACATATATTTGCACAAGCAAGATATGTTCTTCCCATTCATTAGTAAATAGGGTCTTGTCTACCTTACCTTTACGAAATCCTTTAATCAAAAGAACATCAGATAAGGTATCATACCATGCTCTTGGAGCCCGTTTTAGTCCATAGAGGGCTTTCTTCAGACGATAGACCTTGTCTTCTTCTTGATAAGCTTCAAATCCAGGTGGTTGTTCAACATAAACTTCTTCTTGCAATTCTCCATTGAGAAAAGCTGATTTCACATACATTTGATAGACTGTGAAATTTTTGTGAGCAGCATAAGCAAGAAAGAGTCTGATAGCCTCTAATCTTGCTACAGGTGCAAAAGTTTCATCAAAGTCAATACCTTCTTCTTGGCAATAACCCTTGGCCACTAATCTAGCTTTGTTTCTGGTGACAACACCATCTTCATTCATTTTATTCCTGAATACCCATTTAGTGCCAATTACCCTTTGATGACTTGGTCTAGGAACTAAGTACCAGACTTCATTCCTTTCAAATTGATTTAGCTCTTCTTGCATAGCTTCAATCCAGTTTGAATCACTAAGAGCTTCTTCAATCTGTTTGGGCTCAATTTGAGATAGAAAGCTGACAAACATTGCTTCACTTGCAGAAGCTCTCCTTGTCTTTACTTTATCCAAAGGATCACCAATTACCAGCTCTGGTGGGTGATTCTTGAGCCATCTAAGATCAGGTTGCAAATCATAATGTTGTCCTTTGTTTTGATCTTGCAACACTACTGTTGGAGTTCCAGTAGTAGTCTGTTGAACAGTCTCTGGTCTGTCAGCTGTATTTAACTCGTCTGTTAGACTATCAGCACTGTGATTTTGAACAGCACTTGAGTTAGCAGCTGGGTTGAGATCAGGTAGTATGATGGGAACATATTCTTCATTCTTTCCAACATTCAATTTCTGTAAATCTGTAGACAGATCTTGATTAGTACTTTGATTCTTTTCAGAAGATTGATTTGGTTCATCAAATACTACGTGAATGGATTCCTCTATAAGTAAAGTTCTTTTGTTAAAAACTCTATAAGCTTTACTAACAGTAGAGTATCCTACAAAAACAGCTTCATCAGCCTTTTCTGCAAATGCAGTAAGGTGATTTTTCCCAATATTTAAAACAAAGCATTTACAGTCAAATATCTTAAAGTAATGAATGTTTGGCTTCATGTTGTTCCAATCTTCATATGGAGTCTTGTTTTGGTGTTTGTTGATCATGCATCTGTTTTGGGTAAAGCATGCTGTAATTGTTGCTTCTGCCCAAAACCTTTGAGGCAGTTTAGCTTCAGCTATCATTGTCATGGTAGCTTCTTTTAGAGTTCTGTTTCTCCTTTCAGCAACTCCGTTCTGTTGAGTGGTTCTGGCAGCAGAGTACTCATGGCTGATTCCTCTGACATTACAATACTCTTCAACAGTAGAGTTTGTAAACTCAGTCCCTCTATCTGATCTGATCTTCAATATCTTCATGCTCTTTTCATTCTGAATCAGTTCCATCAGATTTGTAAGATGTTCCTTGGTTTCACTTTTCTTCTTCATGAAAATCACCCAAGTATATCTTGAATAGTCATCCACAATAGCTAGGCAGTATTTCTTTCCACCATTGATGACTGGATCAATGGGTCCAAATAAGTCCATGTGTAGCAGCTCCAATATTCTTCCAGAAGATTGATGCTTCTTGCTTTTGAACGATGACTTGATTTGTTTACCCTTCTGACAGGCGTCACAAAGCTTGTCCTTGCTCATGACTATTTTTGGAATTCCTTCTACCAGATTATTCTTGATAAATCTGTTGATGGTCTTGAAATTCACATGGTTCATTCTTTTGTGCCACAGCCAACTGACTTCACTTGGTGTTGATGCTACCAAACAAATACTTGAATTCTTGTCAGCAGAATTCCAGTCCACTGTGTAGATATTTCCTTGTCGTCTTCCAGATAAAATAACCTTCTTTGTACCTATCTATTCAACGTAGCACTTATCTGTTGAGAAGATGACTGAATATCCTTTGTCCAAAAATTGACTTATGCTCAGCAAATTGTATTTGAGGCCTTTAACATAAGAAACGTCAGATATCTCAATGTTGCCTTTGATCAGCTTTCCACTTGCTACAATCTTCCCTTCCTTGCTGTCTCCAAAAGTAACTTTAGGACCATCCACAGCAACAGAACCAGTCAGTTCATGTATGCTTCCACACATGTGTCTTGAACATCCACTGTCCAAGTACCAGATTTTCTCTACTTTACTCCTACTCCTAATCCTAACCTACAAAACAAAATAAAATTGTTTTAGGTACCCTTATTGAGAGGGTCCTGAAGGATTAGTTCCACCTTTGACAACCCAAGATGATGAAGTCTTAGGCTTTTTAGGCTTCTGTTGTTTGGCAGGAACATGAACAGTTTCATCTTCATCGTGTTTATCAGATTTTCTATGTTGATGATAATCAGCATGATAAGGATAATGCTCATAAATAGAATAAGATGCATGATAAGGAGGATATGCATGCATTGGGTAAGCAGGATATGGTGCATAGTAAGTTGGAAATTTAGGTGCATGATACATAGGAGGATATGCAGCAGGTTGCACATAATAGGACTCATTTCCATACCAAGCATTTTGATTTTTCTTGTTTTTATGCTTCTTTGGTTTACTAGATGCTTACTCATTGACAGACGACTTAGTCTTATCACTAGTCTGATTGGTTTTGACCTTATCAGAAGACATCCTAGGACTCTTCTGTTTGGACTTACCAGCCTGTTTTCCTACACTAGGCTCTTTGCTCTTTTTAGCCTTAGGAGTTTTCGTCTCCTTTAACACTTTCTCAGGTGAAGCAGGTTTAGTAGTCTGAACATACAAAATGACCTTACTATTGTCAGCTGATATAAATGTTTCAGTATGGTTCAATTCTAACTTATCCTGATCTAAAGGTGTTTTCTGTTTACTAGACATGTGAGTTGATGCAACAGATGACTTATCATGAGACTCAATGATTTTCTCAAGTTCCATGATTTTACCCTTATAAACTTCACATTCGGCTTTCAGAGACTCATTCTCTTGATCAAACAGATTATACTCAGCTGATTCTTTTGGCTTTTCAGCTTTAAGTTTCAGTGAGCTGTTTTGCTCTTTCAGCAATATCATCTCTTCCTTAAGCTTTTTAAATGCATCAGCAATACTTGTATTGTTAAGCATCATTTGTTCAAATGAATTAAATAATTCATTATCAAGAGGAGTTACCTCTTCATCCTCAGAGCCATCAGATTCCTTAGCCATCAGGCAGAGAAGAGCAGGACTCTCTTCATCAGAAGACTCTTCATCAGATGTGTCTGAATCTGAATCTGATGAGTAGACAGCAGCTAGCTTTTCCGCTTCTTCTACCAGCACCTTGCCTTTCTGATGATTTCTCTCTTTTCTGATTCTCTTTTCCTCTTCTGTATACTTCTCAGTTTTAGAATATGGGCAGTCTCTGATGAAATGACCTAGTTTCCTGCAATTATAGCACATCATTTTGGATTTATAAGAATCCTTATCTTGAGAAGAAGAAGTAGGGTTAGAAGTAGAAGCATTGTTATATTTGTTCTTCATTTTTCATCTGTAGAACTTTTTGAAGTTGTTCATCAGCAATGCAACGTCTCCAGCAGTGTACTCCTTTTTGTTGAGTAGTGTGGCTTCATCAGATGAATCCACATCTTTGCTTTTATGAGCTGGCCTTCTAGGATTTTCAGCAGCAACCAGGGCAGCTGTGGGACTTGAAGTAGAGGTTTCTTCAACACCCATTCTTGGCACTTTATACTCGTATGCCTTGAGTACTGAGAACAGCTCGGTGAGTGAAATCTTTCCCAGATCTCTTGACTCCTCCATGGCTGTCACCTTCATGTTGAACTTCGGAGGTAGAGCCTTCAGAACTCTGACGGTTATCTCTTTATCAGTGAAGGTTTTTCCAAGCTTTAGAACTTCATTCAGCGTCCTTGTAAACCTTGTATCCATCTGATCAATGGTTTCCGCAGACTTTATTTTGAAGTTGTCCAGCTTTTCCAAAGCAACACTCAGCTGATGCTCTTTGATGGCATCGTTTCCTTCGCTCATGTCACGAACCTTATCCCACATTTCTTTGGCAGTCTTGCAGTGTTTGACTTTGTCAAATATGTCGTTGTCAAGGGCCTTGGTCATGATGAAACGCCCAACTTTGTCCAGATTGAACAGCTTTATTTCTTCGGCTGTCATCTCTGTTAAATCTTTTTCCACCACTGTATCAGCATCATCAACCGTGATAGTCTTGGTGAATTTGAATGGACCTTTGATGATACATGTATACATGTTGTCATTGTAGGCAGCCAGGAAAATCTCCATTCTAATTTTCCAATCTTCAAAGCTCATACCAGCTATGTGGAGAACATGGCTGATACAATCCATTTTTCAAAAATTTTAATTTTTCAAAATTATGCTTTTTTGAAAAAGTTTGAAAACCTTTGAAAAACACTCTGATCAAGCTCGTTGATCAGGCAGCTGATTCTATGAACCACCTGCTCTGATACCACTTGTTGGTCCCAAGTGGTCAGATGAGGTCTAGAGGGGGGGGTGAATAGACTTCTAAACTTTTTGACAATTTTAACTTTAAAACTTTCGTTTTAACTTAAACAGACTAAGCTGTTATCGAACAGTAATTTACAAGGCTGATCGCGAACAGATCTTCGAACAACTTTGACGACCACTAAACTGATAATCACTTAGCTGATTTTTGCTAAAATCAGTTTTAATACTAGAGTACTTGCAGTGGATTTTCAAAGTGTTTTTTCACAAGTAAACTTAGTAGTTTGAAAATTTTGTCCCCAGTTTTGTAAACTCCTTTAAACTCTTTTCAAACAGTTTTGAATGTGTTTTATGCAATCTGAAAATATTCAAATTGAAAGCAAATGTAAAAACACAAGTAATTTTTATAGTGGTTATATGGATTTAAATATCCTTTAATCCACTCTTCCAAGTCACGAAGATCTTGGGTTATACTAAGAACACAAAGTAATTAGTACACTCCACTTACGCCAAAACAACAAATGAATCTGGCCGTAAGCTCGCAATAGGAAATCACTAAGAAAACCTATCCTCTGAAGCTAGATCACTCACAAAGATGGATCTATACTTCTCACAACACTTAAACAGTTTTTTTTCACTCAGAAAAATGTTTTTATCTTTTATCTTCAACTTCGGCTTCAGTCAACAAATGACAGAGCTGATGAGTGAGCTGTTCTTGAGACTTAAGAGATTTTGCTGCGGATTTCTTCTCAGAGATTGTGTTGTTGTTCTTCTTTTTGTCTATACAGCTATTTATACTCGTAGGTTTGAAAAATGTCCGTTGAAGTGAGACAGAATTCAAAAACCTCGGGTACTGGTCCTTAATTTTCCGTGAACGGCTCTCTGCACAGTATCCGTACTGTCAACAGTACTTTTCTGCAGGCAGCATTAAATGCACCAAGCTGATACGAAGTCTTTCTTCAATCATTTGTCTTTAATAACCTTGTACTTTAGCATTTATTACTTCCAGGGGCATTTATTACCGTTGGGATGACTTCTTGATCTTTTCCACTTGGCTGATCGAAAGTGCAAGTCTGATGATGAACTGAGTTGATCCCAAACTTGAACAAATCTGATTTGAGTCGGCTGATCTTCATCAGTCTGATTTCTTTCCTTCAGCAGATCAGTAGTCTTCTGGACCTTGAATATTTGACTCGTCTGATGTCTTCTTATTTAGTCAAAATTCTTTTAAGGGATTTTTACATCTAAGCTTTCCATACTTAGCTGATCTTAGGTTTTGGAAATCATCAAAACCACCCTTAACAAACTGTCTTCAGTGCTCTTCATCTTCATCCTTATCCAACAATTTTGGAAGTTACTAGAATTTTAGTCATTAATTTTGGAAGTTTGATTTTTTAGTCGGTAAAGTTGAATACAAAATAGAGAAAATTTGTGATCATATCCAAGTAGGCGAAATAATATCTATAATATGTCGATGATCTTGAATTGATCGTCTGACCAAGTTTTTTCTCGCTACCTAGCGATCGTTATTCAATTCAACAATATTTTAATCTTCCAAATAAAAGTGGAAGATGACATGGCTCTCTCGGCCGATAGCTTCGACGCTAAATCAAAGGAGGCTGCATATTTAGATAGAGGCAAGGATAATTATGTAATTCTTAATCACAAGATCTACAATTTTTTCTAATATATAATCGAGTAAACAAATTCCAACCTTCTCGCTTGTCATTAGTTAAGTAGAACACTTACTTAAAATGCAAAGGTCATATCTTATTGGGTGAAACCAACATATTACAAAAAATAGTAAAATAAAAATCATCCCCTATACTTTATCTAATTAAAAAAAAAAAACTTTTGTTTGCTCTTGGTAAGCAAAAGTTCTTTTGTATTTATAAGTAAAAAATATTCAATCGCCCCCTCTCATATAACAATATGTTTCACTTACATATAAGTGCGAAATTCTTCATGATTTATCGAGAATTAAAATTAAAATAACAATATTTATACCTAATATATTATTTTTTCTTGGGTACAACAAAATAACAAACTAGGGGTGACGTGGGCCAAATGGCCATTAAGTTGGATCTAAGCAAAGCCTATGATAGAGTAGAGTGGGACTTCCTTAGGGCCGTAATGATCCGCCTAGGTTTTGATGAGAGATTTGTTGATCTTATTATGTTATGTGTTACTACTGTTTCATATTCTTTTATATTGAACGGTACTCAATTTGGATTTGTTAAACCAGAAAGGGGTATCCGACAAGGTGACCCCCTTTCCCCGTACTTATTTCTCTTCTGTGCAGAAAGTTTGAGTTCTCTTATTTATCAAGAGGATAATCGAGGTAACTTGCAGGGAATTTCAGTTTGCGATGGTGCTCCAAGGGTTTCACACTTACTCTTTGCAGATGATACCATGATATTTTGCCAGGCCACGCCAAAAGCGGCAATCCGGGTTCAGAACCTTCTACTTGCCTATGGCCTTGCCTCGGGTCAACATATTAATCTGGAGAAATCAAGTGTGGTATTTATAAAAAACACCCCGGAATTGTTGGTTAATTTGATTTTGTCTTATTTTCCTATCAAGAGAGAACTAAAGCATGACAGATATTTGGGTCTCCCGTTGGTGGTTGGCAAATCGAAGAGGGAAGTTTTTGATTACATTCGGGAAAGAGTTTGGAATAGAGTTCAAAGTCTACGAGTTAAATCCTTATCTAAAGCTGGAAAAGAAGTTCTTATCAAATCTGTCATACAAGCTATCCCCTCTTACTTGATGAGCTGTTTTAAACTTCCGGCTTACCTTGTTTCGGAGATCAATTCTATGATGGCGAGTTTTTGGTGGGATGACAAGGATGCGAAGAAAATTCACTGGATTAAATGGGACTCTTTATGTTCGAGTAAAAAAGGGGGTGGTTTGGGCTTTCGTGATCTTGGTTCTTTTAATATGGCGTTGTTAGCGAAACAAGCATGGCGTATCTTAGTCACTCCACACAACTTGCTTAGTCAAATTCTTAAAGCTCGATATTTTCCTCATACGCACTTGTTGGGGGCTCCTCTAGGTACTAACCCGTCCTTGACATGGAGGGGTATTTGGGAATCAATTAAGTTCGTTGCGGCTGGCCTTCGATGGAGGATTGGGAACGGGCATAAAGTTCGTATATGGGAAGATAGGTGGTTACCTAGACCGCACTCTTTCAAAGTTACATCTTTACCTTGTATCCTCCCACATGACAGTACAGTCAATGCTCTCTTCGATTTGTCCTACAAATCTTGGAATAGAACATTGATTGAGGAAATCTTTTCCGAGGAAGAAGCGAGAATTATTTTATCCATCCCACTCGGGAATCAAATCGGAGAAGATCAGCTTATCTGGCACTTCGAAAGATCAGGTCTCTTTTCAGTTAAGTCAGCTTATAGATTGATTCGTGACTTGAAACGTATTGATGCTGAATCTATATTCGGGGGTACAAGTTCGAGTATGTCGCAAGATCAAGGCTGGATATGGAGTCTGGCAGCACCTCCAAAGGTCCGTCTCTTCGTTTGGAGCTGCTGTTCGGGTGCTATTCCGGTACGCGAAAGGCTAAAACAAAGGAAAATTCCTGTGGAGAATTCCTGTCCACGTTGTAATCTTAATTCAGAATCTATTTTACATTGCCTTTTATATTGTACCTTTGCTAGACAGGTTTGGGCCCTTTCGAATCTTCCTTACGCTAGCTACTGGTATGATGGTAATGAGGTGGAGAGTTGGCTGTTACATATTAAATCAAGAACTGATACAAAGGATTTTGGTTGGGCAGCAATACTTATGTGGTGGATTTGGTTTGGAAGAAATAAATTGTTGTGGGAAAATGAAAACATCCAACCTCTTGGCTTGATATCCCTTGCTCGGGACTTCTTTAGTAGATTTATAACTGCCTCTGTTCATACCCGGATCCCTCCAGCGAATCGCACTTCAGCAAAATGGCAGCCGCCTCCTTGTCCTTTTGTCAAAATCAATTTTGATGCGGCCTTCTCCGGGGTTGGTGAGTTGGTTGGGTTTGGTATGATCGCACGAAATGGGGAAGGAGTGTGTATTGGCTGGAATACCTTGACATTTAAACTTCCTCTGAGTCCCGAAGCTGCCGAAGCTATAGCTGCCCTTCGTGCGATTGAATTTGGTATTGCCTCGGGTTGGAATCACTTGATTCTTGAAGGAGATTGTTTTACGGTCATGAAAGGAATCTCGAATCCATCTACTTTAAATGGTGTTCTCGGCCATATTTTTGGGGATATTTCGAACTTGGCTTCTCGTTTGGAATCCT
The DNA here is from genome assembly GCA_003313485.2 of Penstemon barbatus. Lineage (NCBI taxonomy): Eukaryota > Viridiplantae > Streptophyta > Magnoliopsida > Lamiales > Plantaginaceae > Penstemon > Penstemon barbatus. The sequence goes on along the minus strand of CM064879.1, from coordinate 34,851,201 downwards.
TTCGAGCATTACACGTAGTGCGCGAATGCAACATGGCAGCTCATCATCTTGCCAAACTAGCTGTCTCGGGATTTTCTTTTTCTTCTAATCTTCCGTCTGTTATTCATAGCTTTGTAACCTCTGATCTTTAGTGAGTGTTCTTCTTGTCTCAAAAAAAAAAAAACAAAAACAAAAACAAAATAACAAAACATGAGCAATTTTTTTTCTGCTAATATTATCAGGAGTCATATATTTAGAGATTACTGATCTACATTTGACTATTTGACAAAATTAAAATGCTAATAATACGCATTGTATAATATCTACACCTTACTTAAAAAAGGTATCAAATTAACCATTTTATTATATATTTCTTCAAATTTAAACCCAGGTCAATCAATGTGATTTACTTCCCTAGCTTATGTCCAATACTCAATCATATCAATCATTAAAGTAACAAAATAGTAGAAAAACAATTATAGAACTGATGATGATCATATATATGGTCTACGCTTCATGTTTCTTTTATTTATATCCAAGAATGAAACATAGTATATATTGAGATTAAGTATTTAATGTTAATAATATAATATATGTTTTGGACCATCGATCCTCACCTCACCTCTTGAGTTAAGTCTTGGGATGAGCTAGGTCGAAGTGATATTTTATAATTAATTAAGTATATAAATTAATCAAATATACTATTAATTAGCCTAAAAGTGAAAGAATTGTTTAAGACTTGGCTTCAAGTTGGCAAAAACTGCACGCCATCCAGCAGTGGTTGGATGCACCACGTCCCAAAAGAATGAAGATTTTGGATCACTGCAAACTGTATACATTTTAGTACCATTAGCATCCACAGCTCCACACTCAAGTCCACTCCTTATTCCCTTGCAACATGGCTTCAATGGAGTCTCAAATTTCAAATCATCTCCTGCTAATTAATTCATAATTAATTAGTTAACATCGTCAATATATATACTCCCTCCGTCCAATTGTTTTTGCTTTTATTTTCTTTATGAGATGTCCCAAAATATAACTCCATTTTTCTCTCAAAGAATAGCAAAAATTTATTTTTTTAACAAATTGTCTAAAACTCCGTGTCAAACCTAAAGGGAGCAAAAACTTTGGGACGGAGGGAGTATATAGAATAGAGATTAATTACATACTAACTAATTACGAAGTTCGTACCTTGATCGTCATCATGAGCTCCTTTATGATTGATAACATTTGCAAAAGAGTTGTAAAGATCAACTATGAAAATTTTGGAATGATGAGTAGTAGTATTCTCGTTGTTCAATTTGGCCACAAGTTGGTGCAGCAGGTAGTTGTGATAAGTGGGGATCAAGTTTATAGTTGCATTGCATTGTTTGAATGAAGAAGATTGCGTCACCAGAGGAAAACATCCCATTGGCTCTAAACCTGTCACACTTATTTTGCTTACTCCAATTTCGCGAATTCGCCTTAAGTTCAACTCCAATTGATTAATCACACGAGGGATAAAACTTCCGATGCCCTATATATATAATAAAAAAAATCCATCGACTGATCAATCAATCAATCTCTCTCTCTCTCTCTCTCTCTCTCTCTCTCTCTCTCTCTCTCTCTCTCTCTCTCTCTCTCTCAGAAGAAAAACACAAATGAATGCAATTAATTATTAAGTATATATAATACCTGAAGAGTGCCACCTTTGGCAGTGTAAACACCATACATTCCATAATCATTTCCGGCAAGAGAAACGTGAACAACGGAGGACCGCAAATCAGTTTTGGTGATGACATGGGATTCCTTGACGAGTCTCTCGAATAAATCGATTTGAGTGGTCATGTTTGGTACAATCACGTTGCTGTATGTATCGAATACTCCACTCCCTCCATATGCGAAGTTGATACCACTTTCATACACCTTCTTTCCTCCCAAATATTTCATCCATGCACGGTACGGTATTGGAGACCTCACTCCCAACAATTTGGCTACATGAATGCATGCATGCGCGCGCCAAGTTTATTTATTTATTTAAATTTATATTTCAATTAATTAATTAACAAGACTTATATATATACTAGTTAAATGTACTAGCTAGCTATCTACTAATTATTCACTCCGTCCCACTTTTCTTCCTCCCATTTCTATTTTGGGACATCCCAAAACATGGCTAGATTTTTATATTTGACTAGCTATTTTTCCACAAATGTCTTTAACAATGGGCTCCACAATAAATAAACAATGAAATAAAAAAGGGATTATAGGAGGGCAAAAAAGCCAAAATGAGATAAATATGACATTGCATAAAACTTTGTGCAAAATGTTAAGGGAACAAGAAATTTGGGATGGAGGGAGTAATATATATTTAATACCAAAGTAATCAGTGTAGACACGGCCATCGGAAAATCGGCCAACTGGCTTTCCGGGAAAGGTGATGCCATAAGGTTGCTTCCATGAGCTTCCATTTCTAACATTGCCCGTGTCAGCATACGAGTCTCCGAATACAAATATCTTTGTCGGCTTAGTCGACCACCTAGAGGCGGCCTCACCTGCAAATTAAAGTTAAGTAATTGATTGATTAGCTCATGCATGTTAACTATAATGAAGGAGAATTAATTATAAGATTAATTATTACCTGCAGTGATTATGAGTAAGAATAAGTAGGAAAAGATGAAGAGAGTGGAGAATTGTTCCATTACAGGCGGAATGAATATATGCTACGTATAATAGCTAAATTGTACTAACTTGATAAGTAGAAACTAGTGGTCTGGTCCTATATAAATCCAGGGAAAAAAGAACAAAAAAGGCTAATGAATGGATTTATTGCTAATTAGGGAATTCACTAAATTGTAGGAATTTTATTGATATTTTTCCAAAGGTAGAAATTGGTGGTCTGGTCCTATATAAATCCAGGGAAAAAAGAACAAAAAAGGCTAATGAATGGATTTATTGCTAATTAGGGAATTCACTAAATTGTAGGAATTTTATTGATATTTTTCCAAAGATGTCAAAACGATGCACATTGTACTTCAATTATGTGATAATTATTTACTTCTAGAATTATTTTCTTAAACTTTGTAGATAGGAATGTACCACAATATGCATGGTGCAAACATGACATCATAATGACTAATGTGATGTATTTCTAATAAAAAATTCCTTATATATGGTCTACGCAAAAATCTTTTGCTTAACAAACTTAATTTGGATATATATATATATATATATATATATATATATATATATATATATACATACATGTAGGGAAGAAATTTGACACATGTACAACATTGATTAAATTTGACGCAAACATCGACTCTTATGTGATATTGATCGTCTAATTTATTTTTAAAGATGAGAAATATTTAATATTTCTTATGTCATTTATTGTTGCGAGCTATTTATATGTTTTGGAATGTTCCAATACAACGGGAATTCATTAAATTGTAGGAATTTTACTAATTAGACGATGTACAATATACTTAAATTATTGGTTTACTTCTAGAAATATTTGCTTAAACATTATAGCTAGGAATGTATCACTATGCATAATGCGAACATGGCATCATTATAGATATATAATGTAATGCATATCTAACCACAAGGTCTATAAACAAATTTCTATATATGGTCTATGCAAGAATATTACGCTTAACATATTGAATTTAGACATATGTTGCGAAGTGATTTGACACAACCTTGACTAGATTTGACATAGACATGGACTCTGATTATCGTCCAAATCATTTATCAAAGATGAGAAACATTAAGTATTTCTTTATGTCCTTTATTATTACGAGCTATTTATGTTTTGGAATGTTCCAGTACATCGGGAATTCTTTAAATTGTAGGAGTTTTATTAATTAAACGATGTACATTATACTTAAATTATGGGATATTCATTTTCTTCTAGAAGTATTTTCTTAAACATTGTATGCATGATGCGAATGTAATGCATATCTAACCACAAGGTCTAGAAACAAATTTCTATATATGGCTTATTAACATATTGAATTCGGACATATGTTGCGAATTGATTTGACACAACCTTGACTAGATTTGACATGAACTTTGACTCTGATTATCGTTCAAGTCATTTATTAGAGATGAGGAATATCTAATATATCTTTATGTCCTTTATTGTTACGAGCTATTTATTTTTTGGAATGTTCCAATACATCGGGAATTCATTAAATTGTAGGAATTTTACTAATTAGACCATGTACATTATATTTAAATTATGGGATATTCATTTACTTCTAGAAGTATTTTCTTAAACATTGTAGCTAGGAATGTATCACAATATGTATGGTGTGAACATGATATCATAGTAGATAATGTTATGCATATATAATCACAAGGTCCAGAAAAAATCTCTATATCTATGCAGGAATATTAAGCTTAACATATTGAATTTGGATATATGTTGCGAAATGATTTGACACAACCTTGACTCGGTTTAACATAGACATTGACTCTGATTATCATCCAGTTCATTAGAGATGATAAATATTTAAAATTTCTTTATGTCCTTTGTTATTGTGACCTATTAAAGTTTTGGAACGTTCCAATACAACAAAAGTTCATTAAATTATAGAAATTTTATTAATTAGAAGATGTACATTGTACTTAAATTATGGGATATTCATATACTTTTAAAAGTATTTTCTTAAACATTGTAGCCAGGAATGTATCACAATATGTATGGTGCGAATATGATATCATAACAAATAATGTAATGCATATCTAACACAAGGTCTAGAATTTTTTTCTTATATATGGTTTATGCAAGAATATTGCGCTTAACATGTTGAATTTGGATATATATTTCGAAGTAATTTTACACAACCTTGACTAGATTTAAATATAGACATTGACTCTGAATATTGTCCAGTTCATTTATTAGAGATGATAAATATTTAATATTTCTTTATTTCCTTTATTATTGTGAGCTATTTATGTTTTGGAACGTTCCAATACAACGGGAATTCATTAAATTCTAGGAATCTTATTAATTAGACGATGTACATGGTACTTAAATTATCGGATATTCATTTACTACTAGAAGTATTGTCTTAAACATTGTAGCCAGGAATGTATCAGAATATGCATGGTGCAGATATGATGTCATAATGGATAATGTAATCCGAATCTAACCACGGTCTAGAAAAAAAATTCTATAAATGATCAATGCAAGAATATTGCGCTTAACATATTAAATTTGGATATATGTTGCGAATAGGGATGGACCAAGGATTGGAGTGTCCGGAGGAGGGGGGAGTTTAACTATCAATGAAACTAGTCGACATTTTTAGAAGAAAACGCACGTTTACGGAAATGTTTTTTTTTTTTTTAATAAGTCAATGGGAATTGATATTTAGTTAATAAATTGTATTAGGAGGCCCAAATGAAATGATAAATCAAACACGTTGGACGTGTCTACAGTTGTGGCCCAATTGGATTTCCGGCTTCTAAAACATTAGATATAAAGGGCTGGGTCGTGTGCATTAAGCTGATTCAATTCAATACATTGGCTACTTATTTTTTTTTTTTTTTAATTTAATGAATTCCCGTTGTATTGGAATGCTGATGCTGAGGCTACGGAGCAATTGGAAGATTCTGCAGAAGAGAAGACTGGAGAAATCACAAGCAGACCAACTGATGAAGAAGTAGCTGCTGAAGAAAAAATGGAAGATGCTGATGATTACTCTTCTGATTCTGATTCCAAGGAACCAGCAAAAACAGATAAAGAAATTGCGGCTGCCGAGGACTCAACTGAAGAACAGTTAAATCCATACGTAAAGTACATAAATTTTGAGGAGCTGAAGAAGAGAGTGTATGCATTGAACTCCTCAAGTGATGAAGATGAAAAGGAAAATGAAGAAGCAAGCACAGAATAAGAGAAGGAAGACTAGACTAGATTATTGGTCTAGGTTTCTAGATATTTTTCTGTAATCTACTTTAAGCACATCTCATCATAGAACTTGTAACTTGTAATTCATTTCAATGTATATAAAAGCTCAAGTTTTCTTCCAACAAATCATTTCTATCTCAGAAATTTTTTAGGATCAAATCAAAACTGTATAGTTGTCGTGAAACTTGAATTGGTTGGAGTCTGTCCAACTTTTTCCTGAACTTTATACTGGAAAAAACATCCACCTATATAATATGTTGTTATTATTTCCTCAGAAATGGACAGATTGACAAACATGGACAGACAGTTTCGTAATTCATAAAGAATAAGTTTCTATTTTCATTCAGATGAGCCCTCAGTCCAAACCATTTTAACAGAACAAGATATTATAGTATGTTTCCTAAAGATCACCCTTCCAACTGATTCGTTTTCAAAATTAGTTCTTACCGAAATGACAGCTGGGGGAAAGTACATTGAAGGAAAGCGTCCGTCTAGAACCATTTTTACCTGGAATATCAGAGGAATCTTACTAGGTTCATTCATAAATGAATTCTGGATAATTGCTGATAGGCGTATGCCTGATATGTTTATAATGTACAACCCTGAATGCAATTTAACATAGCATCTCAGATGTTTCGTGAGGAAGGTATGACGGTCTATCTTTGCTGAAATTGGCAGTTGTTCAACATGCTTTTGGATGGTGTGGAAGTCCAAGTACTTCAATGTAATACCTATGAAAACGATTCCACCGGTGTTTACCTTCACCCTAATATAAGTAGTAGTTGCGTATAAGCCACTAATAAATATAGAGGCAACTTCATAATATAGTGGCCGTAGTATATAATATATTAGGAACTTATTTCCGTCTTAACTTTTTTAAGACAAATTTTGGAGGAGTGTATTTTTGTGTTCCAGGTTACTAGAATTTTGATTGGGTATACACCTCTCGATTAGTAAAAATTTGCCATATTTTATTTCATGTATGAATACAATAATGCATTGGTTTATTGCTCAGTTCTTGATAAATAGAAAGCTCTGGAATTGGAGGAGCAAAGAAGCACGCAAGGAGTGTGGCATCAATAGGTTTGGCAACTTCACATCACATTATTAAATTAGAATAACTTTTAACAACCTATAAACATTTTAACAGTCGCTCTTTCCTTGTGAAAAACTTGTCAGAATGTCAATCCACACTCGCCGAGGTAACTAACCCAGGAAGTGTCCTTCCGAATGAAGTCATGGACGTAACATCTCTGGTTTAAACTAGGAGAATGATTGAACAACCTGTGCACTTACTCTAAGCCAAACCAGTACACAGATTGTTCCCTTTACATACCGTATTTGTGTGAATTTGAAAATAGCACCAGTTTATAGAGGTGCAATTTTATATGGTCTTTTAAATCTTATGACCTGCATTGGCAAAATATAGTAACTTTTGCGTAGCCAATTTTTGGTGTTAGATTTAGAAAGGCCAATAATTAAAACGTTTTGTATTTAGTTAGGCTTTTGTTTGGACTTTTAAAATTTTGATTTGTAATATCTTCCTTTTCAAGAGGCTACTAAGGGAGCACTCCTATTTTTCCTGTACCTGAAATATAGAAGTTTATTCCATTGCATATATCCTATAGATATTACACAGACTACTACAAATGATATTTTTGTATGATGTAACAAATCACTCTATTAGACGAACTCTTTAGGAATCAAATACTATATGGATGTTCTATAACAATCATCAAACATAATTCAAGGCACCTAAGAAAGGTATGCGCATAAATAGGACGACCCCAAAAAGGCGCAAAAACTGGGCAGAAACACCGCGCCTTGCGCGGTGCCCTTGACTAGTATATATATATATATATATATATATATATATATATATATATATATATATATATATATATATATATATATATATATATATATATATATATAGCGAAGAAATTTGACAAATGTACAACATTGATTAAATTTGATGCAGACATTGACTCTTATATGATATTGATCGTCCAATTTATTTTTAAATTTGTCCTTTATTGTTGCGAACTATTTATATGTTTTGGAATATTCCAATACAACGGGAATTCAGTAAATTGTAGAAATTTTACTAATTAGACGATGTACAATATACTTAAATTATGGGTTTACTTCTAGAAATATTTGCTTAAATATTATAGCTAGGAATGTATCACAATATGCATGATGCGAACATGGCATCATTATGGATATATAATGTGATGTATATCTAACCACAAGGTCTAGAAACAAATTTCTATATATTGTCTATGCAAGAATATTACGCTTAACATATTGAATTTAGACATAAGTTGCAATGTGATTTGACACAACCTTGACTATATTTCACATAGACATGGACTCTAATTATCGTCCAAATCATTTATCAGAGATGAGAAATGTTAAGTATTTCTTTATGTCCTTTATTGTTACGAGCTATTTATGTTTTCGAATGTTCCAATACATTGGGAATTCTTTAAATTGTAGGAATTTTATTAATTAAACTGATGGGGGCTATTTCGCACCCTTTATAAAACTCGGATCGACTTAAGGATATCAGATCGGTTCGATCATACAAGCTTATCCGTAACCATCCATCGACCCGATCGAAGACGCTTCTCCTCGGCGACCAGACTACATTCCTGGCTTGAGAGGGACAGTTATACCGAGTCCTATTAGGACTATGTTTCCTTGTAAAACTAGGGTTTGTATCATATAAATGCCTAGTTTATCATTGTATTAGACACCTTTTACATACTCAACTGACGCCTACATACTTGGGCTATCAAAGAACATCATAGAAAAGCTTTTGCTATACTATATTGCTCATTAACTCCGTCGTTGTCTTGTTTACTTTTTTGTTCTTTTACTTAATTGTTCTTCCTTGAGATTGATTCATCCAGAATAAAGTAACAGAGCCCTATAATTAATATAAAATCTGATCTCCTAATCACATCATATTGATTTAATCTTAACCTACGAAAAACGGTTAAATCATAAACGATGTACATTATACTTAAATTATGGGATATTCATTTTCTTCTAGAAGTATTTTCTTAAACATTGTATGCATGATGCGAACATGACATCATTATGGATATATAATGTAATGCATATCCAACCACAAGGTCTAGAAACAAATTTCTATATTTGGTTTATTAACATATTAAATTCGGATATATGTTGCGAAGTGATTTGACACAACCATGACTAGATTTGACAAACTTTGACTCTGATTATCGTTCAAGTCATTTATTAGAGATGAGGAATATCTAATATATCTTTATGTCCTTTATTGTTACGAGCTATTTATGTTTTGGAATGTTCCAATACATCGGAAATTCATTAAATTGTAGGAAATTTACTAATTAGACCATGTACATTATATTTAAATTATGGGATATTCATTTACTTCTAGAAGTATTTTCATAAACATTGTAGCTAGGAATGTATCACAATATGTATGGTGTGAACATGATATCATAATGGATAATGTTATGCATATCTAACCATAAGGTCTAGAAAAAATCTCTATATCTATGCAGGAATCTTAAGCTTAACATATTGAATTTGGATATATGTCGCGAAATGATTTGACACAACCTTGACTCGGTTTATCATAGACATTGACTCTGATTATCATCCAGTTCATTAGAGATGACAAATATTTAAAATTTCTTTATGCCCTTTATTGTTGTGACCTATTAAAGTTTTGGAACGTTCCAATACAACAGAAATTCATTAAATTATAGGAATTTTATTAATTAGAAGATATACATTGTACTTAAATTAGGGGATATTCATATATTTTTAGAAGTATTTTCTTAATCATTGTAGCCAGGAATGTATCACAATATGTATGGTGAATATGATATCATAACAAATAATGTAATGCATATCTAACCACAAGGTATATAATTTTTTTTCTTATATATGGTCTATGCAAGAATATCGCGCTTAACATATTGAATTTGGATATATATTTCGACGTGATTTGACACAACCTTGACTAGATTTGATATATACATTGACTCTGATTATCGTCCGGTTCAATTATTAGAGATGATAAATATTTAATATTTCTTTATTTCCTTTATTATTGTGAGCTATTTATGTTTTGGAACGTTCCTATACAACGGGAATTCATTATATTGTAAGAATTTTATTAATTAGACGATGTACATTGTACTTAAATTATCAGATATTCATTTACTAGTGGAAGTATTTTTTTAAACATTGTAGCTAGGATTGTACCACCATATGCATGGTGCAGCTATGATGTCATAATGGATAATGTAATGCGAATCTAACCACGGTCTAGAAAAAAAAATTCTATAAATGATCAATGCTAGAATATTGCGTTTAACATATTAAATTTGGATATATGTTGCGAACAGGTACAAACCAAGGATTGGAGAGTCGGGGGGAGGGGGGAAGTTTAACTATTGACGAAACTAATCGACATTTTTAGAAGAAAACGCACGTTTACAGAAATTTATTTTTTTTTTTTTTAAATAAATCAATAGGAATTGAAATTTAGTTAATAAATTGTATTAGGAGGCTCAAATGAAATGATAAATCCAACACGTTGGACGTATCTACAGTTGTGCCCAAAATGGATTTCGGGCTTCTAAAACATTGTATATATTTGGGCTGGGTCGCGTGCATTAAGCTGATTCAATTCAATACATTGGCTAGTTAGACTCTTTGTAACGTGGCACTCTCCTAAAAAGTGATATCAAAATTACAACTGGCCTTTTTTTTTTTTTTTTAATATCAAAATTTTAGATCAAACGTAATTTAATTTCCTTCGAAGTACATATCGAATTAGTATATTAGATCATTAGATGAATATCTTTTGTAATAGAAACCTCTTCCGCTGAGTTAAACACTCGTTGAGAAATTAAAAAGAGCAAATGACAAAAATATCCCTTTGCTTTGTCTATTTCTCAAAAAACCCTATGTGTTATTTTAACTACCAAAAAACCTCTCGTATTTAATTTTAAATACCACACTCGACCCAAGTAGTATATATACTTATAATTTTAGTTTTGACTTTTGATATAATGACAAGATCACCCCTATGTATTTGTTTTTTTTTAATTTATTTATTCTTTTAGAAAAATATATTTATACTACTTGGGTCGAGTGTAGTATATAAAATCAAACACAGGAAAATTTTGGGGATTTAAAATGACACATGGGGGTTTTTTGGGAGTTAAACAAAGCATAGGGTGTTTTTATCTTTCGATGTCATGGGTAAAATTGTCATATCAAAAGCAAAATATGAACAAATACTTGCAATTTTGGCGTTTGAAACAAACTCTCTTTTTTAGGGATGTATTTGGCACTTATTTAAAATCATAGGGGATTTTTTAAGAATTAAAATAACACAAAATTTTTTTTTGGAGTTAGACAAATCATAGGGGATGTAATTGTCTTTTGCTCAGTTAAAAAATCACTCTTTGCTAGGTAGAAAAGAGGAAGAAGAAAAGAAAAAACCTTTTTACCAATCCATCACACTTTTGTAATACATAAATAGATACAGTATATACATATATAAGATAATAGGGATAAATGCATATTTAGTCACCCAAGCTTAACTCCAAGCACACAATGGTCACTCAACTTTCAAGAATAGTATATATAGTCACTCATATTACAATTAATAGCATCATTCATCACCTAGTTAACTGCAGTGCATGCAAGCCTGCAACATGTCCATCAAATGAAAAAGAGCAAATTTGAGAAAAGGTAGGTGAATAAAACTTGACATATGTTACCCAATATCAATCTACAATCCTGCAATTAAAAGAAAATTTAAGTCACTCCAAACACTTTCATTTTTCTAGGAAAGACATTAATACTCAAATTAATGTAAACAATTTCTACAAAAAAAAAAAATTAATGTAAACACGTACACACAAAAGTAAGATTACTAACTTAACCATGTTTATATCACAAAATATTTTTTTCTCTCTCTACAATGAATATGAAAACACAACTCAACTACATCAAATAACATGTAGAAATTATCTAAATTTAAAGTCGAATTGTTACAAACTCTTAGATAATAGGACAACATAAAATCAAAAAATAATTAACAATTACGTACCCAAAATTAATACCTTTTTTCAAAGAATTATTTTTATACAATATAGAATTAATAAATCTTATCGTTCAGTGGAGTTTTGGATAACACAATGCCAATTTTGTGGGTTTAATGCTTGTGCCTGTCTCGTGATGATACTCTGTTAATTGTCCGTCAAATGTCACAAAGTTAATGATGAATAATGCTATTAATTGTAACTTGATTACCTATATATATTATTCTTCAAAGTTGAGTGACCATTGTGTGTTTAGAGTTAAACTTGAGTGACTAAATATGCATTTTTCCCTAATATAATATAGGTGATCAAATAAGACTAATTAATTATCAGAACACTACTAGAAACAAGGAAAATTCCCGCCGAAATTCCTACTGATTTTGGAAAAATTCGGTGGGAATAAAAAAATTTCCATCGAAATTTTCATCTAAAAAATCGGTGGGACAAAGTCGGGCCGAAATCGGATTCCCACCGAAATTTGCACCGACAATTTTCCCACTGAAATATTCCAATTTTGAAATCGGTGAATTCCCACCGAATATTTGGATGGCTTTGGTTATGGATTTCTACTGGTTAGATGGAGTGGGTATAATATTATCATTATTTAAACTTTTGACTTTGGGGTTAATGGCTTTGGTTATGGATTTCTACTGGTTAGATGGAGTGGGTATAATATTATCAGTAGCAGCAGTGTTTTAAAAACCGGATTGGATCAGCCGGTTCGATCGGTTTAACCGATAATCGATTCTCAAGTCGATTCGGTTAACTCTCCAAAATCAGCTTTGTTCCTGACCAGTTTGAATCGAAAAAAGTCGGTCAAAAACTGGTAAAACTAAGGAACCAGTGAACCGATTGAATCGCTTGTTCACTTACAAAAATAAAAAGTTTACGTTATGGATTTTTATTTCTCTTCTGCGACCTTTAAACTTCAACAATACTCTCACATCTCTTCTTCTATTTTTCACTTTGAATTAAACAAAATCAACAAAAAACAAAAAAAAAAAAATCTTATATATAATAAATTATATAAATATATTTGATTATCAAATTCATTAGAAAAGTCATTTTTTTCACAAACTTCAAGTATTTTTTTTTTTAATTCAATGACAAAATTATATATTTTTTATATAATTCAATAATTCAAATTACAAGTATGATAACATGATATTTGAATTATTGCGTTGATATCATTTTATCATACTTATAATTTTGTTAGTATCATTCATTGTCAACTTAAATTTTGTAGGAAAAATAATTAATCATGAGATAAATATTTAGTTTATGGAAATAAACTTGAAAAATGAATAATTTTTTTTTTTAAATAGTTGATGCAATAAAAATTTTACAGGATAGGTTTTTAAAGATTTAGCATTACACGGGGGAATATTTTTCATTTATCCCCTCCATTTGTAACAAAAAAGAAAATGAAAAGAAGATATTTGAAATTTAGTTAGTTGAAGCAGTTGGAAGAGGAGGAAGAATTAAATATGTTGGGAGTAGTCGAGAAAATGCGCCTACAATTGAATATTTGAATTCCTCCATTATTTTCTACAATTTATCAAACAAGCAATTGAATAGCCTTTTCCATGTTACCAACATTCACATTACCACTTAATTAATTATACTATTTAGTATTTACCTTAAACTCGAACTCACAAAATGTCAAAAGTTGCATTATTATCTCAATTTCATGTCGTAGTTATTGCTCAATAAATTACCAGCTGACCACTAAGTGATCAATTACATGATATGTTTAATATATTTGTTTTGTGATTGATTCGGTTCAACAAATTAGATTTTGAGAAAAAAATTCTCCAAACTCATCTGAAGAAGGCATTAAATTTGATTTTTCAAAAAAAAAAAAAAAAAAAAAAAAAAAAAAAAAAAAAAAACCAAGTTAAAAATAAATATGAAAGTGAAAGAATTCAAAATTGGACAAACCCAGTATAAGTACCATTCTATCCCACTCATGTACTGAATCTATTGAGATAAAATGTTACAATATTTGTCAATGAGTACTCGTACATTACTCATTTACCTAAAATTAATTGCCATGATACGTCGATTAATAATATATCATAATCGCCCATCTATATCTAAATTTTGTACACAACAAATCAAAACTTGCTTTGAATCCCATAAGGTACATCATCGAAAGTTCACTCAATATTCCCAATCATCTCCGATATCAAAATGTTCATCATCACTCATTTAATTCCCAATACGAAATTAAATAGTTCTAGGTGGGAAATATTCAAATTCTACCAACCTCGAAATCCCACTTAAATACTTATTTCTAAGTATTTTAGAGGGTTAAACATGTGCGTTTCACAAGAACAAATCATGTACCATATATAAGGAGATATATTGCATCAAACACATTAATGCAACGACAAATACGAAGAGTCATGTTTACATAACATAATCATGTGTCAATCGAAAATCTTTTTAAAAAATTCTAATTACCAAGGTTTAGGAGACAAATACTAACAAGATTCGTCTTAACTTGTTATAGTTCTTTCACTTATGGAGATAAATCTCGAAGATACGGAAACGTTTAGAACTTTGAGGACAGTGATAGAATAAATCATCAAATTATTCATTTTACCCATTAATTCAAATAAGACTAATTGAATTCATTTAGTAAGTTGTTTTTCAATATATCCGATAAACGACATATTCATTCCATTAAAATTGGAAATTAATCTTTCAGTATTTTTTCTTTTAGCTCTCAACTAAAGAAGTGTCTCAATTGCATTAACTTTCACCGTTTTAGGTTTAGTACCGTAAAACTAGATAAGTGTGCAGAACACTTTCATTAGAATTTCTAACTTTTGCAACATACAACAATTGCAAAATAGGATTAGATTCTTTAGTGATAGTCGCCCTACCACTAGGTCCGATATGTATAGCAATTTCAAAGAAATAAGTTAAATATTTATTGCGCTTATAAGCCAATTTAAAATATCATTAATTCTTTTCATAAAGAATTTTCTCATTTTAATAATTAAAATTTCAATAAGCAAAAACATGTCCTAATTTCACAAAAATCTTTAAATAAAACTTCTTCAAGTTTACAAAGAAAAATTAGGAGGACAATTTTATATGTATTCCAACACTTTCGTCGGTGGTCCCATATTATAAAATAATTTCCAAGTTTTCCAAAAGAAATCTCATAAATTTTATTCATCCAAAATATTTTTAAAACCATTTTCTTCATGCAATGAAAATTGAAATTGATTGGTGGGAATTGCCAAACACTCCCACTTGCTAGACATTTCCTCTGAAATATTTTTTTCAAGCTTTTGCTAAAAATTTCAGAATTTCCTCTGAAATATTTTTTTCAAGCTTTTGCTAAAAATTTCAGAATTTTCCAAAAGTCGAGAAAAAAAATTTCCACAGTTTTTAAGATAGTTTCAATGCATGAAAAACAAGAAAACTATTTTAATACTCTAAAAAAATTTAATTCACCAAAAAATCAGAAATAAAATTCTGAGCACATTGAAATTTTTCCGACAAAAATCGGCGACCGAAAGACGCTTCACGCGCCACCAACACATGTGGGCGTGTGCGGCGCATGTGGCAGCACGGGTCAGCATAGGCTGCTGATGTGGTAGTTGAAGAGTGGTTGATTGAGCTGCTGATTTAGTTATTTATGGTTATATTGTTGAAAGGAAAGATGAGTATTCGAGTATTTATAATTGTATTTTGCAAAATTTAAGTAAAAAAATTGAATTACCTATTTTGTGTTTGGTGTGCAAGGTGCCAATTTATTGTGTTTCGGTGGTGAAAGTTGCTGATTTGTTCTTAATTAGAGGGTGTTAAGTGCTAATTTTATTTTGGGGGTACAAAGTGCGAAATTCTCAAGTTTTGAGGGTGCAAAGTGCCAATACTATTGAATTACCTATATTGCCCTTGAATTTTTGCTTGAAAATAAATGAGGGTGCAAAGTGTTAAATTTATGTTTTGAGGGTGCAAAGTGCAAAAAATCCTGTGTTTCAGATATATTTGTAACATAAAAAAAAAGACTCTTTCTTGCAAAAGTGCACAATACTTTTCTTGTATTGTTGATTGGGAGACGTCAGACGTGTACTCTTGCAGGATAATTAAGTTGGCAACATTATCCAATTTAGTTTGTCAATTCAATCCAATTTTTTCTATTTTTGTCCATAGTATTATCTTTCGTGGCATCAAGCTTGATGGCATATTGAAGAAAATGTGAGAAAAAATAAATACAGTTACATTTTTTAAAAATGTCAGGAATTATAAATGTTAAATATACTATCTAGTGACATTTTAATATTATTATGTCATTTTATAATGTTACATCTTGTTATGATCGTGACATTTAACTTTTAGTCACACCGCTGCAAGTGACAGTTTGGAAAATGTCGTTTTATATAAAATGTCACTAGCAAAGTGTCACTTGTAGCGGGGTGGCTAAATGTATCAATGTCACAATTATAGTTAAAAGTAACATTATAAAATATCACTATATATAGTATAAAAATGTCACTAATCAGTAAAATTAACACTTATACTTTTTGGCATTTTTAAAAAATATGACTTTATTAATAATTTTTGACATTTTCTTTAAAAAATTTCAAGCATGGTGCCCCTATAGATCATATTTGTTGTAGTGATAATTAGAACAACATTCGATGAACTAAAAATATTAGATTAGAACAGAATTCGAATCGACTTGATTGGCCTCAGATCTGGGTCGGACCTAATTCGACCCAGATCTGACTCATCAACAGCCCTAGAGGTGATAGTTATTAGGGGAAGAGGAAATAAACGACTGTTGAAGCCGGGAAAAGGAGATATGCAACTAGCACAAATGATAGAGTTATTTTTATTTCAGAAATTGATAGGATGTTTTAATCATGTTGTATAAATGCACAAGCTTATCCCACGCTAGTAAATCATTTAATAAAATTATCTCCAAATAATTTAGTAAAATTTATTCCTCAATGAATATATCATACCATAGTTTTTTTATTTTAAATAAAATGGATCTTAAAACGTCACGAACATCCATGCATTGTAGTGGTAAGAAAATGAAAATAACATATAAATAAGTAAGATTAATAAAGAAGTTTAAAAAACAAAAAAACCCACTCATAATGCTCTTCTAAGTCAGAAAAAATAAAATTTTAATCATCCTAAAAAATGTATTGAAAATTTAAAACATGACTTAATTATAATACAACGGCAGAAGTAGAAGTAGTTAGAACTATACGACATATGTCATAATGGCCCAAATGTTTAGGAATTAAATTAAAAAAAAAAATTAAATTAAAAAAAAATTAGTACGTTTCCTAAAAGTGGTTTTGAAATTATTATAATTCTTGTAATATAATTAGTTTCTCCACGTGTAGGTACCTTATATAAGGTCAATATTATGTTTTCCATTGTTCTTATATTATATTAAATATTAAAATTAAGTTACCTTAAAGTACACATACACATAATGTGTAATATTATTGTGTATTGCACTTATACTCTAAGAATATTAGACATAATATATGTGTACTCTTCTAGTAAGAAAATAAATATTGAAACAGAATGGTTCGCTCCGATTTTAATAACCATGTGCTTATGTAATATTCATATATGTTTCTAAAAAATAAAGTAACACGAAACATATATCATAATTTTGATAGCCAAAAAAGTAAACTTGGACACATAATATTTAACTCAAACTTACTAGTACGACGCCACATAATATTGCACTACAATATTTAATTTAATAATATCCAAATAAGAGTGACCTTATTATTTCAAAAAAATAATTGTTACCTTATTATTCTATTACAACGCGGGGTCCATGAGGATACCAAAAATTAGTTAACAAATTAATTAACAACCAATTACATTAGCACCTATCCAAAAATTAAAAAACTACCGTGTCAAGCTATATATGATGTTTCACGTCATTGCACTCATAATCCATGAGGTTGGCCCAATTTACCCTCTGTCCTCACAATTATTTCCAAACTTAACCGGCTTAATATGGCAAAAGAAAAATGCTTACCTTATCATACTTGGGCAGTATTAGTAATCTTATTATTGTAACGTAAACATAAATGGTTATCATCGTGTAGTAGCTGCCAGAAAACTAGGGGTAGAATTGTCATTTTAATTAAATGTATACAAAACTTTGGTATCCTGGTGCTTGTTTTGACCAACAATTAGACGATCTAAATTCATAGGGACCAAATAATCATTCACTTTAGTAATGGCCAAATATCCAAATTTACGAAAATAAAATAGTTTGAATTGTATGATTTAAATCAATATAATAATTTGTTGCCCCAATTCAATCTTCTTGAAATTTATTCCATAGTTAAATCGAATCTAGTTCTCAATATATAAATGCCACAACATAACCTATAATGCGTATATTATCGAGTTTTCTTCTGATGATAATTGGTATGTTACCGTAAGTACGCGTTATCACGATCAATACGTGTAGCCCACAATTAGATCTACAATCCATAGTAAATGAAAATTTAAATTACAATTGAGCTCATTGCATCACGATCAATACGTGTAGTACATGTACGGATTTATTTCAAAAGGTTAATATCTAAAATATTTAGTTCAACTAAACGTCAAACACATTTATACTTCCATATATAATTTTTTACTAAATAATCATATCATTAAGTGTATAATCTGCATGAAATATATTGCATCATGATTTAAAGTGAATTCCAATGAATAAACCTCCTAGTACATTTGATTTCCTCAAAATGCAAATAGATATTGCTCATCACGAAGATAAATTTTAAGGAAAATTAGATAAATCATCCAAGCAAAGTGTTTGAAGAAATATTTATAAGCCATACTTAATTAAAAGAGTGGTATCCCAGTCCTATTAGTAGATTTTCTTGTAAATGCCACTAGATTTGGTCACAAAGTGAATTTTAGGGAGCAAGACTATATAACAATTGTTAATTTGAAGTCAAAATGGGCAAATCAGCCATTATAACACTAAACATAAATAGGATTAATATTGGAAATAAGCACAAATGATTTTGGATGCATATACACAAAATAAAACAAAAGAGAGAAATACCAAAAATACCCCTACCCCAATATCCACACGTAGTGAGTGAAATACCAAAAATACCCAAGTCATCCCATTATCACATGATGCCATACCTCTAGAAGAAATCATCATAACCATGTAAAAATAGAGGGAAAACATTGAATCCTTGCCTATATATATGTAACCAATTCTTTCATTTTGTCACTCACTCTTCCAAACAAAACACAATCTATCTATAGTGAAAAATAAACCCGTCTCCTCCTTTGAAAAGGTGGTCTTTTCAAAAAAATATATAATTAGAGGCCCACATCCTCTTAACCTCATTGTCTTTTTTTTTTATTTATTTATTTCTATCATGAAGAAAGTTAGACGAAAGTCTTTTTAATATCTCCGAGTCGAAATGTTCCATCTTAATGTCTCCTCTATTAATGATATCTCTTATCACGTGGTATCGTCTTTGTACGTGCTTGGATTTCTGATGAGATATCGGCTCCTTTGCTTGCTCTATTGCCCCATTGTTATCACAGAAGATAGTAATGGGCTCAGTGATGCTAGGTATCACATCCAATTCCTGGATGAAGTTCCTCATCCAAACACCTTTCTTTGCTGCATCACTCGCGACAATGTATTCTGCTTCGGTGGTTGAATCCGCGGTTGTTTCTTGCTTGGAGCTCTTCCAACTAACTGCACCACCATTGAGGCAGAACACGTATCCTGATGTCGACTTGAAGTCTTCTACATCACATTGGAAGCTCGAGTCTGTATAGCCTTCCAATTTCAATTCTCCTCCACCGTATACAAAGAACAATTCCTTAGTCCTTCTCAGGTACTTCAGAATTGCCTTTACGGCTATCCAGTGCTGCTCACCTGGATCAGACTGGTAGCGACTTGTAACGCTTAGAGCGTATGCTACGTCTGGTCTAGTACATAACATACCCTACATTATGCTTCCTATCGCGGATGCATATGGTACTCGAGACATATTGCTTCTCTCTTCAGGCGTCTTTGGGGCCATAGACTTAGAGAGTGCAATCCCATGTCTCATTGGAAGCAATCCTCTCTTGGATTCTTCCATATTAAATCTTTTCAAGATTTTATCTATGTACTGGGATTGGGAGAGGCCCATCAGTCCTTTTGATCTATCTCGGTAGATCCTTATACCTAGTACAAATGATGCTTCTTCCATATCCTTCATTGAGAATTGTGTAGATAACCATGCTTTAGTTTCGGACAACGCTTTTACATTGTTTCTAATGAGAAGAATGTCGTCAACGTAAAGCACCAAAAATTCAACTGTACTCCCACTGATCTTCTTGTACACGCAAGGTTCGAACATGTTTTTGATGAATCCAAAAGTTTGGATTGTCTCATCGAAACGAATGTTCCAACTTCGGGAAGCTTGCTTCAGTCCATAAATGGACCTCTGGAGTTTGCATACCTTGTGTTCATCTCCTTTGGATGCATATCCTTTTGGTTGCTCCATGTAGATCTCCTTATCAATGTCCCCATTGAGAAATGCAGTCTTTACATCCATCTGCCATATCTCGTAGTTATACCAAGCAGCTATGGCCAGCAACATTCGAATGGATTTAGGCATTGCGACGGGCGAGAAGGTCTCCTCAAAGTCGATACCTGGCCTTTGAGTGTATCCTTTCGCCATTAGTCGCGCCTTGTAGGTTATTACCTCTCCGTTCACTCCAAGCTTTCGCTTATAGATCCACTTGCAACCCACGGGAGTCACTCCCACTGGTGGATCTACCAAGGCCCAGACCTTGTTTGAGTGCATGGAGTCCAATTCGGATTCCATGACTTCGCGCCACTTTCCCGAGTCTATGTCTAACATAGCCTCTTCGTAAGTCCTTGGGTCGGTTAGAGACTGTCCAGTCTCATGCAGAAGACCGTAGTACCTCTCGGGTTCTCTACGTTGTCTTTCTGACCTACGAAGTATCGGTGTACTTTTTGGTGCACTTTCATGCTCATGTTCTCCCACTGCCTGTGGCGACGGGTCAACTTGATCGACCTCTTCGGCCTTTTCAGCTTTAGTGACCTTATCTAGTTCTACGTTATTTTCTTTCTTGTCCACCAAGAAAACCTTCTCCAAGAAGTGTGCGTTCCTTGAGACAAACGTAGTTTGTCTTGTAGGATCGTAGAACTCGTATCCTATTGAGTTTTCTGGATACCCCACGAATTTGCACAAAGTGGATTTAGTTTTCAATTTATCTCCCACTAGCTTTTTAAAGTAAGCGGGAGATCCCCATCTGCGCATGAATGCGTATGAGGGTGCCTTGCCCAACCATAATTCGTATGGTGTCTTTTCTACGGATTTAGAAGGTACCATGTTCAGTATCTTCGTTGCCGTGAGGAGTGCATGTCCCCAAAATGAAAGAGGAAGATCAGTGGCACTCATCATGGATCGAACCATGTCCATCAAGGTTTGATTCCTTCTCTCTGCTACTCCATTTAGTTAGGGTGTTGCAGGAGGAGTCTACTGCGATAGTATTCCATGCTCTGTAAGATAATTCGGAAATTCGTTACTAAGAAATTCTCCACCTCGGTCAGAACGAAGAGCCTTTATCGTATGACCAAGTTGATTCTCTACTTCCATCTTGAATTCTTTGAATTGCTCAAAGGCTTCAGACTTGTGTTTCAACAAGAACATGTATCCATAACGACTATAGTCGTCAGTGAAAGTGATGAAGTAGTCATAGCCACCTCGGGCGCTTTTTCTTAGTGGTCCACATACGTCAGTAAGTATTAAGTCCAATGTTTGCTTGGCTCGCTCAGGGTTTCCTTTAAATGGCAACTTAGCCATTTTACCCTTCAGACATGGTTCACATGTTGGCATTTCATCAATGCGATTGATTTCAATCGCGCCAGAAGATGCCACTTTTGAATCCTTGACTTAGATATATGTCCAAGTCTAGCGTGCCATAATTGGGCAGATATTTTTTTTATCTTGTTTCCTTTTGTTTTGTTGTACGTGCATAACTAACTTACGTGGTTCAATGGTATATAGTCCATCTTTCAATGTACCAGTGAAAAACAAATTATCATTCATGAATAATGAAAAATTTCCTTTCCCCTTCCCTTTCTTTGTCCTTTTGGACTTGGATTGGGTCGAGGTAGCAACCATCACTGGCTTCTCTCTTTTAATGGAAGCCTCGGCAGTGGCGAGCATATTAGCCAACTCGTGAAGTTCGACATCCATCTTGTGCATGTTGTAGTTCACTACGAATTGCTCGAATGATCTTGGCAATGACTGGAGGATTATATCTTGGCAGTAGGTCTTGTCCATCTTTACGTCAAGATGACCAAGCTTTTCAATAAGCTCAATCATCTTGATGGAGTGAGATCGAACGTCAGCCCCTTCAGCAATCCTCGTTTGTTGCAAAGTCTTGGCAGTTTCATACCGCTCATATCTACTTTGCACCCCAAATAGACCATTCAGGTGCGTGTAGATTTCAAAAGAAGACTTCATATGCTCGTGCTGCTTTTGAAGCTCATTCGACATGGATGCCAACATGAGACAACGTGACTGTAAGTCATCGACAAACCACATATCCACGTCTTCTTTCTCAGTATCATCGGCATCCTTAGAAAGTTTGGGAGGGGGCCCATCAAGGACAAAACCTCACTTTTCAGAAGCGAGAACGATCTTAAGGTTCCTGACCCAGTCATGGAAGTTGGGTCTAGTTAATTTGTTTTGTTCAAGTATGATGGAAATCGGATTCTTAGACATTATATCTACAAAATGACGTGAGAAAAAATAAATACGCGAAAGATTAATTCAAAATGCACAATTTACAAACATGGTTTTTATTTGTAAATTACTCCCACTATTTTAATCAAAATCTTATGCCCCCACATAAGTTTCAGGAAATTAAAATATCGTAGTGGGCTTAAGGCCCTAATGCAATCTCCTAGTACCCACGACTCGTTGGCCATACTATTTGATTCACTTGGTGGTCAACTACGTCGTCGGTTAACCATCGCAGCTAACCCTTAAGTTCATTTAGCCTCGTTTTTCGATATGGACCCACGACTCGTGAGACATCCATACTTACTAGCGTTAAATCATGTCCAATACTCGTGGAGAGAAATAGTTCAATCCTAGACGCCCCACGACTCGTGAGACAGCACCTAAAACCTTGCTATCCCCTCCCTTGGCACTCGTTCGTGCATCGAGGCAATAGACATATCATCTTCTTATAGCTCGACCCACGACTCGTGAGACATCGAGATATATTCGTACAATATGCCTAAGACCTAGTAATTGGATAGGCTCGGACCATAGAGACTATTCATTTGCGCCCGTTATACGATTTAATATTCTAATTGAATTTTAAGTTCAATTGGAGGTTTTAAGTTTTCTTGTGCGAGGTCTCATCAGATTATGCTTTATCTTGTTTACGTGATCTATTCTAAGTATACAAGACATACATCAAAGAATATAAGTAAACATACATCACCTAGCAAGATATGATTGATCGATTGCCCATCCTATGCGATTCATCACGAGCCAAGTGATGAATCAATTGGTCAGTCTAGGGTGGAAATTAAATGCCCTAACTATTACAATTCTCAAACCCATACATCATGGGCCTTCTTGTAATATCCAGCTTGATTGGGCCTCCATGTAATGAATTGGGCCGCCATGTCCTTCAAGGTTATGGGCCTCCATGCGGATCTCCAAGTCTTCATGAGGTCTTCTCGGCTCCAAGCCTAATCTAGGCCTAGCTTACAAATTTTAAATTGTCCTATTCTATTACATTTGTTTGCGCAAGCAAGGGCATCAATCAGGCCCATTTAATTACAACCCATAAATAAATAAACCAAAAACTACACAAGGCTTAAGGGCAAAATCGATCAATCCACATATTCACTCAAGAACATGCATAAATTCACATAAGGGCATAAATGTAAATTTACCGGCTCCATTAATTTTAATTCTCAAAAATTGTCTAAGTTAATTAATTTTGAATTAACAATTAACCTCTAAGATTAATTAGCTCTTACTTGAGCTCTACGTAATCTACAAAGTTTATCTTGATTAAATTGGTTAATTAAGGTAGACCAAATCTCTAAGATTCCTACCTTATCCAAAACTCTAAGTTTCCCAAATATTCCAATCTCCAAGATTTTCAAGATAATCCTATTTTGTCTAGATTAGTTTAAGTAAGGTAGTGTTCAAATCTAACAAGATAACCACCTTATCCAAAAACTCCAAGTTTCCTAATCTCCCAAAATTCTAAATTTTCAGAATTTTCAAAATAGGCAGAATTAGAGTCCAACCCAAACATGAACAGTCGAGACCAATCACGGACTGCCACGTGGACAACCCACGCGCGACCATCAGGGGCGCGTGAGCTGCCCGTGGCAGCAGCCGCTGCACGCGGCTGCGTGCGGCAGCAAGCAGCCGCGCACAGCAGCGCACGGACAGCAGCCCGTAGGCTGCTGCCGCGCGCAGCGTGTGCGGCCAGCGTGCTGTTCGCACGCTGCCGTAGGCAGCGGCTCGTGGTGGTCTCCTAGCTGCGGTGCGCTGCCGCGCACCGCGAGTTAGATCCAATAAATTTTTTTTTTGTTTCTTCGATTACTTATGATTTAATTAAACAGTTCCAGTCAATTAAATCCCAATCCAAAATAAAATCAACAAGATAAAATTTTCGAATCCAAAATTAAACATTAACTCTAAGTTAACAGTTCTACGTTAAAAAAAATGCAAAATTAAAGAACTAGCAACATAAATCAAACATATGATTTAAAACACAGAATTTGCAATTTCATATATATACAAAGCCTAGAGTTTGCTCTAATACCACTGTTTGGATTCGGTAAGATAAACAGCCCTAGGCACATCGGAATATAAAATTTTTAGGACCTCTTACGGAATTTTGCCAGGATACTAATCTAGTTGTATATATATGAATATAAATAAATCGATAGTATAAACAGTTGCAGTTATACCTATCTCCTTGCAAATCCTTAGTCAGCAAAACGAACTCTGATTTCTCCTCCAGTAAAATCGACCCAAGCTCTACAGCAGCGCCCCATGTGTTGCGCCTCTACAAGTTGATACACCACAATATCACGAAAAATAATATATCTTGATCGACTAGAACACAAGATGTATTATGATCTAGGACTTTGGAAAGATTTAGGAACAAAATCGAAAACGAAAAATTCTTCCACAGAGAAGAATGGGTTCGGCCGATTGCACTGGGAGAGGGGAGAGAATTTTCGCTCTTGCTCATTTTTTGCTTATGGAGTTGTGTGAAAAATAACTACAAGTAAGCTACATATAGTTATCTCCTTAACCTAGTCCTAGGATCCATTCTCCTATTTAGGCCATGACCCTCTCTAATTAGAAGACTAAGTCTTCTAATTAGTTCATGGCCCAGTTAATTAATTTTGACCAGGCTTTATTTAGTCTCCCAATTAAATAGCCCAATCAATTAACTAGTCTCCCAATTAATTAATTTCGACTCTAAGTCTAATTATTAACTATTCCATTAATTAATTAAATCCAACTTAATTAATTAATTCACAAATTAAATTCCAATTTAATTTATGATCCTGATCCAATTCCAATTGGAACCTATTTTGTTCCAACTGGGTCGACCCAGTCGACCCACCATTCATAATCCACCCAGTCGATTACTCACCTAGTCGACCCAGTCGACTCGGTCATTCTTATTTCCTCGCTTTCGCTTCATGTGTATTGTGTATGCCCCCGTAGGTTCACCACATAATTGGCCGTGAGTTATAATTAAATATTATTTAATTATTCGAGTAAGACGTACTCTAAATCAATCGAAGACTCTGTCGACTGATCATTCCAAAATTAGCACCCCTGCAAATTTGGAAATTCTCCCACACTCCACGGTAGATGTCCAGCCACAAGCCCATGAAGCCCAATCACTGGTGAATTAATTCAGTGAACCTTTTATCGTTTACAATTTCCATATACGGCATAATCTCTCCATCGATCAATCTCCCAGTCAAGACTTAAGGGTATGGTCTTTCATCGGATTGCCTTTTCTTTTGTCTTGACCTTATGTATTCTGATCTCTAAATAAATTCTCTTTGACTTAATACTTATGAGCTACTTACATAAAGTCATCAGATACCTTGGCCAAGGATTTTACCAGAATTAATTTCTCACAGAAATCCATAGGAGAATTTCCCAACCTATCAAGTCGGGTCAATGGATCCTTTGTTGATGATATGAATCCGCATACGAATTCCTCTATACCCAATATGAGTCCACGGAGACTTTCTGGCGAACTCCAGTCAGTCGGAACTTATATCAAAGTATAGACGTTCTCGCACCAGATAAACCCTATCACCTCAAGTAGTTAGGGATCGTTCCTCGTATACTATTGCAAATTGGAATAACTTCAACCCCGATATGCGACTACCGCTTCCATGGTGAGTTATTTCCTAATTGGGGTATTCAGTGCGCTTGCCATCCCAGCAAGCTACCTACTTATGTGTATCGACTATCCCAATCACGCTCGTGGACCCCAGCGTCCTCCAGTTCATCGGAGTATACACAATAGTGAGAGTCTAACCGAATCCAACGATGTCCAATCTCGATTGGATTCTACTACTCTGGAATATGTTCTAGATCACGACCTTGGAGATCAGTCCACGAGTTGTCCCATAGCCCTGTGATCTAAGGACTTCTATCCTTATGCGTAGATAATTATTACATAAGATAAAATTGACCATTTAATAAAGTGCATTTATTAATCAAAATTGAATAGTTCCTTATTTATTACAATAAATGCTCGCCATACAGCTGGCTTGCAGGATACTATTTCTATCAATCTCCCACTTGTCCTAAAGCCAGTCTTTTATGTTCTTGAGTCCCATCTTATACAGATGTTTCTCAAATGCCTTTTGAGGCAGGGGCTTCGTTAGCGGGTCCGCGGTATTATCTCTGAGTCGACACGTTCCATCTTAATGTCTCCTCTACCAATGATATCTCTTATCACGTGGTATCGTCTTTGTACGTGCTTGGATTTCTGATGAGATCTCGGCTCCTTTGCTTGCGCTATTGCCCCATTGTTATCACAGAAGATAGTAATGGGCTCAGCGATGCTAGGTATCACATCCAATTCCTGGATGAAGTTCCTCATCCAAACACCTTCCTTTGCTGCATCACTCACGGCAATGTATTCTGCTTCGATGGTTGAATCCGCGGTTGTTTCTTGATTGGAGCTCTTCCAGCTAACTGCACCACCATTGAGGCAGAACACGTATCCTGATGTCGACTTGAAGTCGTCTACATCACATTGGAAGCTCGAGTCTGTATAGCCTTCCAATTTCAATTCTCCTCCACCGTATACCAAGAACAATTATTTATTCCTTCTCAGGTACTTCAGAATTGCCTTTACGGCTATCCAGTGCTGCTCACCTGGATCAGACTGGTAGCGACTTGTAACGCTTAGAGCATATGCTACGTCTGGTCTAGTACATAACATACCATACATTATGCTTCCTATCGCGGATGCATATGGTACTCGAGACATATTGCTTCTCTCTTCAGGCGTCTTTAGGCCCATAGACTTAGAGATTGCAATCCCATGTCTCATTGGAAGCAATCCTCTCTTGGATTCTTCCATATTAAATCTTTTCAAGATTTTATCTATGTACTGGGATTGGGAGAGGCCCAGCAGTCCTTTTGATCTATCTCGGTAGATCCTTATACCTAGTACAAATTATGCTTCTCCCATATCCTTCATTGAGAATTGTGTAGATAACCATGCTTTAGTTTCGGACAACGCTTTCACATTATTTCCAATGAAAAGAATGTCGTCAACGTATAGCACCAAAAATTCAACTGTACTCCCACTGATCTTCTTGTACACACAAGGTTCAAACATGTTTTTGATGAATCCAAAAGTTTGGATTGTCTCATCGAAACGAATGTTCCAACTTCGGGAAGCTTGCTTCAGTCCATAAATGGACCTCTGGAGTTTGCACACTTTGTGTTCATCTCCTTTGGATGCATATCCTTTTGGTTGCTCCATGTAGATCTCCTTATCAATGTCCCCATTGAGAAATGCAGTCTTTACATCCATCTGCCATATCTCGTAGTTATATCACGCAGCTATGGCCAGCAAGATTCGAATGGATTTAGGCATTGCGACGGGTGAGAAGGTCTCCTCAAAGTCGATACTTGGCCTTTGAGTGTATCCTTTCGCCACTAGTCGTGCCTTGTAGGTTATTACCTCTCCGTTCACTCAAAGCTTTCGCTTATTGATCCACTTGCAACCCACGGGAGTCACTCCCACTGGTGGATCTACCAAGGCCCAGACCTTGTTTGAGTACATGGAGTCCAATTCGGATTCCATGACTTTACGCCACTTTCCCGAGTCTATGTCTAACATAGCCTCTTCGTAAGTCCTTGGGTCGGTTAGAGACTGTCCAGTCTCATGCAGCAGACCGTAGTACCTCTCGGGTTCTCTACGTTGTCTTTCTGACCTACGAAGTATCGGTGTACTTTCTGGTGCACTTTCATGCTCATGTTCTCCCACTGCCTGTGGCGACGGGTCAGCTTGATCGACTTCTTCGGCCTCTTCAGCTTCAGTGACCTCATCCAGTTCTACGTTATTTTCTTTCTTGTCCACCAAGAAATCCTTCTCCAAGAAGTGTGCGTTCCTTGAGACAAACGTAGTTTGTCTTGTAGGATCGTAGGACTCGTATGCTATTGAGTTTTCTGGATACCCCACGAATTTGCACAAAGTGGATTTAGTTTCCAATTTATCTCCCACTAGCTTTTTAATATAAGCGGGAGATCCCAATATGCGCATGAATGCGTATGAGGGTGCCTTGCCAAACTATAATTCGTATGGTGTCTTTTCTACGGATTTAGAAGGTACCATGTTCAGTATCTTCGTTGCCGTGAGGAGGGCATGTCCCCAAAATGAAAGAGGAAGATCAGTGGCACACATCATGGATCGAGACATGTCCATCAAGGTTCGATTCCTTCTCTCTGCTACTCCATTTAGATGGGGTGTTGCAGGAGGAGTCTACTGCGATAGTATTCCATGCTCTACAAGATAATTCAGAAATTCGTTACTAAGAAATTCTCCACCTCGGTCAGAACGAAGAGCCTTTATCGTATGACCAAGTTGATTCTCTACTTCCATCTTGAATTCTTTGAATTGCTCAAAGGCTTCAGACTTGTATTTCAACAAGAACACATATCCATAACGACTATAGTCGTCAGTGAAAGTGATGAAGTAGTCATAGCCACCTCGGGCGCTTTTTCTTAGTGGTCCACATCTGTCAGCATGTATTAAGTCCAATGTTTGCTTGGCTCGCTCAGGGTTTCCTTTAAATGGAAACTTAGCCATTTTACCCTTCAAACGTGGTTCACATGTTTGCATTTCATCAATGCGATTGATTTCAATCACGCCAGAAGATGCCAACTTTTGAATCCTTGACTTAGATATATGTCCAAGTCTAGCGTGCCATAATTGGGCAGATATTTCATTATCTTGTTTCCTTTTGTTTTGTTGTACGTGCATAACTGACTTAGGTGGTTCAATGGTATATAGTCCATCTTTCAATGTACCAGTGAAAAACAAATTAGCATTCATGAATAACGAAAAGGAACCTTTATTAATTGTAAAATTAAAACCTTCATTATCCAAAACAGGAATAGAAATAATGTTTTTCACCAAACAAGGTACATAAAGAACGTTCCTTAGGACAAATTTATTACCACCTAAATCTAACTCCACTTCGCCAATGGCCTCGGCAGCAGCTCTAGCTCCATTGCCAAATCTCAGGATCCAATCCCCTGGCCTTAGTGGCCTTGTTGCTCCCATCACCTATAAATCATTACAAAGATGAGAACCACAAGCAGTGTCTAGCACCCATGATGCACAATTAATTGATAAATTGACTTCAACAAGGAATATACCTTTCGAGTTCTCCAATAACTCTTTGCAGTTCCTCTTCCAATGTCCAGGTTTCTTGCAGTAGAAACATTTTTGTTCACCAGACGAAGCTTTACGCTTCTTTCCCTTTCCTATGGGCCCAGATGGTCCTTTGCCTTTGCTTGAAAAAGCATTTACTTTCCCCTTCCCTTTCTTTGTCCTTTTGGACTTGGATTGGGTCGAGGTAGCAACCATCACTGGCATCTCTCTTTTCATGGAAGCCTCGGCAGTGGCGAGCATATTAGCCAACTCGTGAAGTTCGACATCCATCTTGTGCATGTCGTAGTTCACTACGAATTGCTCGAATGATCTTGGCAATGACTGGAGGATTATATCTTGGCAGTAGGTCTTGTCCATCTTTACGTCAAGATGACCAAGCTTTTCAATAAGCCCAATCATCTTGATGCAGTGAGATCGAACATCAGCACCTTCAGCCATCCTCGTTTGTTGCAAAGTCTTGGCAGTTTCAAACCGCTCATATCTACTTTGCACCCCAAATAAACAATTCAGGTGCGTGTAGATTTCAAAAGAAGACTTCATATGCTCGTGCTGCTTTTGAAGCTCATTCGACATGGATGCCAAAATGAGACAACGTGACTATAAGTCATCGTAAAGCCACATATCCACGGCTTCTTTCTCAGTATCATCGGCATCCTTAGAAAGTTCGGGAGGGGGCCCATCAAGAACAAAACCTCGCTTTTCAGAAGCGATAACAATCTTAAGGTTCCTGACCCAGTCATGGAAGTTGGGTCCAGTTAATTTGTTTTGTTCAAGTATGATGGAAATCGGATTCTTAGACATTATATCTACAAAATGACGAGAGAAGAAATAAATACGCGAAATATTAATTCAAAATGCACAATTTACAAACATGGTTTTTATTTGTAAATTACTCCCACTATTTTAATCAAAATCTTATGCCCCCACATAAGTTTCGGGAAATTAAAATATCCTAGTGGCCTTAAGGCCCAAATGCAATCTCCTAGTACCCACGACTCGTTGGCCATACTATTTGATTCACTTGGTGGTCGACTACGTCGTCGGTTAACCATCGCAGCTAACCCTTAAGTTCATTTAGCCTCGTTTTTCGATATGGAGCCACGACTCGTGAGACATCCATACTTACTAGTGTTAAATCATGTCCAATACTCGTGGAGAGAAATAGTTCAATCTTAGACGCCCCACGACCCGTGAGACAGCACCTAAAACCTCGCTATCCCCTCCCTTGGCACTCGCTCGTGCATCGAGGCAATAGACATATCATCTTCCTATAGCTCGACCCACGACTCGTGAGACATCGAGATATATTCGTACAATATGCCTAAGACCTAGTAATTGGATAGGCTCGGACCATAGAGACTATTCATATGCGCCCGTTATACGATTTAATATTCTAATTGAATTTTAAGTTCAATTGGAGGTTTTAAGTTTTCTTGTGCGAGGTCTCATCAGATTATGCTTTATCTTGTTTACGTGATCTATTCTAAGTATGCAAGACATACAACAAAGAATATAAGTAAACATACATCACCTAGCAGGATATGATTGATCGATTGCCCATCCCATGCGATTCATCACGAGCCAAGTGATGAATCAATTGTTCAGTCTAGGGTGGAAATTAAATGTCCTAACTATTACAATTCTCAAACCCATACATCATGGGTCTTCTTGTAATATCAAGCTTGATTGGGCCTCCATGTAATGAATTGGGCATCCATGTCCTCCATGGTTATGGGCCTCCATGCGGATCTCCAAGTCTTCATGAGGTCTTCCCGGCTCCAAGCCTAATCTAAGCCTAGCTCACAAATTTAAAATGGTCCTATTCTATTAAATTTTTTTGCGCAAGCAAGGGCACCAATCAGGCCCATTTAATTACAACCCATAAATAAATAAACCAAAAACTACACAGGGCTTAAGGGCAAAATCGATCAATCCACATATTCACTCAAGAACACGCATAAATTCACATAAGGGCATAAATGTAAATTTACCGGCTCCATTAATTTTAATTCTCAAAAATTATCTAAGTTAATTAATTTGGAATTAACAATTAACCTCTAAGATTAATTATCTCTTACTTGAGCTCTAAGTACAAACTTTATCTTGATTAAATTGGTTAATTAAGGTAGACCAAATCTCTAAGATTCCTACCTTATCCAAAACTCTAAGTTTCCCAAATATTCCAATCTCAAAGATTTTCAAGATAATCCTATTTTGTCTAGATTAGTTTAATTAAGGTAGTATTCAAATCTAACAAGATAACTACCTTATCCAAAAACTCCAAGTTTCCTAATCTCCCAAAATTCTAAATTTTCAGAATTTTCAAAATAGGCAGAATTAGAGTCCAACCCAAACATGAACAATCGAGACCAATCTCGGACTGCCACGTGGACAACCCACGCGCGACCATCAGGGGCGCGTGAGCTGCCCCTGGCAGCAGCCGCTGCGTGCGGAAGCAAGCAGCCACGCACAACAGCACACGGACAGGAGCCCGTAGGCTGCTGCCGCTCGCAGCGTGTGCGGCCAGCGTGCTGTTCGCACGCTGCCGTAGGCAGCGGCTCGCGGTGGCCGTATACCCGTGGTGCGTTGCCGCGCACCGCCGCGGGTTAGATCCCATAAATTTTTTTTTTTTGTTTCTTCGATTACTTATGATTTAATTAAATAGTTCCAATCAATTAAATCCCAATCCAAAATAAAATCAACATGGTAAAATTTTCGAATCCAAAATTAAACATTAACTCTAAGTTAACAGTTTTACGTTCTAAAACATGCAAAATTAAAGAACTAGCCACATAAATCAAACATATGATTTAAAACACAGAATTTGCAATTTCATATATATACAAAGCCTAGAGTTGGCTCTGATACCACTGTTGGGATTCGGTAAGATAAACAGCCATAAGCATAGCGAAATATAAAATTTTTAGGACCTCTTACGGAATCTTGCCAGGATACTACTCTAGTTGTATATATATGAATGTAAATAAATCGATAGTATAAACAGTTGCAGTTATACCTATCTCCTTACAAATCCTTAGTCAGCAAAACGAACTCTGATTTCTCCTCCAGTAAAATCGACCCAAGCTCTACAGCAGCGCCCCACGTGTTGCGCCTCTACAGGTTGATACACCACAATATCACGAAAAATAATATATCTTGATCGACTAGAACACAAGATGTATTATGATCTAGGACTTAGGAACGATTTTGGAACAAAATCGAAAATAAAAAATTCTTCCACAGAGAAGAATGGGTTCGGCCGATTGCACTGGGAGTGGCGAGAGAATTTTCGCTCTTGCTCAATTTTTGCTTATGGAGTTGTGTGAAAAATAACTACAAGTAAACTACTTATAGTTATCTCCTTAACCTAGTCCTATTAGGACTAGGATTCTATTCTCCTATTTGGGTCATGGCCCTCTCTAATTAGAAGACTAAGTCTTCTAATTAGTTCATGACCCAGTTAATTAATTTTGACCAGGCATTATGTAGTCTCCCAATTAAATAGCCCAATTAATTAACTAGTCTCCCAATTAATTAATTGCGAGAATAGTTAATTAATTGGCTATTTAATTGGGAGATTAAATAAAAGCCTGGTCAAATTAATTAACCGAGCCATGAATTAATTAGAAGACTCAGTCTTCTAATTAGAGAGGGCCATGACCCATGTAGGAGAAAGGAGTCCTAGTCCTGATAGGACTAGGTTAGGGTGATAACTATAAGTAGGTAATTTGTAGTTATTTTTCACACACACCTCTAAGGAAAAATTGAGCAAGAGCAAAATTTCTCTCCCCTCTCCCAGTGCAATCGGTCGAACCCATTCTTCTCTGTGGAAGAATTTTTCATTTTCGATTTTGTTCCTAAATCGTTCCTAAGTCCTAGATCATAATACATCTTGTGTTCTAGTCGATCAAGATATATTATTTTTCGTGATATTGTGGTGTATCAACTCGTAGAGGCGCAACACGTGGAGCGCTACTACAAAAGCTTGGATCGATTTAGGTGGAGGAGAAACTTGATCTCGACTGCCAACTTGGATTTGCAAGGAGATAGGTATAACGTGTAAACTACTTATGCTATCGTTTTAATTAATATTTATGGAAATTTACATAGACACCCCCTGGGTTTAGGCCTAATTACAAGAAATTACCCTCATGTTTGTATGTTTGAAATATTACAAAAACACTCCATTGACTTAACGGCCGTTAGTCAACTTTAACGGAACACGTAAAATGTCCAAAATGCCCTTAGTTGTTTTTAATATTTACAAAAAAAAAAAAAAAAAAACTCCATGGCCGCCAGTACAAGCTCCTACACCTCCGTTTTTTTCACTTTTCCGGCGACTCCGGACACGGTTTGAGCTCTATTTGATGGCTATAGACTCGTCTTCACGTCCTCTACAAATCCCAAGCATTAATTATCAGTTCTAGTTCTGTTTTCTGGTCGTATTTTCGCGATTACTGAATTTCCCAATTGTTAGGGTTCTTCGCAAATTTGAATTTTACTTCGAATTAGTTGTAATTCTGTTCGTATTTCACCTCCTTGAGCTCCGTTTTGGGCTGTCCTAGCTTCAATTTCACGTTTCTGTGCTCAATTGAGGTCAATTGCAGAATTGGGGGAAATTGGTTTCGCGATTCCCTTTCGAATTTTTTGATTTGTGCTTGTTTTCTGTTCGGGTTTGAGCTGTTTGTAGTCGTGGTTAGCTTAATTTCAGTTTTCTGTTTCCGATTTTGTGATTCCGTGATTCGGGCCTCCAAGATCAGGTTCGGGCCTGCTTGATTTCGCGAATTTGGTGTGTTGTTTTATTGATTTTTTGCTTGTTGTTCCTTGGTGTTAGTTGTTGATTTAGTTCGGTAGTTTTTTGTTGTGGGAAGGTGATTGTTTGGTTGGTGATAAGGTTTAATCATTTTCAGCGTGCTGTACATATTGGTGAAATGAAGAAGATGAGTAATCTGCAAAATCAGTCCAATATTTCGGCCCCTGGTCAAATTCAACCCCGTAATAGTTTATCCCGTCACTCTATTTTCAGATCTACGAATTTTACTTTTTTTCGATTTTACGCCATCGTCGGCGGTGGAGCTTGACTCACCGCCTCCCCTTTCAGCCGTAGATAAATTTATTAAATTTTAAATTGATTTATTTTGTTTTTTAAGGAAATATATGTTATTGCAATTTTATTTATCGAATTGTGTTATTGTAAAGTTAAAGTTTTATTTATCGAATTGTGTTATTGTAAATAAATTCATTAAATTTTAAATTGGTTTGTTATAATTTTAAAATTTAATAAATTTATTTATAATATTTATTACACGGATACAAAGACACCCCCTGTAACACAAAATATATTACAAATACACCCGTTGGGGGCAAAATTGGAAAAACATTAAAATAAATTGATGATGTCATCCTCTGCCGTTAAAAATTAACGCCGTAAGGGGTCATCTTGTAATATTGTTTTGCCAGAGGGGGTGTCTTGGTATTATTTCAAACAGGAGGGTAAGTTCCTGTAATTAGGCCTAAACCCAGGGGGTGTCTAGGTAAATTTCCCTAATATTTATATATATACACCTAGAGTAGTATCCTGGCAAGATTCCGTAAGAGGTCCTAAAAATTTTATATTCCGCTGTGCCTAAAGCTGTTTATCTTAACGAATCCCAACAGCTTCTCCGGCAGAGAAAGGAAACTGATGAGAATAGTGATGTCTCTTGAGAGTGGAGAATCTAATTTGTAATTAAATTGACTTTCTGTTGACGTAAATATGTATTTGTTTTAATGGAGATATTTTTGCCTTGATCGTACATTTATATTCCTTTCTTCGTTATTGTTTTTCACTATAACATAGACATAAATCCTTTTTATTATATTGTATAACATATTTTTCATGTCGAGTTGTTTCTATCGAGCTGGTAGTCTTCTTTTGAACTTTGTTTTTTCCCGCTCTTCTTCGAGGGCCATCCCGTCTTTTCCTTAACTAAATATAAGGGTAAATAATTTTTCACTATTTTACCGCGCGTCCCCACATGATAAAAAATTCTCTCCAGTTGATCGGGATATCAAATCGATTTTTCAATTTTATAATACCTTTCCCGAAAATGAAAGCTTCTTTCTTTTCTAATACTTCCAAACGTACTAATCCAGAATTGTCTACTGATTTTCAGAAATTGAGTGTTGAAATAAAAGAAGAATATGTATCCGACTTCCGACGAGGATGGGTCGGAAGTGTTGACCGAAACACTGTGCGCAAAGGCTCTACATCCTCAACATTAGCTGCGCCTTCAGCTTTATTCTTTGTTGGGGGCACTGCCTTGGCCAGATTTTTGGCTGTATTCGATCTCGGATTGGCCATTTTAGTGCCTCGGGTTACTTTGATGATGAGGAATACTTTGAATTTTCTATTTTCGATAGTCATATCTGATCGAAGACCAGGAAATCTGACCTCGAAGACGCAATTCCAATCTCAACGTCACGATCCCCAGTCAGCCCAATCTAATCGCCTGAACGGGTATATCGCTCGGATTCACTGTTGGGACCATGGGCCCATGCCTTTGGGCTATGAAATGTATCTCTGTGGAGGGTTCACCTAGCACGCCGCCTCCAGTATAAATACAACTGGCATTTATGATATCAGACACGCTTTCCCAGGTGCTCCTTGATCGGCCCTACTGCTCGGATTCTCCTCACGAGTTAGATTAGATCCCTCTTTTGTACCGTATTTTGTCTCTAGCTTGTACGTCATCCTATAATGCTCGGATAGGCCCTCTTCTTGTAATCTTTGTATCTTGTGTACAAAATTTATATATACCTAATTGAGATCGATCCACTTATATCTTTGTGTACTTTCGTTCTTACTTTCCTATTTTGATCACGTACGAAACCACGTAAGATCAATTGGCGCCCACCGTGGGGCATTTATTTGAGTTTTAGATCAAAAAATGACTACCACGAGGCGATATTCGTACAATCTAGGAGAACCTTCTCATGTAGGAGGAGTACATAATTATGTTACCAACGAGCCTGATGATTTATCTCGAGCGGCTCGTCAGCAACAAGCTCCACCAGTAGTTTCAACAAGAAGATGCACCAATTCGAACAACAATTGCAGACTTAAGATCGATTACTGGTATAATGTGTAGGGAGTTTTTGAACACTGAAAGGGCAGATCCATCTCCAGTTGTTCAACCTGCGGCTCAAGCAAGACCTAAAGTTCCGACTTCGAATCTTCAAAAGGAAAGGAGTATACTCCGATCTATAGCTGGTGCACCATTGGTAAACCCTCCCCGTGGAGCTCAGTCGAAAACCAACGTTGGATCTAAGCTACATTCCAAAATGTGGAGGATTCTCTGTAGTTGGGATGAGTCATCCGTTGGGTGTAGATAAAACAAAGAAATCTGCTAATCGGAGAGTTACAGAAGCTAAGTTGAAAAAGATTGTGCAAGAAAGAGTGACTAAGAAGTTGGATAGGAAGGAGTTGGTGAGAGAAGACAGACATGCTGATAGAACGATTAAGCGCGCCGAGATATTAGAGAATAGAGATGTTATCCGTACAAATATCCGAGATCGGGAGATTGGAAATAGCATAATGAGGTGTTCACCGTTCTGCCAGAAAATTCGAGAAGCATGAAATACTGAAACCGTGCCTACAAGGTTGCCTCAGTATAATGGAACGACCAATCCAGGAGAGCACATATGTAGCTTCATCAACGTGATGTATTTATATGGACACTCGGAGGATTTTTGCTGCAAGATAATGGTTACAACCATTGAGGGAATTGCTCTTGATTGGTTTGGAAAGTTGCCGCCAAACTCCATTTTCTCTTTTGATGAGTTCTGTGATAAGTTGAAGCACTACTTTACAAGTCAGAGAAAGCCTAGGTTGCCTGCAAACCATCTGGGAACTGTGTAACAAATGGATGGAGAAATTTTAAGACAATGGTTGGCGAGGTTTAGTATTGAGCTCCTGAAGGTCGATACTCCACAAATTGAGTACTTATCTTCGCTCATGTTCGAATGAACGAGGAATACACAATTTGGAAACGCTCTATGTCGAAAACAGCCAAAGTCTATATAAACACCTTTACACTCTCATTTCAGATTTCCTTCACCCTATTTGCACCTTAATTTTAATAGTTATATTAGGATTATAGAGTGAGAGGGGGGAGGGGATAGTTAGTGTAAAAAAAGAGATGTTAGAAACTGGGAGAAGTGTAGGAAGAGTAGAAGCCACCACCATCGCCGTGAAGTCGTCGGTGAACCACCACCACCACCGTTGCCGTAGCACCGCCATCGGACCGCACCATCGCTGCCATACCACTGCCTCCGGACCACCATCCACCCGCCACCAGAATCTCTTGCAAGGAGTGGGTAACCTCAAACTTTCTTCTAAGTGTAGTTTTATTTTTGTTAGAAAACCATAACTCCTATGTTAATGAAAATAATTTTGAAACACTTTATAAAACTTTAGCTTATATAGTAACTTTAATTTTCAGATTTATTGATGATTGTAATTTGGGTTTAAAAATAGTTTTATATTTATATGAAATTTGATAGTTGATTTTGTTGAGATTTTTATAGATCTATGTTTTCTCCATGAAATAATATTTTTGGATATTTTGAAAATAAAAAAATATGTTATTCTCATAGATTAAATGTGTCACAATCACAAAAGAATATCACATACTACAGATTAATAAGATTATTGTGAAAGAATTGAAATTTGTGAAATTTTTGGGTGTTAAATATTTCTATTATTTGTTTGAGGTTTTTTCTGCAAATCTGGAAATTTGGAGGTGTATATGCATTTTTCCGGCCACCCCACCTCCGGGCCATCTCCGGCCGCCGCACAGTGCAGTAGCCAGGTTGCAGCCCATGCAGGGGTCTGTTGCAGCCCATGCACTGAAATTAAATGAATGCCTATTATTTAAGAATTTTCTTGGATTTTTATAAATCCTTATTCGTGGTTTTTCATACCACGTAGATCTAGGAACCCTAAATCGGGTTAATTAGTCTAATTTGGATCATCGTCTCATTTTGTCCATGACACGACTATAATAGTGACTAATGTATTTTTTTAGTCAATCATAAGTTTTTGTACGTGTTTAGATTCTTAAATGTTACATAAACATGTACAGGATTCGGAATCGCCGTTCTACCAAGAAAATTTCAAGAATTGTAAGTAGCACAGGTGAGCGTTATGTTCATTTGTGTGTTAGTCTGTTAAGCTAGTAGGTGGAGTTTAAGCATGTAATTAGGCTGTAAATAATTAGAACATCATGTGCTATGCTAGTTACCTCATGTATGTTGCTAATAGGCTGAGTGTATGAATCATTTATCATATCAACATGATTATCCTAATGCATGCTACACCGAATCTAGATCTACTTAGTTGCGAATATGTTCACCTAGCTATATATTTGAATTACTTTTGGTGAATTGTTAATTGTTGGTAAATGTTTGGATTTCATGGAGTATGATTATCATACAACAGTGCAGAAAAAAAATTTCATACAACCCATAAACCTAGGATTTTCATCTAGCTCATACAAATAGGTTGAATTAAATTTTGCAACAATTTACAAAATAAAAGGTTTTGTAATTCGAAAATTACCTCACCAAAGGTAAGGTGGTGGTTTTTCTCCGGTCTTCTCTTTGTTCACTGAAACACCCCATGTGTTGTGCCTCTAGAGTAGTCCACACCAATTGGATGAGAGCAACACCTTTCAAACCTCAGGCTCAAGACTAGGAGAGGAGGCTTGTCAATGGAGGAACTGGATCTAGATCTTACTCTAGGTGAAAGAGAGAGCAAGAGAGGGGTGGGGGGGGGGGAGAGGGGGCCGCTAAGGCATAAGAAGGGGGGGGGGGGACCGCGGCTAGGGTTTGGTTTTTAGCTTAGGGTTTTGAGTCTCCTCTAGACTGCTTTTTATGCCACCTTCAAGGCCCCTTGCGTGCATGACTTAGTATGCGCCATTAATTAAACTAGCCCATGTCTTGCATTAACTTAATTAAGCCCTTTAATTAAATTAACCCAATTAATCCAATTAATTATCTTTTTCTTTAATTAACATTTAATTAATTAGACTATCCAATTAATTATTTTTCTCACAAAATTAACTCTTTAATTCTTTTATTTGATTTAACCCTTTAAATCAAATCTTTCCTTAATTGACTGTCACTGTCCATCTGTATTGTGTGTGACCCTCTAGGTTCACCATCAATTGGCCGTAGGCCAACGATATTCGTGATTTAATTAATGATCAATTAATATTCAGTTAATTGCTCAAATCAATTAAACCCCTTTAATTGACCACTCCAGAATTAATCTCCCATTAATTTAGGAATACCCACACCTCATGGTCGATGTCTAGCCACAAGCCCATGAAGCCCAACTTTAGGTGAATTGTTATTAGTGAACATCACCTCTTATAAGTACCATGTACATACGGTCCCTCTAACGACTAATTTCCAGATCGAGACCTAAGGTGTGTGAATTGGTCGACACTTCTAATTATCTCGATTCTGTACTTTCTAATTCTGGATAATAATTTTAGTGTGACTGCTAAATTTGAAAACCCCTTTCCAAATCCGTCACTGACCATAGCCATGGGTTTCTCAGAATGTATTATCTAAGAACATACAGGAAATTCCCTCATTCATGGTAGATCCATGTTGATGCTAACCATTCGCACATACAACTATATGTACCCAAAGTAGGTGCACAATGGTCAGGTTACGTGACCGGCTCCTAAATCAAAGCATGCACACCCGTATGCCGAATTCATCCTAGCATCTCAAGTCTATGGACTAAATCGTATACTATTATAAGTCTTGAGAAACATCCCATCACCGATATGCTTTTACGCACTTCTACAATGGGTTTCTCTGTTTGGGTCGTTCGATGCGTTCGATCCCCTATCGAACCACCTAGTCATATGCACTGACATCAAATGTCTTATTCATGAAAATCTACCAATTCACTCCATGTGAATCATGCATAGTCCTACAAGTCTTGCCGATTCCTTCGATACCCCATCTCGACAGGAATCTATAACTTGGAACACTTTGAAGATCATGACCTTAAAGACTGTTTCATGATTGCACTCAATACCAAAGTGAATCGTCCCATAGTTATAAGTAATCTTAGGGTTTCAACCAATCGCTTAAATGTATTCGCGAAAGATGAAGATGGCCATTAGTTTATCTTATACACGAAATAAATAAACTTTGCGTATTAATTATTAAATCAAAGATTTGTCCAACATAGAGTAGTCCTATTACAAGCTATTGTGTTGTCTTGCAGGGCACTATCCCATCAGTAAATGTTATATCTGTTTGATATGTTATGTTTTCGTTTGTTTTCGATCGTGTGTGGGCCCTAATTCTTTGGTATATGGAACCGATGGCAACCTGGTTACCCGTAGACCTGGCCTTAAAATCCAAGTGGAGAGGACCACTTAGGAGTGAGGACGAACTTTGGCAAAGACATGTCGATGCATTTCAGATTGTAAGGGCGCTCCTTACTTGGTGAGTTTGGAAGGACATCAGAATGAGGATGGAGGGTAAGTGGAGAATGGCATCAACAACTCTTGGTAATTTGAACTCTATGCTTTGATTTTATATATGTGATATATGTTTAATTCATTTATATGCTCACGATATATATTATGTTGCATCCATGTATCACACCCACAATGCACCACAGCCTCACTAAGTTGGACGTTCAACTTATGCGTTCCTTTTATAATTCTTTTTGGATTCAGGAGTCTCATGTTTTGATGGTTGAGTCAGTTTCCGAGATCCAGTCGGTCGTTGAGGCATTGTCCTCCATTTCGTTTTACTTGCTTTCGCAACTCTACTACTTTAGTTCTCACTTTAATATTAGGTTGAATGATGTAATTTGAATATTGTGTTTATGTTTTTTATAGGCTTGCGGGTTTACCCGTATGACCATATATATGCCCTTCTCCGTAAGTAATGGAGCTAGTAGGACTTTTGAATATTTTTAATTTGGATTTATCGCATGCTTTATTTATGCTTTCATGTTTTAAAAAAAAAATTAGCAACTCTAATGGGTTATCCTGCGTCGGGCGATCCCAAACTCGGGGACTGGTCATGTGGGACCCAACCCGAGAAGCGGGGCGTCATAAATGGTATCAGGGCTTTTATTTTCAAAATCGAGTCATGGATCCTTGGAAGTCATTTGTTGAGTCGTGTTCTAAGTCTGATGGGGGCTATTTCGCACCCTACATACTGTACGGATCGACTAAAGAACATGAGATCGGTTCGACCAAATCAGACAGTTCGGGATCATCTTATCGACCCGGCCGAATACAGCTCTCTTCGACTAGAAGACTATACTCCGGACCCAAGAAGGATATTTGGGCCGAGTCCTATTAGGACTATATTTCCTTGTAACGCTAGGTTTAGTATGATATAAATACCTAGTCAATCATTGTATTAAACAACTCTGAATCAGAAGGCAAATACGCCATTGAATTCTGCATCAACTGCACAACTCACTATTATTCAATAAAAAAGAGCTTTCTCTTCATATTTATGTTATATTTTTGTGTTGGTTTCAATATTTATTTTTTGTTCTTATGATATTGCTCTTCCTTGAGTTTTGATCCATCCTGAATAAAGTAACAGAGCCCTATAAAATATATATTGAGAACCCCCAATATCACAAATTCACTGATACCTTTAACCCGACGAAATCCGGTTAAATCAGTTGGCGCACACCGCGGGGCTAGGTTAATTATTCGATCGACACATGGCTCGCCCAAGGAAAAGCGCTCGTATTGGAGCAAGAAGTAACACAACCACCGGTCATAACACATCTGAAGATCTACAGGACAACAATGATAATAACGCTCCCAACACCAACGAGAATTTGCAGGATACCCACCCCCGTCAGCAGGAACCC
This sequence comes from Penstemon barbatus, assembly GCA_003313485.2. Classification (NCBI taxonomy): domain Eukaryota; kingdom Viridiplantae; phylum Streptophyta; class Magnoliopsida; order Lamiales; family Plantaginaceae; genus Penstemon; species Penstemon barbatus. The sequence goes on along the minus strand of CM064879.1, from coordinate 34,808,276 downwards.
CAAGGAGGTCTTCCCGGTACAATACTGGAAGAACCGGAAGTCCCTGTGATCCCCGTTCCTCTCCCGGGCGCTCAGGAGAAACTGCGACAGATCGCAATGCTCGTTAAATCACTCTCTCCAGAAGAATTACTCGTACTTGATCAAATTCCTCGAAACGTTAGGGCTGCCAGGGCAACTCCTGCTCAAAGAGCGCCAAGGCAAAACGATCAAGCCTCTCAACAAGCTGACAGCCCGGCAAGCGAGCGGCGCTCGCTACACAGTCCGCAGCAGGGCAATTCAAAACCCTCCGATAACCATCCCCGAAGAAAACCAGGACAAAGAAAACCACAGCCGGAGCGCAGTGGGTCCAAGGAACGTACAATAATCCCTATCGAGGATGACATAGATGAGCAATCCCAGATCGACCACGAACAACGCGATTCTCGGAAAGAGAAATCGAAAGGATGGTGCAGGAGCGACTCGAACAACGCCTACGATCTGTTCAAAACCCGTGGGCCCGAACCATGGAACTCCAGGAGAGCCTTGCGGCCTGTTCTCCCTTCTGCAGAGAAATAAAAGAGGCACAGTCAATTGGACAGGTCCCGGGTAGACTACCCCGATATGATGGAACCACTGACCCAGATGATTATATTTTTAGCTTCACGAATATAATGAACTTATACGCCCACTCGGCGGAATTCACCGTCAAGTTAATGGTGACCACATTCGAAGGACTCGCATTGGACTGGTTCGCCAAACAACCTGCCAACTCCATATTCAGTTTTCGGGAATTATGTAATAAATTGACACAGCAGTTTGCCAGTCAGAAGAGGCAAGAACTCCCGATGAGCTACTTAGGAACCATACACCAACAAGAGGGAGAATCCCTAAGAAACTGGTTGGCGAGATTTAACGTGGAATTACTCAAAATCAATTCCCCAAATATCGATTACATAATTTCTATTCTCTTCGACCTCACGAAGAATAGGCAGTTCGGAAATGCCCTCAGTCGAAAACAACCAAGAACGTTTGCCGACATCATGAGCTTGGCGTCTAAATATATGACCCAAGAAGAGATGAATTCCTTTAAAGATAAAAACAAAAACAAAGCCACAACTTCAGGCTCCAAACGGCATGATAGGATTCCTGCCCAAAGATCCATGGATTATGAGCAATATTTTAGAAAAGGCAACGTTTTCCAGCGATTGGAATACAACAAAGCCGACCAAGAAAGGCAACCTAATTTCTACCAAAGACCAAGAAACCCCGAACTACCGATCAGAGGCAGGGTTAATCAAGTAGAACACCCAAGGTTAAATGCTCCGATGGAAGAAATATTGGAAGTACTAGAAAGGAATAATTGGATCCCTGAAGCGAGGAAAATCGCTCAGCCCAGACCAGGATCTCGAAACTATGACCTATACTGTAAATACCATCGGGCACACGGACATCGAACGGAAAATTGTTTTCACTTTAAAAGATAAGTTGAAAAACTAATCGAACAGGGAAAACTAGACGACTATATAGAGCGAGATAACCGCAAAAGGGAAAGAAGTAGAAGCCCTCGTAATAATAATCAAAGAAGGAGTTCTCGTCGAAGGTCACCCGAGCATGGTCCTACGCAGGAGTTGAACCATGACCAGATCAATGGGACTATCCATACAATATCCGGGGGACCCGCAGGCGGGGATAGTCGTAACGCCCGACGAAGGACAGCCAGATCCATAATTGGAAGCTTAAAATACCCAAAAGAAATATGGACTCTGGAAAACAAACCATCAAACGACCAGCTGATCAGCTTTAACGAAGGCGAAGTACCTAAAAACATTGTTTGGGACACAAAAGAGGATAACCCCGATTTCCCGATGATGGTGTCGCTAGAAATAGCAAATTATAATGTCAAAAGGATCCTAATCGATAATGGGAGCTCAGAGAATATCATCTCCCGGGAGGTTTTAGCCCAGATGAACTTGGGACAGATAAATCTACAGAAAGTAGCTACGCCGTTAGTAGGGTTTGGAGGATCCGAAATCGTCCCCAGCGGAACAATAACCTTAAGTGTATCACTCGGGAAAAAACCGCACCGGACAGTGAAGCTAGTAAAATTTCTAGTGGTAGAAACACCCTTCGCCTATAACGCAATATTAGGACGACCAGCCCTCAACCTATTCCGAGCCGTTGTCTCTACTTATCACCAGAAGATAAAGTTTCCGACCGATAGAGGTATCGGGGAAATAATGAATGATCACTGTATGGCATGGGATTGCTACAACACCTCATTAACCTTGAAAGATCACCCCAAATAAATTACCCCGAGCAAAAGAAAACTCGAAGACGATCTCGTTAGAAACAAAGTTGAAATCCCTAGTACTGATCGAATAGATAGAAAGGGAAAAGAACCGCTAGATTTAGCCTTAAAACCACCAGAACATAAGGATGTAATTCTAGTACAAGGGGACTCGTCCAAAACAACAAGAATAGGTACTGAATTGAGCAAAGAAGGGGAAGTAATGTTGATCAACTTCCTCAGAGATAATGTCGACGTCTTCGCTTGGAGCACGAATGACATTGAAGGAATTGATCCTCGAGTAATCAAGCATTCCCTAAAAATTGATCCTTTGGCAAAACCCGCCAGACAAAAGAAGAGAAATCATGGGCCAGTAAAAGATAAAATTATCAAAGCCGAGTTAGAAAGACTACTTGAAGCAAAAAAAATCCGAGAAATACACTTCTCAGAATGGCTATGTAATGTTGTTCTAGTAGCAAAAGGGGATAAAAAGGACAACAAATGGAGAATGTGTAATGATTTTACCGACCTTAACAAATTATGCCCACGCGACCCATATCCCCTCCCAAGGATCGACTTATTAGTTGACTCAACCGCTGGCTTTGCGATATTCAGCATGATGGACGCCTTTCAAGGGTCTTATCAAATATACATGGATGAGCGGGACCAAGAGAAGACTGCGTTCATAACCGAGCAGAGAGTATATTGCTTTATAGTAATGCCATTCGGCTTAAGGAATGCCGGGGCTACTTACCAAAGATTAGTAAACCTAATGTTCAAAGAGTTAATCGGAGAGATAATGGAAGTCTATGTAGATGACATGTTAGTCAAAAGTATGAACGAAGCGGATCACGTAAAACATCTTGATCGATGTTTCCGGATCTTGAGAAAATACCGCATGAAGTTAAATCCCGCGAAATGCACTTTCGGTGTTAAGTCAGGAAAATTTTTGGGCTATTTGGTACACCAGCGAGGAATAGAAGCCAACCCAGAAAAAATTCGAGCCATAACTGAAATGAAACCTCCCAAAACCATCTCCCAAGTACAAAGCTTGGTTGGGAAAATCGTAGCGTTGAACAGATTCATATCAAAATCAGCAGACAGAAGTTTGCCCTTTTTCCAAACGCTTCGAAAAGCAAAAAACTTTGTTTGGACCGAAGAATGCGATCGATCCTTCGAACAACTCAAAGAGTATTTGACAACACCCCCGATGTTGGCCAAACCGACGGAAGGAGAACCATTGTATATCTACATCTCGATTTCCGACGCGGCCGTTAGTTCAGTACTAATTAAGATAGAAGGTTCAGAACATAAGCCTGTCTATTATTTAAGCAAATTACTGCAAGGGGCGGAGAAGAATTATTTGGAAATTGAGAAATTCACTCTGGCCTTAGTACTGGCTGCACCAAAACTTTGACCTTACTTTTTAACCTACAAAATCGTGGTTTTAACGAATCAACCACTGAGACAAGTCTTAGCAAAGCCGAAAGCCTCCGGAAGACTAATCAAATGGGCGATCGAACTCGGCCAATTTGAAATCGATTACAAACCGAGAATTGCAATTAAGGCCCAAGTGTTAGCTGATTTTCTATTGGAAACTCCGACACAGGCAACCGAACTATCGAACAGCCTCAACGACGATATCTTGATCATAGAAGATCAAACTTGGTTAATGCATGTTGACGGTGCTTCATGCCGAGAAGGAGGAGGCGCCGGAATCAACTTCACCGGACCAAATAAAGAAGATTTAAATTATGCGATAACGTTGGACTTCGTCGTAACGAACAATGAAGCAGAATATGAAGCGTTAATCGCAGGAATGGAAATGGCGATCAAAGCCAACATAAAAAGCCTTAAAGTATTAACCGATTCAGAGTTAGTGCAAAGACAAATAGAAGGCCTATACGAGGCTAAGGAATTTAATATGGTTAAATACCTCGCCAAAGTGAAAACACTAGCTGAGAAATTCGAAAGCTTCGGTATACAGAACATTCCACATTCGGAAAACAAATGGGCCGATCAACTATCTAAGTTCACAGGAGCCCATGACGGAAAAACCGAAAGGGTGATCAACTGGTTAATCTCTAATACACCGGCGATCGATATCGATGAAACACCGGCAGTCGATATAATGGAAATCGAAGAAGCTGAAGAAAACTGGATGACTCCAATGATAGACTATCTTCGAGAGGGAAAACTGCCGCTTGACCAGAATGAAGCTCGGAAAATAAAATATCGAGCTCCAAAATATACATTGGTAGAAGAAAAACTCTACCGGAGATCAGTATAAGGAATTCTTCTGAAATGCGTCTCTGAATCACAAACCATTGATATTCTACGAGAGGTACATGAAGGAGACGCAGGGAATCACAGCGGAGCAAGGGCATTGGCTTTGAAATGCCTCCGAACAGGTTATTATTGGCCTACAATCAATAAGGATGCCGCTCAGTATGTCCAAGAATGTCATCACTGCCAAGTCCATGCTAATATATGTCATCGACCAGCAGAAAACATGCATCCAATCCCGGTATGTTGACCTTTCGATCAATGGGGAATGGACATCGTGGGACCGTTCCCAGCGGCTAGATCCAAGAAAGCTTACGTCCTGGTCGCCGTAGAATACTTTAGCAAATGGATAGAATGCATCACCCTCGCACGAATAACTCAATTCCAAGTGATCAACTTCCTATGGAAATTCATAGTTTGTCGATTTGGCATCCCGAGAATCCTAATTTATGATAATGGAACCCAATTCACGGGAAAACAGGTAATAGAATGGTGTTCGAAACTTGGGATTCAACAAAATTTCACTTCGGTCGGGCACCCTAGAGCGAACGGACAAACCGAAGTAGCAAACCGAGAAATAATAAAATCCTTGGAAAAAAGATTAGGAGCGGCCAAAGGAAAATGGCTCGATGAACTCCCATGAGTACTTTGGGCTAATCGAACCACAGTCAGGAGCTCAACCGGGGAAACCCCATTTAGCTTGGTATATGGTTCGGAAGCTGTTATTCCTGTTGAAACTCTAATCCCAACACCAAGAATCGAGATGTACGATGATCAGGAAAATGAAAAGACAAGAGAAAGTGACGTCGATTTAACAGAAGCTTTGAGAGAAAAAGCCGCTGTACGCCTGCAAGCCACTAAAGCAAATATGGAAAAGGCATACAATCAAAAGGTACGCATCCGAACCTTCAAAGAAGGAGACCTGGTCTTGAAGAAGGTAGAAGTATCCAAGCATGTGGGAAAGTTACAACAAAATTGGGATGGACCTTACGTTGTCATTGGCGTAGGAAAGAAAGGTTCATACAAAATTGCACACTTGGATGAAACAGCCTTACCAAGAACCTGGAACGCAGTCAACCTTAGGAAATACTATGGTAAATAAATTTTAGCAGATTATGCTGCTTTGTTTTATTTTATTTTATTAAGTTTTAATCTTTGTAATAAAGGCCTTAGCCTACAGTTCAATTGTTAAAGATTTTAGCAATTTTAAATATTAAGTCAAGATCGAGTATAAATCGATTGTTTCGGTAAACACTCCTTGGAATTATACTATTATATTGGTTGAGATCGGGACAAAAGGAGTTAAGTATACATTGATCCGCTCAATAAACACTCCTCGGTCCGACCATAAAAACGAGTCGAGTATACATTGATCCGCTCAATAAAAACTCCTCGGTCATTATTCACGAAGATTAAAAGACTTTTGTTATTGAAAACCTAAGTCTAAGTAAAAACGAGTCGAGTATACATTGATCCGCTCAATAAAAACTCCTCGGTCATTATTCACGAAGATTAAAAGACTTTTGGTATTGAAAACCTAAGTCTAAGTAAAAACGAGCCGAGTATACATTGATCCGCTCAATAAAAACTCCTCGGTCATTATTCACGAAGATTAAAAGACTTTTGGTATTGAAAACCTAAGTCTAAGTAAAAACGAGTCGAGTATACATTGATCCGCTCAATAAACACTCCTCGATATATTTACAACGATTGAAAGACTTCAGGTATTGAAAACCTAAGTCCAAACAAATGAGTCGAGTATACATTGATCCGCTCAATAAACACTCCTCGATTTACTTATGACGATTAAAAGACTTTTGGGTAAAAAACCTAAGTCTAATAAAAAAAGAGTTGAGTATACATTGATCCGCTCAATAAACACTCCTCGATCTAAGTCTAATCAAACAGAGTTGAGTATACATTGATCCGCTCAATAAAAACTCCTCTATATATTTACAACGATAAAAAGACTTTGGGTATTAAAAACCTAAGTCTAAGTAAAACGAGTCGAGTATACATTGATCCGCTCAATAAACACTCCTCGATCCGACCATAAAAAAAACGAGTCGAGTATACATTGATCCGCTCAAATAAAACTCCTCGTTCGTTATTGACGAAGATTAAAAGACTTTGGGTATTAAAAAACCTAAGTCTAAGTAAAACGAGTCGAGTATACATTGATCGCTCAATAAACACTCCTCGATCCGACCATAAAAAAATGAGTCGAGTATACATTGATCCGCTCAATAAAAACTCCTCGTTCGTTATTGACGAAGATTAAAAGACTTTGGGTATTAAAAACCTAAGTCTAAGTAAAAACGAGTCGAGTATACATTGATCCGCTCAATAAACACTCCTCGATCCGACCATAAAAAAAACGAGTCGAGTATACATTGATCCGCTCAATAAAAAACTCCTCGTTCGTTATTGACGAAGATTAAAAGACTTTGGGTATTAAAAACCTAGTCTAAGTAAAAACGAGTCGGAGTATACATTGATCCGCTCAATAAACACTCCTCGATCCGACCATAAAAAAATGAGTCGAGTATACATTGATCCGCTCAATAAAAACTCCTCGTTCGTTATTGACGAAGATTAAAAGACTTTTGGTATTGAAAACCTAAGTCTAAATAAAAACGAGTCGAGTATACATTGATCCGCTCAATAAACACTCCTCGATCCGACCATAAAAAAAACGAGTCGAGTATACATAGATCCGCTCAATAAAAACTCCTCGTTCGTTATTGACGAAGATTAAAAGACTTTGGGTATTAAAAACCTAAGTCTAAGTAAAAACGAGTCGAGTATACATTGATCCGCTCAATAAACACTCCTCGATCCGACCATAAAAAAATGAGTCGAGTATACATTGATCCGCTCATAAAAAAACTCCTCGTTCGTTATTGACGAAGATTAAAAGACTTTGGGTATTAAAAACCTAAGTCTAAGTAAAAACGAGTCGAGTATACATTGATCCGCTCAATAAACACTCCTCGATCCGACCATAAAAAAACGAGTCGAGTATACATTGATCCGCTCAATAAAAACTCCTCGTTCGTTATTGACGAAGATTAAAAGACTTTGGGTATTAAAAACCTAAGTCTAAGTAAAAACGAGTCGAGTATACATTGATCCGCTCAATAAACACTCCTCGATCCGACCATAAAAAAACGAGTCGAGTATACATTGATCCGCTCAATAAAAACTCCTCGTTCGTTATTGACGAAGATTAAAAGACTTTGGGTATTAAAAACCTAAGTCTAAGTAAAAACGAGTCGAGTATACATTGATCCGCTCAATAAACACTCCTCGATCCGACCATAAAAAAAACGAGTCGAGTATACATTGATCCGCTCAATAAAAACTCCTCGTTCGTTATTGACGAAGTTTAAAAGACTTTGGGTATTAAAAACCTAAGTCTAAGTAAAAACGAGTCGAGTATACATTGATCCGCTCATAAACACTCCTCGATCCGACCATAAAAAAATGAGTCGAGTATACATTGATCCGCTCAATAAAAACTCCTCGTTCGTTATTGACGAAGATTAAAAGACTTTTGGTATTGAAAACCTAAGTCTAAATAAAAACGAGTCGAGTATACATTGATCCGCTCAATTAAAACTCCTCGTTCGTTATTCACGAAGATTAAAAGACTTTTGGTATGAAAACCTAAGTCTAAGTAAAAACGAGTCGAGTATACATTGATCCGCTCAATAAACACTCCTCGATATATTTACAATGATGGAAAGACTTCGGGTATTAAAAACCTAGGTCTAAACAAAACGAGTAGAGTAAACATTGATCCGCTCAATAAAAACTCCTCGATTACTCATGACGATCAAAGAGACTTTTGGTATAAAAACCTAAGTCTAAATTATAACGAGTTGAGTATACATTGATCCGCTCAATAAACACTCCTCGATCCGTTTTCAACGATCAAAAAGACTTTTGGAATAAAAACCTAAGTCTAAATTATAACGAGTTGAGTATACATTGATCCGCTCAATAAACACTCCTCGATGTGTTCTCAACGATCTAAAAGGCTTTTGGTATAAAAACCTAAGTCTAAATTATAACGAGTCGAGTATACATTGATCCGCTCAATAAACACTCCTCGATCTGTTCTCAACGATCTAAAAGGCTTTTGGTATAAAAACCTAAGTCTAAATTATAACGAGTGAGTATACATTGATCCGCTCAATAAACACTCCTCGATCTGTTCTCAACGATCTAAAAGGCTTTTTTTATAAAAACCTAAGTCTAAATTATAATGAGTCGAGTATACATTGATCCGCTCAATAAACACTCCTCGATCCGTGCCTAACGATCTAAACGATCTGCTAATACACCTAAGTTTTGAAGATGAATTGAGTATGAACCCGTCTGCTCGGAAAATGATCCTCATAAATAAAATTACGATAAAATCAACAAACGAGGAGAATGCAAGGGATAAAAGTAAAATTTTATTCATCAAATCAGTTACATACAAAAGTCCTACATTACAAAGATCTACATACTACTTAAACACCGTTACAATGGTTTAGATGAAATGATCCTTTAGATCGGCGATCTTCACGACAATGTCCACGGAAACACCAATCTCCTCCCTAGTACCTCGTCGATTATGATAAACCACCTAAGAAGCATGCTGCTCAGGATGGTCAACTTCTTTAGTTCGATGGCCAGGGACGAAAGATCAAATGTTCCTCCAGACGAAATGAGCATTACCAGCCAGATAACCGGCAATACTCATTCACCCACAACAAAATACTGCTTCTACATTAGGAGTTGGCATTTTACTCTGAAGCAGCATCTCGCAAGGACTGTCGAGATCAGCGCATTTACCAGCCCACCCCGATAGTCTATCACTCCTGAGGTGACATGGAAGAGCAGGGGTGAGTGGCAAGTATGAACCCTCCATGTGCAAACAGAAACCACGGACCTCAAATCTGTGAAAACAACATTTGAGGCCTCATGGGACCCGTTAGTACAAGGTAGGGCTTCCATGGGACCTATCAGTACAAGGTAGAAGAACATCAAGCTATTACAATATGAATCACGATAATGTGACTTTTTGAATATTATGGGATCTGAAGGCAAAATAAAATCTAAGGAAACTGAGATCTCCATCATTTTTGGGAAATTGCAAATGAATAATGCAAACCACCCCCCTATTTATAGGGATAGATCTAAGGAATCCAACGGCTGAAAAAGCATTTGATCAAGGGACATAAATGCGACCTTTTAACTCCCCGTAATAAATGCAAGTAAGTTGGAACGGCGCTATCTAATCGACTCAACCAGTCGATAACAAGAGAAATCGTAGATCGAAGCGATCATCGAAATAACACAAACAGACCTAAAGGAGCTCTGGACCAGATGGCATACAAGTTTAAGACCGTCGTGAAAAGGATTCTTGCTCGATAAAAGATAAAAGACCAAACCCTCCACCATACGAGGGCCGTCACTGCCTAATACATCATATGGGTAACCATTAACTAAGCCATACAAGAACTCCTTTGGAGTCCAAGATATCTGACATAGAAATCAGGAGAATAGTCCTCCTTATTCGAAACTGCAAAGAAGTCACTGCCTAACATACCAAAGAATTGCTGAAGGAGGTCTGAACAGGTCAGATCTGGCCAAGACCCTACATTTTCCAATTCCTCCCATATCAAGGAAATGATATAATGATACACTGGCTGAGGAACATATAGTTCAAAGTTAATGCTGGGAAACATGAAGCTTTGGAAGATACTGAAAGGGATATTTTCTCTTAGTCTGATGAAAAGAAAAAGCGGAGTTCAACAGAAGGGGCAATAGCCTCCTTATATAAGATATACGTCACATAAAAACAAATTTACAAGGCATGAACATCGACCAAGACGCTGAGCGTTCCTTAACAGTTAAATCGATTATCGATACGAAAGAACCTACTATCTACATTTCTGCTGTACTGCGCGATTTTGGATATAACTCAAGGGACTATACTGGGTTGATCAACAAAAATTTGATTTGCAGAGCAAACATTATATCATTCAGTTACTTAAATAGTGACCGAGCAAGATCAAGCTACCTTTTCTATCCTGAATTTTCTCCGCAGAGATCAATATCAGATAAGTAAGCTAATCTATGCTGAATATTCCATGATGTTATATTTATGCATAACAGTAAAATGTGAAAACAAAGTATGTCTACAGAATAAAAATTGATCAAGGCAAGAATCTGCCTACAAAAGATCATAATTTCCAATTAGTCGTTCTCCCAATACAAAAATTTCAGCCCGAACAACTACACAAAAGTTGGGCAAAAAAAAAAAAAAAAAAAAAAAGAGACAGTCCAAGGCCTGCCAGGTCGAACAAAGATCACTGAGAAGAGTTGCCAGCAGGTCGACTTGCAGAAACAGTCCTCCGAGGAGTCAAATTGCCAGCAAACGCCATCAACTCCTCTTGACGCTTTAGATAACCGGCGTCATATCCTTCCTCATAGGACCGCCTTCGAGACTCCTCTGCCTAGGGCAGCAGCCTGAACCAAGTCACTTTTCTCTTTCTCCCAGACAGACTTTTCCTCCTGCAATTTTTTCAAATCATCATTGGCAAGCTGCAGCTGGAGAGACTGCCCTGCAACCTTCGCCGACTCCGACTCCAAACGACGTTGATAAGCACCTCTACTTATCCACAGATCATCGTTTTGCACACCCAGCTGGAGTGCAAAGTACTTAGCCTGGAAAAAGAAAACAGTCCTTATGTAACAAGGAAGTCAAAATAAAAACAAATAAAACAATGAAAGATTGTCCACCTGTTCGCATATCTTCACTAGCGACTGAACAAGGCGTACGTTGGAAGTACCTCAAGCTTCTTCAACTCTCCAGGCAGAATAGTGCTCAAACCCAGATCCCAAGACAAAGCATCGGGCTCAACAGAGCCCGGAAGCTCGCTAAGAAGAGGGACGTTGTCAGGGCGGGGAGTCGCTGCCCGCAAGATGTCCTTAACCTGCTCGAGAATACAACGATCATCTAACAGACGGGGGGAACCCCTCTCGTCGGGGCTAACTGAGGTTTCCTTACCCGAAGCAGATATAACGGTCCGGCGACCGGGCCTTGACTCGGTTCGACCTCCAGAAGGTCCGCCAGATTCAAAGGAGGCATTAACAATAGTTGTATCATGGAACAAAAAATCAGAAAAATCATGGGACACAGGTTGTGTCATAAAAGGATCTCCGCCAACTGCCCCTGCATCATCTCCCCTTAAGGGTCCACTGACAAGCCGGGCGGCAGAAAGAGAAGAAGAAACGGAGCTATTAGGAACCTCTCCGTGAAAAGCACCCTCAAAGGAAGAAGCACCTGAAGTAACAGGTATATTATAAGTCGGTTCCTCATTGGACATATCGCCAAAAGCACCCGACCAGGGGAAGGCATACTTCCTACTTGAGTGGAAGAAGAAAAGATTGGTTCTGAAAACGATGAGTTTACTACAGAAAAAGGTTCAGAAGGGATAACACGAGTATCAATCACCGACCTAGTTATTGGGGACGAACGAGGAGGCTCCATCGACGGCCCATCTCTTCGAGATTTTTTGGATCTATTATCCCTAGCGCTCTCACGAGAAGGTCGTTTCGAAGTATTGCCGAAAAGATTACTCATGATCGAATTGTTGAAAAGTATAAAGAAAATAACGAGAAAGTTTATCGACTAGCCAAAGAAAAAGTATTCTATTAGAAGAGACGAGTATAACGGTAAATAACAAGTCAAGTTTTTACCTTTCGTATTTATACTACACGAAAAGACGCAACAGGCCTAAAGAAAGGGCGCGAAATACTGAAATATAGCTTTGGAATAAACAAAAGAATTTGAAACGACATACGCATAATGATTACGGCGAAGTTAATGACTTGTCTGAATCATTACATAAGAACACGGAAGGACGCGATTGTCAGAATACGAAAGGTTTATTTCAAAGGGATGAAAAGGTAAAGTTACAATTAAACCTACGGGTAAATAATTACAAAGATTATTTCAAAAGTCAATATATCATGAAGCCTGGTCGCTATCTGGGATTCTCTGTTCACTACCGACGTTCTCGGTCGTGCCAATATCTTCTTCTTCTTCTTCTTCGTCTTCTGGATCGATAAAAGTATCATCAAGCTCATCGTTAACATCAGAAGGAGGAATCGGCAATGGTTTTCCGAACTCTTTGACAAGGTGAGCCAAAGGAAAACTTTGATATACGACATCTGGAAGCTCGGAAGGAGAATAAACTTCGCCATAACGGTTCAACCGAATGTGTGCCGCCTTAAAATACTCCTTTCGACGGTCATCGATCATTTCAAAGGCGACCAACTGATGAACCGCCTTCTTGAAAGTACTCTCCAGAAGAGGACCGACCATCTGATACACCAACGCCGTATGGACAGGAGAGTTAAGGAATTCGCGAATCACTCTTTCATCAGGGTTCCTACCATATCGATCCCTAAGTCCACTAAGAGGGACGTCCTTTTCATACTCCTCTAATGAAGCTTGAAGACTTGATACTTGAGATTCTAGCTCACTAATTCGAGCCGTACTCTGAAACTGGAATTCCTCTAACTTTTTAGCCATTTGATTGGCTTGCTCTTGAGCACGGGAAGTCTCCATAACCCTGTTTATGATTCTTGGTCTTCAGTCCCCGTAGCATGAGTCTCTACGACAGGAACGGAAGAAGACGTTGAGGGACCAACCTCTGAACCAGAAAACTTACGAAGTAAAGCTTTGTTTTTCTCATCCAGAAACTCACATTGTTGTTTCCAGAGTGCAGTTTCATAAGCGTATGAGGCTAAACAAGTCTTAGTCTGAAAAAGCAAAGGAGTAAAACAAGAAATAAGTTAGCAAGAATATCTTCGAAAGAAAAAATATCCTATAAAGCAAGCTTAAAAGGAATTTACCTTTTCAGCATAAAGAGAAGCTCGCTGAAATTTCTCCAGAGGATCCTTCCGAAAAAGCTTGTTCAAATCACGAGTAAAAACCCCGGATAAGAGAACACGAGTCGCCTTATCGACCGCATTCTCGCTTTCATCATGGACAAGAGAATCTTTCTCAGAATAACCAGCGGCTCTCTTCCCCTCTAAATGATCTTCGATCATTTCAACCAAGGTAGGTTTCGGATGATTGTCGCCAAGTAAAGAAAGATCATTGCCAGAACGACCATAATAGCTCCTTTTTCTCCCCACCGGGTTGTCGCTAGGATGAGGCATCGACCAACTACGACATCCACGAATTCCCAAGGATGTTCTAAGCTGAAGGGGGGGATAACCAGGTCCAGTCCCTTGACGAACAGGGGAATCTTGGGAAGAATCTGGAGACTCCTCTCCATTCTCCTCGGACTCATGACTCAACTCCAGCTTTCTCTTCCGAGAAGCTCTCTGCTCGATCGGGATGTTCTCTATAGATTTAGAGGATTTGGACAACACCATTTTTCCCTTTGAAGAATGTCGAGAATTTTCTACCATATGAGCTGAAAAAGAAACAAGATAAAAGTTAGTTTCTCTATATAGAAGATATCATCATAACACTAAGCTAAAGTGAAATGCTTACCCAGTGATTCAAATGATGAACTGATTGGAAAAGTATGAGCACTCAATCCCGCTTTACGAAGGAAAGCTTCCCCAATCAGAAGAGCACTCTGATATTTGTTTGCACGCATATCGGGGATTTCAGCGATAAACTGAGCATCGTCAGGAATAAATTCACCAGTCGGCAAGCGACCTCCGTATACCCATTTGAAACCATGATCCCACGAGAAGGGTATAGTCGAACCATCCGCCGAACGAAGATGAGGTGGGGGGCGAACAAAGAAAAATGAGATTTCCAAAAAGGGTTGCTAGAAACAGGGGCATCAAAGATTGCTCGACTAGGCCTCTGACTAGCGAAGAAATACCCGCGATTAGAAGAACTGGAAATATTGAACCGGAAAAGTTGCGTAAAGTTACGAAAGGAAGGTTTAAACCCTTTCGCGATCATCAAGACAGAAAAGCAAACCAGGAAGGCCACAGAATTTGGAACTAATTGTGTCAAGGACACACTAAATATTTTCAGGATATCAAGGAAGAGGGGAGACAACGGAAGACGGAGGCCGCTATTGAAGTGAGCCGTGTAAAAGGCACGACATCCTTCCGGTGGAGATGTGACCCTATCAGAAGGGGAAGGAAGAATTATCTCGGAACCCTCCGGAAAATATTTGGCGTAATTGTTCACAACCTCCGGAAAGTATCCACCGTATAAGCACAAGCTAGGTCCTCAATTGGTTCAGAAATCTGAGGAACAGTACCTTTGCCCTTTTTGGCTCGGGCAGCAACATCCGCATCTGAAAGGATCCGTACCTTAAAAGTATCTTCTACAGGAACGACGAATTCAGAAACTGCAGCTTGTTCGCCCGAAAGATTAGAGTGCAACTCCTCCTCGTTATTAGGAGCAACATTCTCCCTCGAGGAAGAAAAAGATTTTCTTAAAGAAGCCATGTTTTCAGATTCTCGAAGGATATAAGTCGATAAAAGGAAAACTTTATATGATGAACGACTAAGCAAGAAAATGACTGCGAACTATAAGCAAGTATAAAGGAAAAATGACGAACTCAAAAGTCACCTATTTATACTAAGATGAGAAAAGACGTTTCGAACTCATCACAACTAATCACATTCCCGCCAAAAACGGAAGGAGATGAAAAGCCTCCCGAATGGACGCGTGGCGATTCGTAATTGGAAAGAGAAAACGACTATCTATGATGAGTAGCACTCTTTTCCTTACTTAAGATTTTTTCCCACAGGGTTTTTTCTTAAGAAAGGTTTTTAACGAGGCTCCATTCATAGAAATAAACAGTCGTAAAGAATTATCTACTTCTACGAGCTTCTATTATCTATACGCTCGAAGAAGTGAGGGAGTACTGATGGGGGCTATTTCGCACCCTACATACTGTACGGATCGAGTAAAGAACATAAGATCGATTCGACCAAATCAGACAGTTCGGGATCATCTTATCGACCCGGCCGAATACAGCTCTCTTCGACTAGAAGACTATACTCCGGACCCAAGAAGGATATTTGGGCCGAGTCCTATTAGGACTATATTTCCTTGTAACGCTAGGTTTAGTATGATATAAATACCTAGTCAATCATTGTATTAAACAACTCTGAATCATAAGGCAAATACGCCATTGAATTCTGCAAAAACTGCACAACTCACTATTATTCAATAAAAAAGAGCTTTTCTTCATATGTGTTATTTCTGCGTTGGTTTGAATATTTACTTTCTGTTCTTATGATATTGCTCTTCCTTGAGATTGATCCATCCTGAATAAAGTAACAGAGCCCTAAAAATATATATATTGAAAACCCCCAATATCACAAATTCACTGATACCTTTAACCCGACGAAATCAGGTTAAATCAGCATTAATTACATTGTGATTAATTTTTGGCTTTAGAATTTAGTTTGAGCATGAGTTTGAGTTCGTACTATGTTATGCATGTATCTCGATCAACTCGATTTTAGCTTTAAGGATGGTGTAGTTTTGCTCGGTTTAAATAAATGTTTATTAGATATTTGGATCTTGATTTAT
>CM064879.1:34709743-34792124 GCA_003313485.2 Penstemon barbatus | reverse complement strand
TCGATCAGCAATTACATCCACTAGATCTGATCAGCAAAATTTCCATTAGGGGAATAAACACTCAACCATTGCCCTTTCTTCGTGTTTGAAAACTAGGGGCTCCAACAAGAGAATAAAAAAGGTTTCTTTTGCGGAGGATGTCACTGGGCACGTCCCTTCTCAATCCGTATCCTCGTTGGTTAGCGGATCTTTGCATAAAAGGGATATAGCTCCTTTTGACAAAGTGTACACGAGAAAACCGACCTGACCCTTCTTCGGTCCAATGTTTCTATCTCCGAGGGTGACTTTTCGACTGGAGAATACTCCTCGTTCCTGTTTTATTCTGGGTTGGAATCTCTTGCCCAAGTAATTCATTCTCACCTTTTTGTCATGAGTGTTTAATCTCTTTATTTCCGTTATAATATATTTTCTTATGAGTTCAGGCTAGGGTGGTCTTCTCTAAGCTTTATGCATTGGCCAAACATGAGTTCGAACAGCGGACCTCTATTTCGCTCGAGCTTATCGGGAAGAAGATCGAGCTGGAACGTGCATTGGAAGCTAACAGATTTTTCAAGGAGAGAATATCTCAAGACAAGTTAAGTTCAGAATTAGAGAAACTCAAAGGTATTTACGAACGTGAGAAGAGACACTCTGAGCTTCGTGAGAAAGAAGCTTACATTCGCGGGTATACTGATCGTAGTGCTGAAGTTCGAAAGATCCTTTCCGAAAATAATTTCGTTTAGTAATACTGTGGTTTACCTTTGTATAATGAGTTAAGACTTCTCTTTGTAACACCATCCTTGTTGTAACGGTTTTCCTTTGTTGTTGTAGTATAACCCTTGTTGTAATGATATAATATTTGCTTGGAATGATATTCTCCGTCTCTTCTCTTTTTTTTTTTTTTTTTTTTTTTTTCGGCGCCATAGTCGTCGTGGAGAAATTTTAATAGAACTTAGATCAATCTTCAATAGAATGTTTATTTCAATCTAACTTCCATAGAATGTTTCATTTTTAATAGAATTTTGTTTCAATCTAAGGGGCATAGCAGAGGCTTTCACCCTTAGTCGTTTTTAGAGTTTTTAGCCCTAGGGTCATAGCAGAGGCTTTCACCCATTCAATAATTTCGATCTAAGGGGCATAGCAGAGGCTTTCACCCTTAGTCGTTTTTAGAGCATTTTTAGCCCTAGGGTCATAGCAGAGGCTTTCACCCATTCAATAATTTCGATCTAAGGGGCATAGCAGAGGCTTTCACCCT
This sequence comes from Penstemon barbatus, assembly GCA_003313485.2. Lineage (NCBI taxonomy): Eukaryota > Viridiplantae > Streptophyta > Magnoliopsida > Lamiales > Plantaginaceae > Penstemon > Penstemon barbatus. The sequence continues at coordinate 34,790,890 of CM064879.1, read as the reverse complement.
TAGTCGTTTTTAGAGCATTTTTAGCCCTAGGGTCATAGCAGAGGCTTTCACCCATTCAATAATTTCGATCTAAGGGGCATAGCAGAGGCTTTCACCCTTAGTCGTTTTTAGAGCATTTTTAGCCCTAGGGTCATAGCAGAGGCTTTCACCCATTCAATAATTTCGATCTAAGGGGCATAGCAGAGGCTTTCACCCTTAGTCGTTTTTAGAGCGTTTTTTAGCTCGAGGGTCATAGCAGAGGCTTTGACCCTTATATAATAGTAGACTGAGATAAGTACTGATTAGGACAACAGAGATCGATAATAATGAATATAGATCGAGAATATCGGGAATATGACGAATAAGTAAGAATGTAGGCGAAATAAGCTTTCATTGAATAAATAGTCCGAATAAACATTCTTCAAATAACCCAATTCTTCATTAAACTCATATAGTTTGCCAAATAGTAATAGTCAAAGAAAACAGAACAAGATAACTAAAAAGTAGAAGCCTCGATTGTAACTATCTTCCATAATATCTTCTTAAATTGATCGCATTCCAAGCTCGAGGCAGTATCTCTCCGTTGGGGTGTGCAATCTTATAAGAACCTTTTTTTCCGACCTCTACGATCACGAATGGGCCCTCCCAATTGGGCTGTAGTTTTCCTACGTGCTTTGATACTTCCACTTTTTTGAGCACCAGATCTCCCACTTTGAAGGATCGAATCCTCACATTCCGATTATAGGACTTTTCCATGTTGGCCTTGGCGGCTTGAATTTTCAACTTTGCGCGGTCCCTTCGAGCATCCGCGTGGTCAACTTCCACCTGCCTCATCAATTGGTTTTCTTCGGGATCATAAAATTCGACCCTGGGAGAAGGTATAAGATTCTCACTGGGATAACAGCCTCCGACCCATAAACCAAACTGAATGGAGTTTCTCCGGTTGCCGCTTTGACTGTTGTCCTGTTGGCCCATAATACTCCCGGTAGTTCATCCAGCCATTTTCCCTTTGCTTCCGATAAGCGCTTCTCCAGAGATCGAACAATTTCCCGATTTACTACTTCAGTTTGTCCATTAGCCTGAGGGTGGCCAACAGACGCAAAGTTCTGTTGTATTCCAAATCTTTCACACCAATCCGTGACCCTTTTTCCTGCAAACTGCGTTCCGTTATCTGATATCAAAACCCTGGGGATTCCGAACCTGCAGACTATATTTTTCCATAAAAAATTAATAACTTGAAATTGGGTGATTTTGGTCAAGGCAACACATTCGACCCACTTGCTGAAATATTCCACCGCTACTAGTACATAATTTTTTCTGGCTCGCGCTGTTGGGAAAGGTCCCACAATATCGATGCCCCATTTGTCGAAGGGCCAACAAATAGGGATCGAATGCATATGTTCGGCCGGTTGGTGTATCAAGTTTCGAATGAATTTGACAGTGATGGCACTTTTTCACATACTCGACAGAATCAGAAAAGAGTGTAGGCCAATAATATCCAGATCTTGAGCATTTAAGAGCTAACGCTCGAGCTCCACAATGATTTCCTGCTTCCCCTTCATGAACCTCTCTCAATATTGCCTCGTAGTGTGTTTCGCGGATACATTTCAATAGAATTCCCGAAGAGGAGCGCTTATAGAGTTGTTATCCATCAAAGTAAACGACGGCGCTCTATATTTGATTCTCCGAGCCTCGTTTGCATTTTCCGGCAGTTTTCCGTCCCTAAGATAGGCGATAAGAGGGTCGTTCCATGACTCGTTCGGTTCTTCAATTTCCATAACATCAATTGCAGGGGCTGCATCTAACTCGATAGCAGACATATTCGATAGCAGCCAAGTGATTGTCCTCTCAGTCTTTCCATCGACCAGTCCTGTAAACTTCGATAGTATGTCGGCCCAGAGATTCTCCTCCCTTGGTATTGGTTGAATGTCAAATTTATCGAACTCTGAGATTAACTTCCTCACTTTGTTCAGATATTTAATCATGTTGAACTCTCTGGCTTCATAAGTGCCTTTCACCTGTCTATGAACAAGTTCCGAATCTGTTAGCACGACGATCGATTTTACCTTTGCCTTAATGGCCATTTCTAATCCAGCTATCAATGCTTCATATTCGGCCTCATTGTTAGTGACGACAAAGTCCAAAGTTATCGCATAGCTCAGGTCTTCAGCATTGGGCCCTTGGAAGTGGATCCCAGCTCCACCGCCTTCTTTGGTCGAAGATCCGTCCACATGCATCAGCCAAACTTGATCGTTTGCTTCTTCCACCATCCTAATTCCGAGGTTGTTCCTTCTTTGCCGTTCGATATGCTAGTTGATTCAAGCACAAAATCAGCTAGCACCTGCGCCTTAACAGCGACTCGTGGTCTGTATTCAATTTCGAATTGGCTGAGCTCGACCGCCCACTTTATTAACCTGCCTGAAGCTTCTGGCTTGGACAGAACCTGTCTTAAAGGTTGGTTAGTTAAAACAATGATTTTATACGTTTGAAAATAGGGCCTTAATCTCCGGGCAGCCACAATTAGGGCAAGTGCAAATTTTTCAATTTCCATATAGTTCTTTTCGGCACCCTGCAACAATTTACTCAAATAATAAACTGGTTTGTGTTCAGCTTTTTCTAGTTTGACCAGAACCGAACTAATTGCTTCTTCTGACACAGCTATGTACAAATATAGGGGTTCCCCTTCGGATGGTTTTGCTAGCATGGGTGTCGAGATTAAGTACGCTTTCAGTTCTTCGAAAGCCTTATCGCATTCATCGTTCCACTCGAAGTTCTTAGATTTACGCAACAGCTTGAAGAAAGGTAAACTCTTGTCAGCGGATCTGGAGATGAATCTATTCAACGAGATGATTTTTCCGATCAGACTTTGAACGTCCGAGAGTTTCCTCGGTGGATTGAGATCAGTGATCGCTCGGATTTTTTCTGGATTAGCTTCGATCCCCCTCTCATGAACTAAATAGCCAAGGAACTTTCCTGATCGCACCCCAAATGTGCACTTTGCCGGATTTAACTTCATTCCATACTTTCTCAAGATTTGAAAACACTATCAAGATGGTTAATATGCTCCTCTTCAGACATGCTTTTTACGAGCATGTCATCTACATATACTTCCATAATTTCTCCTATTAATTCTTTGAACATCATATTGACCAGCCTCTGATATGTTGCACCGGCGTTCCTTAAACCGAAGGGCATAACGATGAAACAGTACACCCCTCGTTCGGTGATAAATGCCGTTTTGTCCTGATCTCTTTCGTTCATGAAGATCTGATAAAATCCTTGAAATGCATCCATCATGCTAAACAACACAAATCCTGCAGTGGAATCTACGAGCATGTCAATTCGAGGTAAAGGGTAAGGGTCCCTTGGACATAATTTGTTCAAGTCGGTGAAATCATTGCACATTCTCCATTTGTTCTCGACCTTTTCCCCCTTGGAGACTAATACCACATTGCATAGCCATTCCGTGAATTTTATCTCCTTGATTTGTCCTGCTGCTAACAATCTATCGACCTCTGCGTTAATTATCTTGTCTTTCTCTCGTCCGTGATTACGCTTCTTCTGCCTCACCGGTCTGGCCTTTGGGTCAATATTTAAGGAGTGCGTTATCACACGCGGGTCGATTCCTACTATGTCGTCCGAACTCCATGCGAAGACATCCACATTTTTCTGCAAGAATCCGATGAGCTTTGCTTCCATGCAATTACTTAGCTCCGTTCCTATTTTTGTGAATTTTTCTGGAGATCCAGGTACCAAGTTCACCTTTTTGTGATCAGGTGCTTGAACACTCATGTCAACGATCCTCCCTTTCTTTCCATCTAGTCTTTCATAATCAGGAATCGGAGTTCCGGAGTTAGAGACTAATTCATTTATCTTTCTTTTGTTAGGGAGCTCGGGCTCCACCTTTTCCTTGATAGTTAAGGACGAACTAACACTCCCAAGCCATGTACTGGTCGTTCCTCATCTCACCTACTCCTCCGTCAGTTGGGAACTTTATCTTCTGATGGTAGGTGGATACGATAGCCTTAAAAGTATTCAGAGCGGGTCTTCCCAAGATGGCATTGTAAGCAAACGGGGTGTCCACCACGAGGAACTTGATCATTCTCGTGACATTCTTTGGTTTTAATCCTAGAGTGGTACTCAAAAGTATGGTTCCGAGCGGAGTGATTTCCGATCCCCCGAAACCGACCAAAGGGGTGGTTACCTTATCCAATCGTGGATGACAGAGTTTCATTCTTGCAAGAGCTTCTGATGAAATTATGTTTGCCGAGCTCCCGTTATCGACCAGCACTCTTTTGACCTCGAAATTTGCAATCCTTAGTGTTAACACCATGGAAAAGTCTGGATCATCTTCATTCGTGTCCCAACTAACATCTGCGGGGCGATCCGCCTCGCTAAAGCTGATGACTTGATTCTCCATTGATGGAAACTCCAAAGATAGAATTTCCCTTTTTGTGGACACTCCTGTCCTGATTGACCTTAAAGTCCTTTTTCTGGCATTCCTACTATCTCCACCCGCCGGTCCACCTGCAATCATGTTGATCACACCGTTCGATTGCTCATCCGCCTGACTTTGAATTTGTCTCTGCCGAGCGCAAGTTTTCTCGGACTACGGGATCTGTAGCGATTGTTATAGTTGCCATTCTTAACAAATTCTTTGAGTTTTCCTTGGTTGATTAACTTTTCGATCTCGACCTTCAACTGATAACAATTTTCCGTACTGTGGCCTCTAGCTCGATGATATCGACAGTATTGGTCATATCCAGGCGCGCCCGGCCTCGCCTGTGTGATCCTTTGGGCTTCCGGAATTAAATTCCCTTCTTCCAATACGGTCAACACCTCTTCTTTTGAACTGTTGAGCTCAGTAAATTGAATTTTACCCGGCCTTGGAGCTCGATTTCGCTCATAAGGGGGTCCATACGAATTCGGTCCTTGGGGTGGCATATGCGGCTTAAAAGTGTTGATTCGCTGCCAAACGGATCCTTTATTCGACCCTCCATAATCACCTGGTTTTGGGATCGGAGCCCGATCGTGCTTTTTGTTGAGATGAGATTTATCTAGATGTGAACTCTTCAATTTGTTCATCTCTTCCTGTATCATATACTTTTCAGCAATTTCCATTATCCGTTCGAAGGATTTTGGTTGCTTTCTACATAATGCATTCCCAAACTGGGTGCTTCTGGTCAGCTCGAACATCAACGAGGACAGATATTCAATCTGCGGGGTATCCACTTTCAAGAGCTCAATACTAAATCTTGCCAGCCATTGCCTCAACGTCTCTCCTTCCAATTGTTTCACAGTGCCCAGATGATTTGCTGGCAATCTTGGCTTCCTCTGGCTAGCGAATTGATTTCAGCTTATCGCAAAATTCTTCGAAAGAAAATATGGAGTTCGGAGGTAACTTTCCAAACCAATCGAGGGCAATCCCTTCAAAAGTGGTGACCATAATCTTGCAACAGAAATTATCCGAGTGTCCATACAAATTCATAACATTAACAAAGCTGTTAATGTGTTCGCCGGGGTCGGTAGTCCCGTTATACCGAGGGAGCCTGGTTGGCACCGTTTCTGTGTTTCGAGCTTCGCGTATTTCTCGACAAAAGGGTGAACATCGCATGATATTATTCGAGACCTCCCTCTCTCGTAGGTTTCCTCTAGTCAGGGTGTTCCCGCTTGCCTGGCAGCTTGATTAGTGAAGGGAATCTCTATCATAGTATCCTGCTCTTCCAATTTTTTAGCCACCCTTTCCTGTACTATTATCTCCAATTCAGATTCAGTGATTCTCTTGTAAATTGGTTTGTTTCTTCTTACAGCGCCGGCGGTGTGACTTTCCCCACAACAGAATTCTCCAGATCGTGCACTTGTGCAGGTGGGTTTTCAGACCGGGCATTGGCTTTCGAGGGTGTGCTCGACGTGGATGTGTCGATGGGGCATGCGACATATCATTTTCCTTCTGCAAGTTCGATGAAGGTATCTCTGGTCTTCCCTGAATCCCTGGTTGGTCGACAGGTGACTGATCTGCCCTTCCGCTGTTCATGAATTCCCTGCACATTGTGCCTATTATAGATCTTAAGTCACCAATGGTCGTGTGTATTGGAATGTTATCTTGTGGAACCGCCGGTGGCGCCTCCGGTTGTTGTTGTGCGGCGCGCGATAGATTATCAGGTTCATTGTTGACAGAATTTTGTGCTCCCCCTGCATGGGAAGGCTCTCCTCTAACATACGTATTCCTCCTCGTAGTAGGCATATTTCGATCTAATACTCGAATAAGGCCCCACGGTGGGCGCCAATTGATCTTACGTGGTTTCGTTAGTTCGATCAAGGGGGATGAATACAATAATAACAATAATAAAGTAAAGCAAAGACCAAAGTAATTGTATTCGAATTGAATGAGTACAAATACAAGTATTCAAAGGTCCTATTCGAGCATTATTGGATGCCGTACAAGCTAGAGGGTGAAATACATATGATCCTAAGTCTACCTAAACGGTTCCGAGCAATAGCTTCGAGGAGGGAGCACCTGGAAAATCGTGTCCAGCATCATAAATGCATGGGGTATTTATAGCTGAAAATGGGGTTCAGGTGGTCTACCCGCAGATGTGCAATTCTTCGGCCCATAAGTTTGGGTCAGAGCTTGGCCCAACAGTAATTTTGGATCCAGGGTAGCCTTGTATTTACAGTATTTCGACATCGGGGTCGAACTGGATCTTCGAGATAAATAACGTTCGATCTTATGTAGTTGTAAAGAAGAAGAGCAGAAATCCGAAATATCCCTCATCAAGACTCTTTCTTGCTTATGCTACTCACAAGAATTTCACAGTCTATCAGATGGATGTGAAATCAGCTTTTCTCAATGGAGAACAGCAAGAGGAAGTTTATGTTGAACAACCACCTGGATTTGAAGCTTATCAAGAAGGAGACAAGGTGTATCGTCTGAAAAAAGCCCTCTATGGACTGAAACAGGCTCCAAGAGCATGGTATGATACCCTATCTGATTTTCTTTTAATTAAGTGATTTCGTAAAGGTAAGGTTGACAAGACCTTGTTCACTATTGAATGGGAAGAACATATTTTGCTTGTCCAAATATATGTGGATGATATTATTTTTGTTCAACTAATCAACAGATGTGTGATAAGTTCTCAAAGCTGATGCAGAACAAGTTTGAAATGAGCATGATGGGAGAACTTAATTATTTTCTTGGCTTGCAAGTAAGACAGTTGCCTGATGGAATTTTCATCAGCCAAGCAAAATACACTAAGGATCTGTTCAAGAAATTTGGTATGGAAACTAGCTCTACTGCTAATATTCCAATGTCTACTAGTCTTCGTTTGGATAAAGATGAAGATGGCAAATCAGTGGACATAACCAAGTACAGAGGAATTATTGGGTCACTGTTATACTTAACAGCTAGCAGACCTGATATTATGTACTTTGTTGGGGTTTGTGCGAGGTATCAATCAAATCCTTAAGAATCTCATCTCCTAGCTGCCAAAAGGATACTCAAGTATCTCAAAGGTACTGAAGAGTTGGGATTGTGGTATCCTGGGAAATCTGGATTTGAATCATTGGATATTCAGTTTCTGACCTTGCTGGCTGCAAGATTGACAGAAAAAGCACAACAGGTGCCTGTCAGTTCTTAGGTAGTCGTCTGATCTCATGGATGAGTAAGAAAAAGACTTCAGTATCCATATCAACTGCTGAAGCTGAATATATAGCTGCTGGAGCTTGCTGTGCACAAATACTACGGTTGAAGCATCAACTAGAAGATTACAACATAAAAATCAGTGGAATCCCTAGCTACTGTGACAATACAAGTGCAATCAGCCTTACTCAGAATACTACAAGTCATTCAAGGACTAAGCATATTGAGATCAAACATCATTTCATTAGAGATCATGTGGAGAAAGGAAATGTCATGATAGAATATGTGTTTAATGAAAATCAGATTGCTGACATCTTCACAAAACCTCTAAGTGAGACAAGGTTTTCAACTCTAAGAGCTGAACTGGGTTTATTAAAATTGGATGCATAAGCTGAGGGGGAACTCATCAGAAAACTAGAGTTCAACAGCTTACTCATCACATTTATCTTCAAGGATTAACTCTCAACATACTAGTTAACTTATGAACTCTTAAAGTCAGGGGGAATGTGTAAGACTAGCGGTACTTCTGATTAAAGATGAAATTTGTTGATGACAGTTAGTTGAAGTTATGTTTTCATCAGAAGATTAAAGTCTTGAAGATTGAAGATTAATTATCTAGCTGGATTGACAAACAACCGATGAAGGTTATCAGCTATTGGCTTTCACTGATAACAACTTTGTCATCAGGACAGTAGTCCATCAGATAAGTATTTATTTTACTCGTCTGATCACCTGTGTAAAAGCTTACAGCCTGAAACGTTTTATTTAAAAACATGCTTTTACAAGTGATAAAAGAGCGGTACATATTCCCGCTCCTCATTTAATGCGATTTGAATTTGAAAGGTCGTAACTGATGCCACACGATCAGAACTGACATGAAACGGATCTAACTGATGAGGGGTAATTTGGATCCCCTGCCTTAGGAGGTTCGATGCAATTCGACCGACACCAGATCCTGCCCCCAGAAACCAAGAGCTGGCCCAGGTTTTTAAATTAAGTGTTCCGACCCATCGAGAACCCGAGCTCGAGAGATGCTGTTGGGCCGAGCATAGGCCCAAGCCCATCAATTCGGCTATAAATACCCCAAGCATTTATGACGACGACACAACTTCCGAGGTGCTCTTCCTTCGAGACAGCTGCTCGGACTCACTTGGGAATAATAGCATAGGCTAGCTCGTTCGTATTTCGCCCTCTAGCTTGTACGGCATCCAATAATGCTCGGATAGGACCCCAATTATTGTAATCTGTACTCGATCACATTGAATACAATATTATTGATCTTTTTCTTCTATTGGTTTACATTCATAACACATTGCATAATACTTTGATCTAACCAACGAAAACGCGTAAATCAATTGTCGCCCACCGTGGGGCCTTATTCGAGTATTAGATCGAAATATGCCTATTACGAGGAGAAATATATATGTTAGCTGAAAGCCTTACTGGTCTGAAACTCTGTTATTCGCTATCCAAGGCGATCCTCCGACTTTTAGGGCGTTCGTCAGTTCAAGGTCGAAAATAAGATCTACACGATAGATTTCCGAGCTTAAGATTAGCAGTTTAATCTATGATGGCAAAACTCATTTATTCCTTCGATGGATTTATTTTCCATAGAAGACCTATTTTCTAATACCTAAGTGAATAAGAAGTTCCACAGATATCATCCACAGCAGATTAACGTAGAATCAACCCCGTAGACTCGATCACCGGTTAATGTCAAAGGCTTAGGTGATCTATGCAATTACAGCTTACTGATGGTCGGAATTTATTTTTCCGATCATCATATTTATTAATTTCGAAGACAAATTTCTCGAATCAGTTATTTAAGAGATCAATTTCATAATCTGTATACATTATTTGTCGGCTGTTTGTATTTTTCTCGAGTCGGTCGGGATAAATTGAATATTCGAAAGACGGCAACAAATTATATATAAATCCTTGAAGTTGCAGCTAAGTGTTGACAATAGTTCGACTAAATAAAGGAGTTAAATAACGAAATTCGATCGAGAGAATAAAGCTTTATTATTAGTATTCTTCAAATAAGTTACAAAGAGAAACCCCGAATATAATTCGAGCTCAAGAAGTACAATGCAATTACTCCTACCCTATTACAAGCTCTACGAATGATTCAACCCTGTTTCATGCTAGGTCTTCATTCCCTAAGATCGCTCCAGATGCAGAACACAGCAGTGATTCTTCATGGCCATCACTCGCCATGTGTCGCACATCCGTCTTCGAACGGGATAAAAGCCGGGTCGGAGCTCCTCTCCAGGGTTTCAGACCGACCTTAGGTCTTCATCTGTTAACAATGATTGAAACACTCAATCATTATTTACAGATTAATCCGGACCGGAGCAGCAAAGAGTTATCTTAGCAGAGGCACCCCAAGGGAACTCGAAGGAACTATACTGCAAGAAAGCCCTCGAGGAAGCTAGTGCCTCAGATTTAAAGAACTCCTCTCAGAATAACCTGCTGCCCGATCGGATACAGCACCAGAAAACCAGAATTCCAACCCGCACCAGACAAGATATGTCTGGGAAAACAGGTTGCCTGCCGGTATTCTAGGCGCATTTTCTTTTGCCTGTCGATATTCTAAGCGAAAAAGCTTATGCTTAAGGAGCAAAGATCGAAAAACAGGGTTCTGAGTCTAATCTCAAACTCCTTTATCTTGGAGAAAACATGAATCAAATTTAAATATCGACCCATAGTGATCGGAGGAAGCATAAAGGAGAAAGTAAGGAGTGTCGTATACATAAAGGGACCTATTTATAGTAGTAAAGGATTTTGAATCAACGGCACAGATAACAGATCGCGAACGGCTAGGATGTCCGTATTAAATGGACTGACCGATACGTTTCCCGAAAAATAGGGTCCTGTTTGGTTAGAAGAACGGACGGCCCAACAATACAAAGAAGAGCTTATTCGAAACATTTATTCGAACAAATGTTTTTCTTACAATCCTACTTCAAAAATGGCGCGAAGATCGGTGACACTTGCATGAAATTTCAACCCTCATGCACTTGATATTCTAGATATGAAAACGCTATTTTTTACAACCAACTAGAGATGTTCGAAGCAAAAAAGCTACAATTGATCTGCTCGAACAAAACTCTCAAATTGAAAAATTCGACAGCTTTTGAAATTCGGCGATAGCAAGAATCAATCACAAGTTCCTTATTAATTTCAAATCTACCAAGACATTAATATTCTTACTCAAGAAACTACTGTTCGGATATTTTCATTGTTAATCTTGGATATTCGCGGTAGAGTTGTTGAAAATAAGAGCGTGTCTAATTATCTTTCGTTTTATCAACAAGGAAAAGGAAAAAATTCCATTCATGAATATTATTAAAGAGATACAAGAGTTCAGAAGGAAAATATGGAAGATACATTTCGAACATAGCACAAGCTAATATGTTACATAAAAATCCCTCTATCTTCCTCTAGAATTTTCGATCACCTCTCAATTATTCGTAATAACTCAGCTCCAAGCATGGAATCTCCTTTGGATTCGCAGGCTTTTAACTTTATTTACAATCTTCCGAAGACAAAGGGGCGAACAGATGGTTTATCAGGTTACCGTATTCTGGACTGGTCTCTCCCCTGTACGTTTTCCTAAATGCATTGTAGCAACAGGTCCCTGTTCGAAGACCTGCGCGACGACCTGCGGACTCCAGGTTTCTGGCATATTGGCCTTCAAGATGGAGAGTATATTTGCCTGTCGATATTCTAGGCGAGATCGGGTTAGGAGACTGTCCCTCTCAAAAATTGTTCGAAGTCTGAGCTCAAAAAGTTGAATTGATTGAATAACGACTTTGATTACCATGGTCGGACACATGAAATACTGATACAACGAATAATATAATCTCAAGAATTTTACAGCCTTTTATAGTAAAAGATGAAAGAATCCGGCGGCAGATAATTCGCGAAATGAATGGATGAGATTTGTCAACCCTTGCAATTCTCAGTAAATGAGGAACCGTTTGGAAAAAATCAAACATGACGGAATTGGGAACCTATAGACAAAGAATTTTCTTAACAAGGCATAAGATTTATTTATTAAGTCCTAAGGTTATTCACTATTGACTGTTTCTCTATGATTCATCTTTTCTCATGATTGCAGAAGATTATTATCTCATCAAAATTTATTTCGATCAGAGTTATATATTCAGTGGAAACTAATCTCGTCAATATTCATATTCGTTCATCTCTTTTTGATATTATCGATCTCTGTTATTCTATCTCTACTTTTCTCCATCTACTATTAAAAATGGGTGAAAGCTATTGCTATGACCATCGAAGATCGACCAAGGGTGAAAGCCGTTGCTACGCCCCTTGGATCGAAAAATAAAATGGGTGACGACCCTCGGGCTAAAAATGGTCTGAAACGACTAAGGGTGAAAGCCGTTGCTATGCCCCTTAGATCGAAATTACTAAATGGGTGAAAGCCGTTGCTACGACCCTCGGGCTAAAAATGCTCTGAAACGACTAAGGGTGAAAGCCGTTGCTATGCCCCTTAGATCGAAATTATTAAATGGGTGAAAGCCGTTGCTACGACCCTCGGGCTAAAAATGCTCTGAAACGACTAAGGGTGAAAGCCGTTGCTATGCCCCTTAGATCGAAATTATTAAATGGGTGAAAGTCGTTGCTACGACCCTCGGGCTAAAAATGCTCTGAAACGACTAAGGGTGAAAGCCGTTGCTATGCCCCTTAGATCGAAATTATTAAATGGGTGAAAGCCGTTGCTATGACCCTCGGGCTAAAAATGCTCTGAAACGACTAAGGGTGAAAGCCGTTGCTATGCCTCCTAGATCGAAATTATTAAATGGGTGAAAGCCGTTGCTACGACCCTCGGGCTAAAAATGCTCTGAAACGACTAAGGGTGAAAGCCGTTGCTATGCCCCTTAGATCGAAATTATTAAACGGGTGAAAGCTGTTGCTACGACCCTCAGGCTAAAAATGTTCTGAAACGACTAAGGGTGAAAGCCGTTGCTATGCCCCTTTGATCGAAGTTGTTATACGAGATCAATCAAATTTCTATTGCCTTATTTCTCCATGATTATTTATACGACTGGGGGATAAAACCTTTATTTGGCCCCTCAGGTCGAAGTTATTACCTGAAGATCGATCTGAATTCTACCGTGGGATTTCTTAACAAGTATGTATTCAATTGAGGGATAAAGCCTTCAACAGGTCCCTTACATCTGAAGTATATTCAAATTGATCTAAATTTTATCCTGTTGTTTTTCCACGATTACCTTTTAGACTAAGAAGGAAAAGTCCGTAATTGGTGAAAGACTGTTACTACGACCCTAAGTGCAAATTATCTTTTGTACAAAATTCCGATATATATATCTTATCTCGAAATGAAGCGATCGTGATCCGCTAGAATCGCCTTTTATTATCCGAATATTATTAATTCTCAATCACGCTACCAACTAATGAAATCGGCAAAGAACGTCAATTATCATTTGTATCTGAATATCAAAGATCGAAGAATGTCTATTATTGACTATTATCTAAATACTTATCAGAGTTGCTGGGGAATAGCACTTTTTCATGTTTTTGAGGCAAAGAAATCGATGCTCGATAACAATATACGAAAGCAGCTCTACAGGTTAACATGTAAGGATGATAAAGGAAATAAATCTCATTCATGGTCTTCCAAACAGTTACAAGAGAATTCGTGATTACAATAATAAGGAAAATCGAGCAAAACCGAGGCTTTACATTTAATGTAACCCTATTACAAATTAACCCTACGCTACAATATTTTTGCAATCAAAGAAGGAAGGCGGGGCTAGAATAACACTTCTACCCTTCATCCATCACTTCCTCAATAATTGCTCCACGCCGGCCCAGATCGAGAGATAGGGAAACAATCCCTAGAAGAATTACTCCACGCAATCTCGAAGGCAACATTCTTCAAGAAATATCTTGAAGAAGTTGAGATCGGGAGTAGGAAAACTCCTCCAGCAGTTGACCCACTATCCCGACTGGATAGAGGTCAGAGTACAGGAAGTCGAGCCCGCCTCAAAGACTTGGAATCCAAGAGAGCTGGTCGCCTGCCGGTACCCCAGTCGCAATTATTTTCGCCTGTCGATACCCTAGTCGAAATAAGTTGCCATTAGGAGACAGCAGAAATTATAAAGGAAGATAGTTCGAAGGCGAACCTCGAACCGTTTGGTCGGGGATAACAAACGAAACATGATGGCAAGAGAAAGTAAAACCTCAATCATAGAGCCGATCAGAACAATTACTGAAACGTAAAGTTTGAAGGTAACTACGGAACTATATATAGTGGAAGGAAAAGGCAATTAACGATTCAGATTTGATAATACTAACGGCTGAGATATAAGCAATAAATACGCCGACCGTTACGGTTCCCGAGAATACGAAAACTGTTTGGGAAAAAGTGAAGGAAATGTCAAATTTATTCTTGCTCGAGTTCATCCTATCCGAATTCATTATAATCTCAGTTCCAATCGTCAAAAGAAAATCATGAAGAAAAATTCAGAATACGGCTGATAAACAAAGCATTATCAGTAATTAACCCGAGGACGACTGAGACCAATGAAGTACAATATTTGAGTAAAGCGGTCGTGAAGATCGATAAAAAAGACTATTAATTTCCGAGCTTAACATATCAAGCAATTACAAGTTACAAGATATCAACTCCTACTACATATAAGACCAATCTTTTGATACTAAGTACTTTTTACAGTTCTGAGAACATTGACAGAGAACAAATCTATATATCCGAACGAGAGAGAAGCTTCATGGCTAGGCAATCCTATGAAATTTTCGGCGGACGATAATGTCCTTACTCGAATAGAAGGAGCTTGCCAAGCCAACAGGCTTTTGTCTGTATTTATAGTTCCTCAAAAAGAAGAGGGGCAATACATCCTTTTCTAGAAATAGCATATATACTTTATTGAAGCCCTCAATCCTCTAAGCGCCACCCCTAGCGTCTTCAGTGAAGAATCTAGCGAATTGATGTATACCCTCGAAAAACTTGACGCCTGAGCCTCCCTAAGCCACAAAAGACCACGGGAGCTAGTGGGGTCGTGGATGGTCAGCAATAAAGCTTATTGACCTTCAGGGTCGAAATAGTGTTTGCCTGCAGATACCCTAGTCGAGGTTGAAGTACAAATTTGACTAGGATATGCAAAATAAGTCCTAACTCGAAATTCGAAATATTGAGTCATACAACAAAATCTTTTAGTCAGCATGGTCGAAGGAATCTGTTTTCGAAAAATCTTATAAGGATGTAAAGCGAAGAGCCCCATTTATAGGTACTATCCTCAAAGATCCAACGGCTAGCAGAAAGCAAAAGGAACGGTCAAGATCAAAAGACTGTTGCGCTTCCCGAGAATTTTGGCGGGAAGAGAAAGTGATATAATTTTGGAAATTAAGCAGAATTAATATACCAAGATCGAAGATCGAGAATCGTGAGCACAAGGTCAAACGAAAAAAGCAAACTAAAGCATGGACAGAAGAGAACACATCAAATTATAGAAGAACATGCAACCCGAGAAGCAAATAGATTATTACAAACCATAGAGGATAAAATGTCTGAAATTATTCATGATCACACAAGAGTAAAAACAATATAGCCATACAGCAAGTCCGGGTAAATAAAAGACAACATCTAGAGAAGCTTATTGTCGAAGAAAATCTTTCGAAGCTCGGCATTACGAGCCTCACATCCCGCTTCATATCCACGGTCATAAGCCTCATTTTCTCGACGAGCGAAGTCTTGTTTCTCCTGCTCGTGAAAACTCTTCAGTTTTTCGAGCTCATCATTCAGCTGCTTGTGGATCTCTTCTCCATGTTCTTTAGCAGTCTTCTCCCTCTCTAGAGCAAGCTTCTCCACGAAGACACGGTCGAATTCTGCTTTCTTCTCCTCCAGCTCGAGGGAAATAGCAGCACGCTGATTAGTTTCCCGCTCAGCAAACGTTTTAAGCTCAATAAAATCTTGTCCGGCCTGTTAAAAGGATCGGCAGCGTCAGTCAAAAAAAAAAAAAAAAAAAAAAAAGCGAGAGAGAGGAATAAATAGATATACATATACCTGAAAAAGGAAGTGTGTCCCAGACTGAAACAGCTCTTCTATGTTTCTATCCTTGGACATGTTGGTTTCGGAAGAAGTAAAGTTAACTTGCAACAGACTATCCATGGGATCAGTCTTAGAAGGAGACCCATCTTTCGACTCCTCAGGCAGGGAAGGAATAACTTTCGGAGGAACGGGGTCAACGCGGGGCTCGAGAGGATTATCAATTTTTAAAGCTTCAGCAGAAGCCCCTCCACCCATTTCTAACTTGGGTTTTTTGACGGGACCTCCTGAGGGGGGAACGGTTGAAGCATCGGAGGATGTTTTACTACCAATAGCAAGATTTTGCAAAGCCTCAATGGGAGTGACCCCATCGGAATAAGGCCTTTTGTTCGAAGAAGGAACAGGAGTCTCTTCTCTGACAGGATCTTCACTCGAAGAATCGACTACTTTTGGGGAAGAACCCCCGAGCGCAGCCTCGAGCTCTTAATCCAAAATGGACTTGCTGGAACTGCCCTTGGTTGGCTTTGAGGAAGTGCTTTTCTCTTTCTTATTTTCCCCCCCTTTAGGAGCTTTCGGGGAAGACGCAGTGGTTTTGGAAGAGGATTTGGAAGGTTTGGCCTCCTTGGCAGGCTTCTGCTCTTTGCTCGAATTCTTATTCTTCAAGCCACCAAACAGCTGTTTGGGGTCGATGGCTTTGCCTAGTATGTTTTCCATGATAAACAAGGAGAGAGTAGAGAAATTAGAAGAATACAGAATATAGAGGAAGAGCTCCGATCTCTGAGAATATTTTCTGACAAAATTTGAAGAGGTCCTGATATTTATAGGCGCTAGACCCTATAATTGTCATAGTGGAATCGACGCGCCTATCAAGAAAGATTATATAGGGAATAAATAGGTATCGAGCATAGATCACGAGAAAATATCGAACTACAAAAGGCAAATAATGTCTAAATATTGGCGAGGTTGGAATTTATAAATGATACGAATTAAACAGAAAGGAAAACAAATCCGATTTCAAAAGTGGGTTACATACATGTATACATACGTTCCCTAACTACGAGACTATAGATCACCCCCTTCGGCGTGATCGAACTTAGCATTCGGACCGACGCCATCTTCACCACCGTTGCCTAAGGGATTAGTCTGGTCAACTGATCGATCTTTTCCCTTATTCGATCCGTCCTCTATGTTAACATCTTCCTTTTTCCCTGAAGCAGAGGGGTAATCATCGTTAGAGCACTCGAGCAAGTCAGGGTTAGGCATCGGAATGCCATACTCCTCTACTAAGGGGGCAAAGCGATGATCTTGCCATTTTATATCCGTCTTGGGTAAAGAGGAAGTTTTGTAATCCTTCCCTTCAGCAGTTTTGAATGGGTTCATGTGCTGATAATATTCGTCCATATTGTCTGGAATTCTCTCGGCCGAAACCAATTGTTGAACCCCTTTGTAGAAGATCGTTTGGAGAATCCCTCCCATTTTCCTTTAGACTAAGGGATCTAAGACAGGAGATTCCAAGAATTCTCGTATGGCTGGAATCACAGCCTCATCCCGACCTTGGGCATATGCACGCTCGGAATCTTGCTTTGCTAGCTCAAGTTCGATCTTAACCTTCTTCAGTTCTTCCTCGAGGGCACTTCTCTCTTTAACGGATGCCAGCATATCCTCTTCCACGGACGAGGAACGTTTCTTAGTAGCTTTTTCAAGCTCCTTCTTTATTTGAGATAATTCTTGTTGACTTTCTGCTAACTGAGATCGGAGAGTTTGATTATCGACGAAAATTTGCGCATACGCATCATGAGCATCCTGCGACTCCTGCTCCAGCAATGCTAAGCGATAGGTTTGGATGGCGAACAAATCCCCGATCTATGAAGTAAATTGAGATAGCACAAAAATGTTAAGGGCACTAAAGGAAAAACAGATAGTCAAAAGACGAGTATTTACCTCGTGAAACGTTCGGGAGAAACCACTCAAAACCTCAAAATCCCCTTTGACGGAATGAAGCAGGATATCCTGTTTAAACCGACTAGCCATGTAGATTCTAGCGGCTTTGTCGAATTCATTCTCACCACCCGAATCCATATCGGTTAGGATGGTACCGTCTTCAGGGTAGCCGGCAGCCCTGCTACCGCGGAGGTGCTCGTCCATGAAATCCACCACGTCAGGCTCCGACCTACCTTCTCGACATGGAACGGAATCAGAACTCACACCAAAAGGTTTTACCCTCCTTGAGGGTCCGGAATGTTCAGCATTTCTCTTTCGACTCAGGAGCTTCTCATACTCCTGGATACCCTGAATCCGGTTCCAGGAATGCTGACTATAGCCGACCGACGAAAGAACAGAAGTGTCCGGGGAAAACAAGGTTCGGAGAGGTCCGGCAGTGGCGGAGTTCAGGGAACTCATAGTGCCAAGCCCTCTCAAATCGGGAATCATGGATGGTATGACGACTGAGTTTCCACCTAAATTACTTGTGTCCGTTCTTCTTTCAGAGGCATAAGGTAACGGGTCAAAATAAAATCGCTTATCTCCGACCGAGCCGGCAGCGGACACTCGAAATTTCTCGATGACTCGACCTGCAGGGATAATACGAGTCAGGCACGGGTTTAAACAAGAAGAATTGTTCGGTCAAACCTCAAAGTAGGCAGAAGGTAAGAAGCATACCCAAAGAAAGAGTTGCCAGGGGTGGATCACTAGAGGTTGGCAGGTCATTGGTTTGCAGAAGGGACCCTTCGGAAGATTGACTGGGATATTTAATCGCCGGGGCAGGATAATCACAGTGGCTCAAGCCAGCTAATCGCAAAACGCCTTCCTGAACTAGGAACTTGGTGTGGTAAGGATTGGACCGCAATTGCTCGAGAAATTCGTCGGAAAGACGTTGGCTGAGCTTCTCCTTAATTCTACGAGAACCGTATGACCAAGAATTTGCACCATCCCATCGATATGGTCTTGTTTTTGAGCTACCTTCCGATGTCGGAATATCAGGACCTTTCACAAAGAAGAACCTCCTCTTCCAACCTTTGCTCTTTCCCGTTGTTATGTTAGTAAGAAAAGGCCGTTTCGACCTCTGGTTGATGGACACAAACCCTGCATTTGAGCCTTTACATAGATCCATTCGGAATATTTGCCAAAAGTTGCTAAAGGAGGCCTCTTCCCCTTTTGCCTCCATAAGAGCATTGAACGCTACTATATACGCAACGGAATGCGGGAGAAGTTGAGCAGGGGAAAGTGAAAAGAAAGTCAAGACATTTCGGATAAGGGGAACGAATGGGATACGCAAACCACAAGAGAATTGACTCTCATAGAAGGCTTGACAGCCAGCCGGGGGCTCGGTAGCACGCTCAGTATAAGAAGGAATGACGATCGAAACCCTTTAGGAAGAAATTTCCCAAACTCCGCCTCGAGGTGAACACGGTCCTTCTTCGAGAAATAACAGGAAGTTTCTCTAGCAGGAAGTTCTAACCTATTCGAGGACATGGCCTTAGAAGCATGCGTATGTTTGAAAATCCTAACAAAGGCACCCTCGCTGATGCTGCGTTTCTCGACCTCATTTTCTTCGAGATCCTCGCTCGGGTCATCATCCTCGCCTCCTTGACGAAATTCTCCATCTTCGTAATCATCAACGAGCTTTAATAAAGGATCGGACTCTTGGTTCTCTTCGACCTTATTCTTGCCCTTTGAACTTCTAGAACTTGACATTACGGATTTGGAAATGAATGTATTAAAGTAAGTGCCTTTTCGACTCAAACACTCCGAGCTCAAGAGAAAATGCAATATGGAAGTAATTTTTCAACGGGTCAACATATATATACGGGGTTAAAAAGGTAATATTGCAAATAGGTCCCCGAGTAACCGCGACGGTTGAACTTACTCAGAGTAAAATCTAATTTTACCTTTCAAAGAATTGCATTTTCGGCCCTTTACTTATAAATTATGGAGTAAACTCCCCATAAATTATTCCCATGGTATTCCAGTAACCTCCTTGTTATGGTCGGAAAATTCGAAAAGTACTCACCAAGAAGTTGAATCAAGCATCGTGGAATAATAAAGAATATTACTATTTTCGAGGACCTATGACGAGGTTATCTTTACGACACACCGTTAGACTATTTCTTGTATATGCACTCTTTTTCCCTGGCTCGGTTTTTATCCCAATGGGTTTTTCCGAGTTAGGTTTTTAACGAGGCATATCGGAAACACATCAGGAGCGGCTCATCTCGTAGCAGCGTGTGACATAACTTGTACTTCTTCGAGCGCAAGCTCCACTTCACGCTCGAGAAGTGGGGGAGTATTGATGAGGGGTAATTTGGATCCCCTGCCTTAGGAGGCTCGATGCAATTCGACCGACACCAGATCCTGCCCCCAGAAACCAAGAGCTGGCCCAGGTTTTTAAATTAAGTGTTCCGACCCATCGAGAACCCGAGCTCGAGAGATGCTGTTGGGCCGAGCCTAGGCCCAAGCCCATCAATTCGGCTATAAATACCCCAAGCATTTATGACGACGACACAACTTCCCAGGTGTTCTTCCTTCGAGACAGCTGCTCGGACTCACTTGGGAATAATAGCATAGGCTAGCTCGTTCGTATTTCGCCCTCTAGCTTGTACGGCATCCAATAATGCTCGGATAGGACTCCCAATTATTGTAATCTGTACTCGATCACATTGAATACAATATTATTGATCTTTTTCTTCTATTGGTTTACATTCATAACACATTGCATAATACTTTGATCGAACCAACGAAAACGCGTAAGATCAACATGTGTAACAATTACAAAAGTATTTTACATATTATAGATTAATTAGATTATTGTGAAACAATTGAAATTTATGAAATTTTTGGGTGTTAAAAAGTTTTATTATTTTTTTGGGGTTATTTCTATAAATCTGAAAATTTGGAGGTGTATATGCTTCTCGGGTGAATGTGTTACGGAAGCGAGTCGATAAGTACCAAAATGCTTATAAAGAGGCTAGAAAGAAATTCATTCAATTCGAGGAGAAGACGGCGTCGCTCGAAGTTGAAAGTTTCGAAGAGGGAAGAGAAAATTGCTCTGCTGCAGGCAGAGTTGTCGCAACTGAAGGCAGACTTTGATTCTAAATTAGAATAGAAAGCTGTCGAGGGTTTCCAGAGGGAACAGAGAGAAGCTCTCGAGCAACGTTGTGACATATCGCCCGAGGAGAGGAAGGACATTGTCCTTGAGTATTCAATAGCATCGTGTACCAGGAGCTCGTTGATCGACAGTCGGGGAGCGACTTGGTGAAGATGTTTGAGAAAGGGTGGAAGCAGTGTTGGGCACTGGGTTTTCTCAACGAACAATTTGATGAGGAAAAGGTCAATCCTTTTTTCGATGAAAATGGCATTTTCGTTGAGGTGGATCAATCCGGCGGGAAAGAGCCTAGGGGAAGGCTTGAAGACCACGTGTTCAGGTTCCTTCTCGATGTCCAACCTGAGAAGGTTCGAGCTGAGAATGCTTGCGAGGCGGAGAAGGCTCACAAGGAAGTTCCTGAGTCCTCGAATCCATCACCGCATGTCGATCCACTCATGTAGGAAACCCAGTACGGTCCCGGGAAAAATTGACGGTGCTTATTCTAGCCAGCTGATCTACTTTAAATAGTTTTTATGTTTTTAGTAAATTTCGAACAGATTTGTATCGAGTCACACTTGGCTCGCGTGTATTGTATGTACATTTTCTTTGAAATGAATGGAATTTTATTTTTCTAAAACGATATCTTGAGTTGTCATTACTCTCTTTTCATATTCGAATCGGTGTATTGCCTTGTCATCTCGATCACAGCTACGTCCTACTTGTCAGTCTTATCTGTTAAGCAGGTACCGATCCCGAGGAATGGGGTTGATTAAGGACCCCTGGATCGGATTTGTAGTTCTATATATAGTAGTTCGTTCGCTGTTGAGTTATCTCATAAAACATAAGTATGTTTCCTTAAATGAACATGTTTATATAAACACTTCTTCTTTACTTTCCTTTTAAGTGGAGTAACATCATTGATGCCTCTTGGTCTCAAAATTTGGTATGGGTGAAATTGGAAAGTTTTCATCGATTCGACATGCTTTAACGTTGTTCAATTTTCCTTGTTGTGTCGAATCTGCTGATACTAGCTCGTTAACATGCGCAAAGATTGCATTATCATTCCAGCTTTGACATGTGATACCATATCAGGTTGACGCACTAGGGAAGGTTCACGGCAACGATATGACGAGTTATCGATCGTTGTTTCATCAGCGCAATTCGGTAGGCAGTTGGGAAGGTTAGCGCATTTAATGTGATTAATCTGAGCCGTTGTTCGTGATGCCTTGGGTTGCTGGATCCGATCCACGTTGCCCTCCTTGGTAAGCGCAACGGTCGTCGATTTTAATGCCTTTGACCTAGGTCATGGATCATAATTATTCCTGGCCGTCCGATCACATAACTCGGGTCTATAAAAGGGTGTGGTCGTGCCCACTTAGTCTGTCCACACAAATATCCAAATATGTATCCTTTGACATATAGTCCGACACATGCTCTTTTCATAAGTCTTCCTATTATCAGATCAACGAGGAGTTCTTTCTTGATCTTTGCACCTCCTCGACCTCCAGATCGAGGAGGGAACAATTAAACCTTTCGATTGGGTGGTATCGGTTAAGGGGGTTCCCCAATGTGTCGGCCTCTTCGTTCGAATGGGTGCGATCGGCAAGAACAGAGAGGTCGGCTCTGAGTATTGATGTCTCGAGGTGTCGCCGGAATCATTAAGCCAGGGGCGGGGTAGAATTAGCAGCAACCGAAAATAGGGCGGAGGAACTAAATTGCAAATATTCGATGTGCAATTCTTTCCTCTAGCTCAATCCTCAAGGACCCATCATTTCAGTTGTGTTCCTGACAGTGATGATGGATTCTATGAAGGAGCAAGCTGCTAGTATTAAAAAAAGACTCCTGGCCATCTTCAAGAACATCAAAGACCCGAAGTCGCGTCTCGGGGGCATCTGGACCAAGATCAGCAACAAAGTATTCACGTTACACCTTGAAAAAGTTGCATTAATTAGGTCGATGTCGGAGGTCTTCGAGGTTGACACCACAAAGCTGCTGAAAGATTTTAGATTAGTGATAGGTTCTCGATTTCATTGTAATTAACTCGACAATCCTGATGGTCATTGTAATATTCGATTACATTAAATAAATTTATCTTCATCTATCATTTGTCGATATATCACCAATCTCGATTTCTTGTTTATTAATTGTCAATCTTTATGATCGTCTTCTTGTCATCGATACTTTTTCAACTATTGAGAACAGTGCAGATTCATCAAAAATAGATATCTTTGTTATTTTTAAGTAGTTGTATCTCGATATTGTTTTATTTTTCAAAGAACTTTTTTTTATCTCGACGCCTCAGTCTTTCGAGGAACATGGAGAGTTAGCTTATTAATAGCTTACTTTCTTCTTTAGTCGTTTTCATCTCGATGCTTCTGCGGATTTTGAGGAATTCGTAGAGTTAGCTTATTAATAGCTTTCTTTCTTCTTTAGTCGTGTTCATCTCGATTCCTCTGCGGCATTCGAGGAATTCGTAGAGTTAGCTTATTAATAGCTTTCTTTCTTCTTTAGTCATTTTCATCTCGATGTCTCTGCGGCTTTCGAGGAATTCATGGGGTTATCTTATTAATAGCTTTCTTTCTTCTTTAGTCATTTTCATTTCGATAACTCTGAGCCTTTCAAGGAATTTGTAGGGTTAGCTTATTAATACCTTTATTTCTTCTTTGGGTGATCTCTCATAAACAACTAGGGATTCTAACACATAATCCTTAACATTAGATTCAGAAAAAAGGAAAAAGTATTAGAGGATTACACGATACTTGAAAATATAAACAACCAAGAAAATATATTCAAGCATAGAATTTTCTAAGGTTTTTTCCATTCCAAATTCGTTTAACTAGTTTCCCATCCATTGTCGACAATCGATAGGCCCCCTTCTTTCCTATTTCGACTACCTTGAACGGT
Organism: Penstemon barbatus; assembly: GCA_003313485.2. Taxonomy (NCBI): domain Eukaryota; kingdom Viridiplantae; phylum Streptophyta; class Magnoliopsida; order Lamiales; family Plantaginaceae; genus Penstemon; species Penstemon barbatus. The sequence continues at coordinate 34,767,235 of CM064879.1, read as the reverse complement.
CCTTCCCAATTTCTGTCAAGCTTCCCCCTTTTTTTTGGAGACATCAATCTGTTTCAGCACGTAATCTCCAACCTGGAAGAACTTCAACCTTATATTTTTATCATATGCTTTGACCATGGTGGTTTTGTAAGTCTGCAAGCCCTCTCTCTATTTTCTTCCATTTGATCGAGCTCGATGTTCCTTTTATCCGAGTTGTCCGCTTCGTTGCATAGATCAACTCGATGCGATGGAACCTCCAACTCTGCTGGAGCTACTGCTTCGGATCCATATACCAAGCTGAAAGGAGTTTCTCCCATTGCCGTTTTCTCTTTGGTCCTGTTCGCCCAAATTACCCAGGGTAGTTCATCCAACCAATCGCCACTAACTTCAGTTAATCTCTTTTTTAAGAGCCTAATGATTTCTCTGTTAATGACTTCGGTTTGTCCGTTTGTTTGAGGACATCCAACTGATGTGAAATGCTGAGTAATTTTATGTTTCGCACACCAATTCGATACTCTTTTGCCAATGAACTGTCCTCCATTATCCGAGATGATTATTCTTGGAAGACCGAATCTGCAGATTATTTGATGAGGGGTACTTTGGATTCTCTATTTTGGGAAGTCATGTCTGGTCGAAAACCATGGAATACGACCTCGAAGACATAATGCCGATCCCGAGTTCCAATTAGTCCAGTCCGATCTCCAACGTAGAGGCTCAGGGTCGAATTTACTGTTGGGCCGGCCCCAGGCCCATGCCTTTGGGCCGAGAAGTATACCCATGCGGATGGTTCATCTAGCACCCCTCTTCAAGTATAAATACCACTAGCATTAATGACGCCAGACATGCTTTACTAGGTGCTCCTTGCTTGAAGCTACATCTCGAAGCCTCCTCGGAAAGTTAGATTAGATCACTTTGTATTGTACCTAGTCTCTAGCTTGTACGTCATCCAGTAATGCTCAAATAGGACCCACAAATTGTATTCTTTGTACTGAGGATCGAAAATATACATATTTGAACCCGCATTCTCGTTTAAATTTAATTGTACTTTCTATTATTGATCCCTTACGAAATACAGCAAGATCAATTGGCGCCCATCGAGGGGCCTTATTTGGGTGTTATATCAAAAAATGCCTATTATGAGACGGTATACGTACAATCGAGGAGAACTTTCTCACGTAGCTGGAGCACATAATTCTATTAACAATGAGCCCGACGATCTCTCTCGAGCGGCTCGACAGTAAGAAGCTCCGCATATTGTTCCACAAGAGGATATGCTCATCCTAATAACAATGGTGGATTTGAGATCAATCATTGGCACCATATGTAGGGAATATTTGAACACCGAAAGAGCTGATCCATCTCCTATTGACCAGCTTGCAGGTCAAGCTAGACCAAAAATTCGAAGTTCGAACCTCCAAAAGGAAAAGAATATTCTAAGATCTGTGGCCGGGGTCCCAATGGTTATTCCTTCTCGAACTCAGACTAAGTCCAACGTCCGATCTGAGCAACCACCCAAAGTTATGCACGACTTAGAGGATTCCGTGGTCAGAGAAAGCCAACCGAAAGGTACGGACAAGATAAAGAAATCCTGTTACCGTAGGATTATGGAGGCAAAATAGAAAGAGTTGCTAAGAAGCTGGATAGAGAGGAAACAATAATAGAAGTTCGGCATGCTGCCACTACAGCTCAACGTACCGAAATGATGTCGAATAGAGACACTATCCGAGAAAATATCCGTGATCATGAGGTCGGATATAGTATCATGAGATGCTCGCCATTTTATCGAGAAATTCGGGAGGCTCGGAACACTGAAATCGTGCCCACAAGGCTGCCTCGATATAATGGGACGATCGATCCCGGAGAGCATATCTGATCTGACGTGGTTTCGTACAGGATCAATAATGGAAAGTAAAGACAATAAAGGTGCTATAATTCCACTAATGGGGTCAAATATGTATATTATCGATCGTGATTACAATACAATTCGAGGTCCTACTTGGGCATTACTGGATGTCGTACAAGCTAGAGACTAATACATACAATGTGATCGAAATCTAAGTTCCAAGAATGCTTCGTGCAGTAGCATTGAGCAAGGAGCACCTGGAGAATCGTGCGTTGTTTGACGTCATAAATGCTTGCGGTATTTATAGTTGAGGTGGTGCGCTAGCTGAACCATCCGTAGGGGTGTATTTCTCAGCCCAAGGGCTTGGGCCTAGGATCAGCCCAACAGTGAAATCCGAGCATGAACCCCTTTGCCGATGATCGGACTAGGTTAACTAGTATTGGAGATCGACTGATATTTCTTCGAGGTCGGACTCCGTGGTTTCCGATCATACAAATCCTCCCTAAAATAGAATATCCAAAGTACCCCAAATCAATACTTCCCCACTTCTCGAGCGTAAGTGAAGCTGGAGCTCGGAGAAGTTAACGTTGGCACAAGATTGAGATGAATCATTGCTTAGTGTTTTGGATATGCCTCATTAAAAACCTAGCTCGGAAAAACCCACTGGGAAAAAAATCGAACCAGGGAAAAATAGTGCATATCTTGGAAACTCTAAAATGATTATCCAATGTGATGTAAATGATATTGACATTCCTGTTTTAAGTTGCTCCCTGTAACGATTGAGTTGGTTGAAAAAATTGAGTTAACCTCTCTTTTTGTTTCAAATTCCTTAGTTAATAGTTGCCTTGATCGACATCCAACTTGTTTTGAACCCGTTATTGGCCTGTTTGAACCCTTATTAATACTCCCTACTCCCCCACTTCTTCGAGCGTAAGTGAAGCTGGAGCTTGGAGAAGTATGTTTATTCCGAGACCGAAAGGGTGTGTCTCTTCCATTAGCCATGCTGTAGTTTAAATTTATAGAGTATAGGGGCCAAAAGTGCAATTTCCCGAAAATCTGTCTTGAAATTACAGCTAGAGAGCTCAACCGTCGCGGTTACTCGGGGTCCGATTTGCAATTTACCTTTTTAACCCCGTATATATATACATCTACCATTGAAAATTCATTTATGAAAGATTCCCAAAGTCCTGATTGGAGCTTAGTGATTGATATTTTATAGAAGACTCCCAAAAGTTGATCACTTCCAAAATATATAAAACATGTCTACCTCAAGAGATCGCAAAGGAAAAGCAAAAGTAGGAGAAGGTTCGGATATCGATCCTGATACGCTTATTGATAATTATAAAGCCTCCGATAATGAAAAATCCGAAAACTCTCGAAATACTTCAAATTCCGACATTGAGGAGGGAGAGGTTCGACAGGGTTCTAGTGATGAAGAAGGAGAAACCGAAGAAGAAACTTCCGAGGGTGAAGCGGTTGAAGGCGATATTTCACCTCTGGGCGAGAATGAAGTCAAAAGTACAAGATCGGTGGAAAGGCGGTTGTCACAATCTATAAATGGGTAGAACGCATAACCAGCACTAATCATCATCGAACAGAATGCAGACCTGATCAGACTTCGAGCTTCTATAATACCGAAGAATGTCGCATAAATCTGGAGCTCGAGTTCGGAAAGTATATTCCGGAGGGTTACTCGATCGTCATCCCAACCCCCAATCAACGAGTTACCAACCCTTCTAGAGGCTGCCAGGTGTTTTATAGCAGGCAATTCCTCTTTGGGCTGAGCATCCCATTTATTCCACTTCTTAGAGATGTTCTGGAGGTTTTCTCGCTTGCGCCTGCCCAAATTCTGCCACTTTCGATCGCATATATTATTGCGTTTAACGTTCTCATGCAGGCCAAAGGGAAGGAGGCGTCTTTCCAGAATTTTTGGCAAGTGTTCCAGATGAGTACTTCGACGGCTTCTAATGCCGATTTTGTTTATTTCTCCCAGAGGTCGAACAGATCAATTCTTTCGAACATGGTTTCCAGTAACGCAAAAGGTTGGAAAGGAGAGTTCTTCTTCGTTCGTGGTCCCGACATTCCTTCTCCGGATGAGGGCTCTGAACCGAAGCCGCATACTTGGGTCGGGGAATCCACTTGGATGTATGGCAAACGCAGGCTAAAAGGAAAGATCCCGCAGGTACTGTCCTCAATATTCTTGGAGTCCCTCAAGTCTGATCTCTACCAAACAGCGTTATTAACCCAAGAGGGGGTTTTGAGATTGGTTGCGCTTAGCAAAATGACTTACCCTGCCCCATAAATTAAATTCGGGCATACCCCCGAGATAAAAAATAACCCCCAGAGTGACCACCCTGCCGCGGCCGCCCCTGCAAATGCTCAAGTCATAGTCGCAGCTCTCTTGCTCGGTAATCAATTTATTATCTTAAGGCAAGCTTCGACCTTGCCTTTATTATTTCATGTTAACTTCAATCTTGTTTGAATTATGCAGTTGAGATTGCGGAAAAGTTCCGAACCTCGATAGCAGGTCCTAACGTGGCCTCCTCTTCGAAGAAGACCTAGGGCCAACCTCGAAAATAGAAAAAGTCGAAGGCGAGTATGAACACAGGAGCAGTTGGTGCCAGTACTTCTGCTATTGTGATTCCTCCTTCGACCTCGAGCATTCCTACAGTCGACGTCGAGGGTATGTCGTAAATGGAAAGCCCTGGTCGCCTGAGGACGGTCTTTTTGATCAATACCGCGGATCCAAACGCAGCTAGATACATCTATTATGCCTTCAAGCATATTCAAGCCCAGCAAATGATAGAAGAGCGGTTGGCTCGGCAAAGGAACAGTGATGCCCCCGAGTCATCCAGGAAGGTCAGACCCTTTGTTCGAAATCCAGGCCCCATCCCTTGCCGAGCAGGAAGAACTCAGCCAGACTTAGCGGATTATATCGAAGATCACCTTCGCGGCCCAAGGGCTACTGGCTATGATGAGGATGGGAGCATTCAACCAGACTCGGCCCCGAAAGAGAACACTCACTGGATAAATCGATCAGGATCCTTTTGGCCGGTGATTTAAGGATGACAATACTGAGCTGTTCAGTAAGGATGGTTTTCAGATCATGGGTGATTTCTCTCGAGCGTACCAGGAGGTAAAAATTTAGTCTTGCTTCATACTTTCCGATCTTAGTAAGTGTAAAACTTATATACATACTTTCTTCTTTTAGTAGGCCGGAGACCTGTTCGTTCATCAATCCCACCGGCTTGCTATTTTAGAGGAAGAGTCTCATCAAGCTCATCTGGCCCTTAAACTTATTTTGAGTGAAGATGCAATGATGGCGGCTCAACTGACTGAAACTTCGACCAAGTTGTACGAGGTAGAGAAAGAGCTTGCCGATACCAAGAAAGAGCTTGAAGAGGCGAAGAGTGTCAAGTTTGGAGCGGTCGGAGAGAAGAGTGCCCTCGAACTTAAGGTCGAGCGCTTAAAAACAGAGCTAGAACAGGTGAAAGTGGATTCTGAACGCGCATACACTCAAGGTCGAGAAGAATCTAGGCTTCCAGCCATAAGGGAGTTCATGGAATCTCCCTTTCTTGATGCATTGGCTCGGTTGAGATCCGGTCCGATCAATCAATCTTTCTTCTACAAGGGTGTTCAACAATTGATCATATCTGGGAAGATTCTTGGCCAACTCTCGGATTATCTCCCCTATATGAATGCTTACAAGAACATATTTGGAGAGGTTTACAAGGCTTCATCTCTGCCTGCCGACCTTGGGGATTTACAAGGCCATGAGTTCACTCATCTTCTTCATGAGTTCGGAGTCCCTATGCCGAACCCGAATATTCTTGAAGCTTTAGCTTTCCGCAGTTAGAGCATGAGGTCGACGGAGATGAAGAAATAGACGTTGAGGGTGACTCTGTTGCCCAGGAAGAGCAACATACTCCTCCTTCTGCTAAGGTCGATGACAATGCTGATGAAGAGGGCGACGAAGAGAGTGAGAGTACGGTCAGCGAAGATGACGACTCAGACGAGAGTGATTTCGAGGATGAGGGTGAAGAAGAAGAAGATGAGGATGAAAAACTCTGATAATTAATCATGTCCATGTAATTGGTCTCTCTTGATACATTTCCCTTCGTGTATGTAATCTGACTTTTGCTGACTTGTACGTATTAAGTAACCTTTTGTTATTTAACGATCGAAAATATCCAGTTATATATGTTCTTATTATATTTGCTCGAATTTTCTCGGGAGTTGCGACTATTCAATTCCAGTAAAATGACACGCTGCTCCCGCTATAAATACAAGGGCAACTTCAAATCATTCCTCTATCATATCAATTTACCGCGATTGGAGCTCATAGGTTGGGAATAAAATTCAAACAAAACTTTTTCCTTAACAAAATTATGGACAAAATACTGGGCTCCTCGATCGACCCTTCATCGCTTCTAGGCGGTGCCAAGAATAAGGGTCCTTCGAAGGACACAAAACCATCCAAAGAAAAGAAAACTTCCAAAAGCTCTCCTAAGTCTTCAGCACCCTCCCCCAAAATTTCTAATGTTGGAGAAAGTAAGAAAGAAAAACACACTTCCTCAAAATCCACTAGGGTTATTTCCAGTAAGTTTATCATATCGAACGAAGAATCCGAGGCCGAACTTGAAGGCTCTCCCCCTAAGCCCTTAGATAACTCGAAGCAGGCCTTGCTTAGGCAGAATGCATATGAGTCTTCGAATAAAAGACCTCATTCTGAAGGGATCACTCCGACCAAGACCCTTCAGAAGCTTGTGAACGTAAATAAACCCTTGACCGGTGCTCTAGTGATCAACCCCGAGAGTGGGGGGCCAAGCAAGAAGGAATAAGTAACTGCTGCTGAGAAAGGCGTCATCGAGCCTAAAGTTTCCTTAACCAAAAATTATGTCGAGTCTTCAAAACTCGAAAATCCTTCCAACCCAACACCTGTTTCCTCAATTCCGTATAAATCTTCTTCTGTGCCTGGAGGATCTAAGGAGGAGCCCCGTTCTGAAGGGATGCTCGAAAATGTTGTTCCGAGCCTTTGTTGGGTTTTCACGGTGTACAATTGTCAAAAACAACGTGCGGAATATTAAAAAAATTTCATACACTCATGAAACCCGTGAGCCCAGGATCTCAGTTATCTAACTCATACGAAAATGGGTATTGAATCTCAATTCAAAAACATAAATAAATAGGTAATTTAGGAAGTTACCTCCCCACAGGCAAGGTGGTGGTTTTTCTCCGGTCTTCAAAAGTTCACTAGAGCACCCCAAGTGTTGTGCCTCTAGAGAAAGTCCACACCAATTGGATTAAATGACTTCTCCTAATCCTCGGGCTCAAAACTAGAATTATGGAATTGTCTTTTTGAGGAATTGGATCTAGATTCAGAGAAGAAAGTTGGAGAATAATCAAGGGGCAATTTTACAGGGTATGGCCGAACAGGAAGAAGGGGCGAGAGGGCTGAGATTTTTCGCCTTCTTGTGTTCTTTTGTGTTAGGGTTTGCATCGAAACCTTAGTTAGTTAGGTTATGATATGTATATCTTATATATATATATATATATATATATATATATATATATATATATATATATATATATCTATTAGAAGACTCCTTCTTCTAATAGATATATATCATATCTTTTTAAAGATCTTCTCCTTATAAATGTATAGGATATATGTATATCATCTTTCCCTATATCACAAGATTTGAACTTATCCCTTTCTTCCCATATCTATAATCGGCCATGTGCTTATTTGATTGACACAAAATTAATTAATCAACCAATAATCACACAACTAATTTTCGGCCTATTTGGATTGATGATCAATCAATCTTTCTAAACAAAAATTCGGCCACTCCTATTAATTAAATGATTAACTATCATTCAATCAATGTGATTCGGCCCATTTAGTTTAATTGATTAATCTACTATTAATCGATCACCCCTTAAGAAAATCGGCCTATGCAAAAATATAATTAATCCAAGATCAATTCATCTTCACAATAATCGGCCCATATGCTTAATTAATTAATCCACTATTAATTAATTAATCTTTCCAATTAACATTTTAATTGAGGATTTAATCAATTAGATGTTCCAATTGATTAATTAATTAGATAATTCTAATTAATGTTTCTCCACTTCGAATCAACACTTTAATTCTCGTCTAATTAGATTATTCTAATTAAATTATTCTTCTCTTTGAATTAACACTTTAATTCATTTATTGATTTAATTCCTTAAATCATATGTTTCTTTTTTCGATTGTCACTGTCCAACTGTATTGTGTGTGACCCTCTAGGTTCACCATCAATTGCCAGCAGGCCCACGTCTCTCGTTATTTAATTAGTGAGCAATTAATATATAATTAATTACTCCGATCAACTAAGCACTTTTATTTGGCCACTCTAGAATTAATTTCTTATTAATTCATGAGTACCCACACCTCATGGTCGATGTATAGCCACAAGCCCATGAGGCCCAACTTCAGGTGAATTGATATTCGTGAACCTCACCTCTTATAACTGCCATGTACATAAAGTCCTTCTAAAGACTAATTTTCCGATTGAGACCTAGGGTGTGTTAATTGGTCGGCACCTCTAATTATCTCAATACTGTACTTTCTAATTTAGGATAATGATTCTAGTGTGACTTCTAAATTTGGAAACCCCTTTCCAAATCCATCACTGACCACGACCGTGGGTTTCTCAAAATCTACTATCTAAGAACGTACGGGAAATTCTCACATCTTATCAAGATGAGTCGATAGATTCTATATTAGTACTAACCATCCGCGTACACGTTCATACGTACCCAAAGTAGTCTGATGGGGGCTATTTCGCACCCCTTATAATACTCGGATCAACTAGGGGATATCAGATCGGTTCGACCATACAAGCTCATCCGGGATCATCCATCGACCCGATCAGAGACGATTCTCCTCGGCGACCAGACTACAATCCTGGCTTGAGAGGGACAGTTATGCCGAGTCCTATTAGGACTATGTTTCCTTGTAAAGCTAGGGTTAGTATCATATAAATACCTAGTTAAAACGTTGTCCTAGACACACAATCAGAGCTTACGCCTACATACTTTGTCTATCTAATATCACATTGAATAGAAAAGCTTTTGCTATACTATTTACTCATTGACTCATTCGTTGTCTTGTTTACCTTTTTGTTCTTTTACATAATTGTTCTTCCTTGAGATTGATCCATCCAGAATAAAGTAACAGAGCCCTATAATTCGTACTAAACCTGACCTCCTAATTACATCTTATTGATTTAATCTTACCGAACGAAAAACGGTTAAATCAGTTGGCGCCCACCGTAGGGCTAGGTTAATTATTCAATCGACATATGGCTTGCCCAAGGAAGAGCGCCCGTGACGGAGCAAGAAGTAACACGACCAACCCGAATAACACATCTGAGGGTCCACAGGGCAGTACTGATAATAACGCCCCAATAACCAATGACAATCAGCAAGAGAACGAACATCTTCAGAATCAAGAGGAACCACAAGGAATCCCTGCTGGTGTGGTACCAGAAGAACATGCAGCTCCAGCAATCCCAGTTCCCCTGTCAGACACTCAAGAGAAGCTACGACAGATTGCTATGCTCTTTAAATCACTCTGCCCAGAGGAATTACTCATAACCAAGCAGTTTCCTCGAAACCTTAGAACCACTAGGGCAAATCCCATTCAAAGGATGCCGAGGCAGGTCGATCAAATCTCTCAACAAGCTGACAGCCCGGCAAGCGAGCAACGATCGCTGCATAGTCCGCAAAGGGGCATTTCGAAACCCTCCGATGAGAACGTCCGAAGAAAAGCTGATCGAAGGAGACCACAACCAGGACGCACCGGGTCCTAAGAACATACCATAATCCCCATCGAGGATGATGTAGGCGACGCAATCCACAATCAACCACGAACTATGCGATTCTCGGAAAGAGAAATTGAAAACATGGTGTAAGAACGACTTGAGCAACGTTTACGAACTGTTCAAAACCCATGGGCCAGAACCACGGAACTCCAGGAGAGCCTAGCGGCGTGCTCTCCCTTCTGCAAAGAAATAAAAGAAGCACAGTCATCGGGACAAGTTCCTGGGTGACTACACAGATAAGATGGAACTACTGATCCAGATGACTATATATTTAGCTTCACGAACATAATGAACTTATATGCTCATTCGGCAGAATTCACCGCTAAATTAATGGTGACCACGTTCGAAGGACTTGCCTTGGATTGGTTCGCCAAGCAACCCACTAACTCCATATTCAGTTTTCGGGAATTATGAAACAAGCTGACACATCAGTTCGCCAGTCAGAAGAGGCAGAAACTACCAATGAGTTATTTAGGAACCATTTATCAACAAGAGGGTGAATCCCTAAGGAACTGGTTGGCAAGGTTTAATGTGGAATTACTCAAAATCGATTCCCCAAATATCGATTACATAATATCCATTCTCTTTGACCTCACCAAGAATAGGCAGTTTGGAAATGGCCTCAGTAGAAAGCAACCAAGGACGTTTGACGATATTATGAGCTTGGCGTCGAAGTATATGACCTAGGAAGAGATGAACTCTTTTAAAGATAAGAACAAGAATAAAGCTCCCGCCTCAGGCTCCAAGCGGCAAGATAGAATTCCTGTCCAAAAATCCATGGATTATGAACGATCTTTCAGAAAAGGCAATGTCTTCCAGCGATTGGAATACAATCGAAACAACCAAGACAGACGACCTAATGTCTATCAAAGACTTAGATCGGCCGAGCCGGCGATCAGGAGCAGAGTTAACCAAGTAGAACACCCAAGGCTGACTGTTCCAATAGAAAAAATCTTGGCAGTACTAGAAAGGAATAATTGGATCCCGGAAGCAAAGAGAATCGCTCAACCCAGACCAGGAGCAAGAGACTATGAATTATACTGCAAATATCACCGGGCACATGGGCATCGCACTAAAGATTGTTTTCACCTTAAAAGAGAAATTGAAAAACTAATCGAACAAGGAAAATTAGATGACTATTTAGAGCGGAATAACCGCAAGAGAGGAAGAAGTAGGAGTCCTCGGAACAATAATCAAAGAAGGGATTCTTGTAGAAGGTCCCCTAATGATGGTCCCCCCCAGGAGTTGAACAATGATAAGATTAATGGTACCATCCATACAATCTCAGGAGGACCCGCTGGCGGGGACAGTCGTAGTGCTCGTCGCAGGATCGCCAGATCCATAATCGGAAGCTTAAAGTACCCGAAAGAAGTATGGACTCTAGAAAGTAAACCAATAAACGACCAACCGATCAGTTTCAACGAGGGCGAGGTACCGAAGAACCTTTTCTGGGACGTAAAAGAGGACAACCCTGACTTCCCAATGGTGGTATCGCTAGAAATAGCGAACTACAACGTCAAAAGAATCCTGATTGATAATGGAAGCTCAGCGAACATCATTTCTAAAGAAATAAAAGAAGCACAGTCATCGGGACAAGTTCCTGGGCGACTACCCAGATAAGATGGAACTACTGATCCAGATGACTATATATTTAGCTTCACGAACATAATGAACTTATATGCTCATTCGGCATAATTCACGCTAAATTAATGGTGACCACGTTCGAAGGACTTGCCTTGGATTGGTTCGCCAAGCAACCCACTAACTCCATATTCAGTTTTCGGGAATTATGAAACAAGCTGACACATCAGTTCGCCAGTCAGAAGAGGCAGAAACTACCAATGAGTTATTTAGGAACCATTTATCAACAAGAGGGTGAATCCCTAAGGAACTGGTTGGCAAGGTTTAATGTGGAATTACTCAAAATCGATTCCCCAAATATCGATTACATAATATCCATTCTCTTTGACCTCACCAAAAATAGGCAGTTTGGAAATGGCCTCAGTAGAAAGCAACCAAGGACGTTTGACGATATTATGAGCTTGGCGTCGAAGTATATGACCTAGGAAGAGATGAACTCTTTTAAAGATAAGAACAAGAATAAAGCTCCCGCCTCAGGCTCCAAGCGGCAAGATAGAATTCCTGTCCAAAAATCCATGGATTATGAACGATCTTTCAGAAAAGGCAATGTCTTCCAGCGATTGGAATACAATCGAAACAACCAAGACAGACGACCTAATGTCTATCAAAGACTTAGATCGGCCGAGCCGGCGATCAGGAGCAGAGTTAACCAAGTAGAACACCCTAGGCTGACTGTTCCAATAGAAAAAATCTTGGCAGTACTAGAAAGGAATAATTGGATCCCGGAAGCAAAGAGAATCGCTCAACCCAGACCAGGAGCAAGAAACTATGAATTATACTGCAAATATCACCGGGCACATGGGCATCGCACTAAAGATTGTTTTCACCTTAAAAGAGAAATTGAAAAACTAATCGAACAAGGAAAATTAGATGACTATTTAGAGCGGAATAACCGCAAGAGAGGAAGAAGTAGGAGTCCTCGGAACAATAATCAAAGAAGGGATTCCTGTAGAAGGTCCCCTAATGATGGTCCCCCCCAGGAGTTGAACAATGATAAGATTAATGGTACCATCCATACAATCTCAGGAGGACCCGCTGGCGGGGACAGTCGTAGTGCTCGTCGCAGGACCGCCAGATCCATAATCGGAAGCTTAAAGTACCCGAAAGAAGTATGGACTCTAGAAAGTAAACCAATAAACGACCAACCGATCAGTTTCAACGAGGGCGAGGTACCGAAGAACCTTTTCTGGGACGTAAAAGAGGACAACCCCGACTTCCCAATGGTGGTATCGCTAGAAATAGCGAACTACAACGTCAAAAGAATCCTGATTGATAATGGAAGCTCAGCGAACATCATTTCTAAAGAGGTCCTAGCCTAGACGAACTTGGGACAAATAACATTCCAAAAGGTAGCTACGCCTTTAGTAGGAGTTGGAGGTTCCGAAATTGTCCCCATTGGCATAATAACTTTAAGCGTCTCACTCGGAAAGAAACCGCGTCGGACGGTGAAGCTAGTCAAATTCTTAGTAGTAGAAACTCCCTTTGCCTACAATGCAATCCTAGGGCGACCCGCCCTCAACTTATTCCGAGCTGTTGTTTAAACCTACCATCAGAAGATAAAATTTCCAACTGACATGGGAATAGGAGAAATAGTGAACGATCATTACATGGCATGGGACTGCTACAACACCTCCTTAACTTTGGGGAATCGCTCTAGATCGATTACCCCAAGCAAAAGGAAGCTCGAAGACGACGTTGCCAGAATCGAAATTGAAATCCCTAGCACCGATCGAATAGATAAAAGAGGAAAGGAACCGATAGATTTGGCCTTGAAACCACCTGAACATAAAGATGTCCTACTGGTACAAGGGGACCCAACAAAAACAACCAGAATAGGAATCGAACTAAGCAAGGAAGGGTAAGTAATGTTGATCAACTTTCTCAGAGAAAACATAGATATCTTTTCCTGGAGCGCAAACGACATCGAAGGGATCGACCCTCGAATAATCAGTCATTCGCTAAAGATCGACCCCATGGCAAAACCTGCTAGACAAAAGAAGAGGAATCATGGGCCTATAAAGGATAAAATAATTAAGGCAGAAGTAGAAAGGCTACTTAAGGCAAAACAAATTCGAGAAATACACTTCTCGGAATGGCTATGCAATGTTGTGCTACTAGCAAAAGGGGATAAAAAGGATAACCAGTGGAGAATTTGCAATGACTTCACCGACCTTAATAAATTATGTCCGCGCGATCCATATACCCTCCCAAAGATCGACTTATTAGTCGACTCAACCGCTGGTTTCACGATTTTTAGCATGATGGACGCCTTCCAAAGTTTTTATCAAATATACATGGATGAACGAGACCAAGAAAAAACTGCCTTCATAACCGAGCAGGGAGTGTACTGCTTCATAGTTATGCCATTTGGCCTAAGGAACGCGGGGGCCACTTACCAAAGGTTAGTAAACCTGATGTTCAAAGAATTGATTGGAGAAATAATGAAAGTCTACGTAGACGATATGCTGGTAAAAAGCATGAATGAAGCTGATCATGTAAAGCATCTCAATCGATGCTTCCGAATATTGAGAAAGTACCGAATGAAGCTAAATCCTGCAAAATGCACTTTCGGTGTTAAGTAGGGGAAATTTTTGGGCTATTTGGTACATCAACGAGGAATTGAGGCCAATCCAGAAAAAATTTGAGCCATAACCGAAATGAAGCCTCCCAAAACGATCTCCCAAGTACAGAGCTTAGTATGAAAGATCGTAGCGTTAAATAGATTCATATCCAAATCGGCTGACAGAAGTTTGCCTTTCTTCCAAACTATTCGAAAAGCAAAGAACTTTGTTTGGACCGAAGAATGCGACTAGGCCTTCGATCAGCTAAAGGAATATCGGACGACATCCCCGTTGTTGGCCAAACCAACCGAAGGGGAACCATTATACGTCTACATATCAATCTCCGATCTGGCCATTAGTTCAGTTTTGGTTAAAGCGGAAGGTTTAGAACATAAGCCTGTTTATTACTTAAGCAAGTTACTACAAGGGGCTGAGAAGAACTACTTGGAAATAGAAAAATTCGCCTTAGCCTTAGTGGTAGCAGCACGAAAACTCCGACCTTATTTTCTGACTTACAAAATTGTGGTCTTAATGAACCAACCACTAAGACAGGTCTTAGCAAAGCCAGGAGCCTCTGGAAGATTGATCAAATGGGCGATCGAACTCGGTCAGTTCGAAATCGAGTACAAACCAAGAATTGCGATAAAAGCCCAAGTCTTAGCCGATTTCCTGCTAGAAACTCCAACCCCGGCAATCGAACATACCGAATCAACTAGCCATAACAACGTTATCTTGATCGTAGAAAATCAAACCTGGTTGATGCATGTCGACGGTGCTTCATGCCGAGTGGGAGGAGGTGCCGGAATCAACTTTACCGGACCAAATAAGGAGGATATAAATTATGCGATAACGTTGGACTTCATCGTAACAAACAACGAAGCAGAATATGAAGCGCTGATCGCAGGAATGGAAATGGCAATCAAGGCCATCATAAAAAGCCCTAAGGTATTAACCGATTCAGAGTTAATACAGAGACAGATAGAAGGTCTGTATGAGGCAAAGGAATTTAATATGGTCAAATACCTTGCCAAAGTGAAAAAATTGGCTGAAATATTCGAAAGTTTTGGTATACAGAACATTCCACGCTCGAAAAATAATTAGGCCGATCAACTGTCTAGGTTCACAGGATTTCACGACGGAAAAACTGAAAGGGTGATCAACTGGTTAATTTCCAATGCACCGGCAATCGATATCGATGAGACACCGGGCGCCGAAATGATGGAAATCGAAGAAGCTGAAGGAAACTGAACGACTCCAATGATAGACTATCTTCGAGAAGGAAAATTGTCGCTTGATCAAAACGAAGCTCGGAAAATAAAATATCGGGCTCCAAAATATACATTGATAGAAGAAAAACTTTACCGAAGATCAGTATCGGGAATTCTTCTGAAATGCATCTCCGAATCTCAAACCAACGATATCCTCCGGGAGTTACACGAAGGAGATGTAGGCAATCACAGCGGAGCGTGGGCCTTGGCTTTAAAATGCCTTCGAACAGGTTGTTATTGGCCTACCATCAACAATTATGCCGTCCAATATGTCCAAAAATTTCATCATTGCCAAGTCCATGCTAATATAAGTCATCAACCAGCCGAAAAGATGCACCCAATACCAGTATGTTGGCCGTTCGATCAATGGGGAACGGACATCGTGGGACCTTTCCCAGCAGCGAGATCCAATAAAGCATATGTTCTAGACGCTGTCGAATACTTTAGCAAATGGATAGAATGCATCGCCCTTGCTCGAATAACTCAATTCCAAGTGATCAATTTCTTATGGAAGTTTATAGTATGTCGATTTGGCATCCCAAGAACTCTGATCTCTGATAACGGAACCCAATTTGCGGGAAAATAGTTAATGGAATGGTGTGCAAGGCTAGGAATTCAGCAAAATTTCACTTTAGTTGGGCATCCAAGAGCGAATGGACAAACTGAAGTAGCAAACCGAGAAATAATAAAATCTTTGGAGAAAAGATTAGGGGCAGCCAAAGGAAGATGGCTAGACGAACTCCCAGGAGTACTTTGGGCTATTCGAACTACGGTCAGAACTTCAACCGGAGAGACCCCATTCAGTCTAGTATATGGCTCGGAAGCTGTTATTCCAGTAGAAACACTAATTCCGACACCAAGAATTGAAATGTATGACGACCAGGAAAACGGAAAGGCAAGAGAAAATGATATCGATTTAACAGAAGACTTAAGAGAAAAAGCGGCTGTGCGATTGCAAATCGCTAAATCAAACATGGAGAAAGCCTACAATCAAAAAGTACGCATAAGAACCTTCATAGAAGGAGACTTGGTCTTAAAAAAGGTAGAGGTATCCAAGCACGTGGGAAAATTACAACAGAATTGGGATGGACCGTACGTTGTCATTAACGTAGGAAAGAAAGGTGCATACAAAATCGCACACTTGGACGGAACCCCCTTACCTCGAACCTGAATGCAGTCAACCTAAGGAGATACTATGGAAAATAAATCCTAGAAATCATCCTTATTACTTTCTTTTAAATTTTGTTTACTTTTCGTATTTTCCATTGTAATAAAGGCCTTGGCCTGAGATTCATTCTCGAAACGTTTATCAATAAATTATGAATCAGGGATTCACGTGAATTAGCGCCAAAGACTTAGTCGAGTTGAGTAAAATTAATTCGCTCAATAAACACTCCTCGACCTGCATAACAGCGACGACTTAGTCGAGTTGAGTAAAATTGATTCGCTCAATAAACACTCCTCGACCTGCATAACAACGACGACTAAACGAGTCGAGTAAAATTGATTCGCTCAATAAACACTCCTCGATCTCCATAAAAAGGTTAATAGACTTGAGTCTTAAAACGAGTTGAGTAAAATTGATTCGCTCAATAAACACTCCTCGATCTCCATAAAAAGGTTATTAAACCTAAGTCTTAAAACGAGTTGAGTAAAATTGATTCGCTCAATAAACACTCCTCAACCTGCATAACAGCGACGACTAAACGAGTTGAGTAAAATTGATTCGCTCAATAAACACTCCTCGATCTCGATAAAAAGGTTATTAAACCTGATCTTACGCGTTTTCGCGTGTTCGATCAAGGGTGGACAAACAATGCAGTAATAATGTTAGACAATAAATAAGAAAGATCAATAGTATTGTATTCTGAATTATCGAGTACAGATTACAATAGTTTGGAGTCCTATTCGAGCATTATAGGATGCCGTACATGCTAAAGGGCGAAATACATATGAGAAAGCCTATATTACTATTCCCAAGGGTGTCCGAGCTGTAGTCTGAAAGCAAGAGCACCTGGGAAGTTGTGTCCGTTGTCATAAATGCTTTGGGTATTTATAGCCGAAATCGGGGTTTAGGTGATCCATCCGCAGACATGCATTACTCGGCCCACGAGTTTGGACCAGAGCTCGGCCCAACAGTAACTTTTGATCCAGGTCCATCTATACATTGTGTACTTGGACATTGGGGTCGAAATCGAACTCCTCAGACAAATATTGTTCGATCTGACATGGTTGTAGAAAAAGCGGAGCCCCAAAATACCCCTCATCAATACTCCCCCACTTCTTGAGCGTAAAGTGAAGCTTGAGCTCGAAGAAGTATATATATAGTCCAGGACGATCAGGGAGAATGAACCAATCTAGGCACCAGCTTCGGGTATGCCTCATTAAAAACCTAATTCGGAAAAACCCATTGGGATAAAAACCGAACTAGGGAAAAAGAGTGCATACTTTGAGAAAACATGTAACTGTGCCGTCCAGATATTATCCTTGTCGTTTGTTGCGGGAATTGGAGCTTGTGATTTGGATATTTCATTGCCATTTTAGCGAAGCAGTTTAATTGAATTTCATTATCTCATAGGCTTGTGTGGGGATTCGGAGCTAACATTTCTTCGATGCGCCGCTTGTCGTGTAGGTCTTCAATTTAGGAATTTCGAAAAATATGGGGCCTTAAGTGCAATTTTTGGAAATAGGTTTTTAAGTTTACCTTGAGGAAATTCAACCGCCGCGCTTACTCGGGGACCGGTTTGCAATTTCCCGTTTTGTCCCTGTATATATAGTTTTACGGAGGGTCGCCGTTCATCAAAGACTCTGAGAAGAAAAATTTAGATCGGAGCATACAGATCGATAAGTGAGTTCTAGTAATCTTTTTCGAGCAGTCCTCGTATATTCATAATGTCGAGTTCAGTAGACTTGAAGGAAAAATCTCCTTTAGATGAGAATGAGGCCGATAATCGGAAAGATAAAGAAGTTGTGGAAGCTCGATCATCTGAGATCGAGAATCCACAAAACTCGAGTTCCGCCTCCGATTCCAGCGGGGAGGAGCGGGAATCGAATTCCGAGACGGGAGATAGCGGCGATGAAAATTCAGGTGAAGCAACGGTCTCTGATGAGGAAGACGTAGAGGATGGGGACCTTCCCTTGGGGAAAAATGAGCAGATGAAATATAGATTGAACCGCAACGTGGTGGTCACGATCCTTGATTGGGAAGAGCCCTCGACCAGCGCAGGTCTAAATATGACTGAGGAGAGGGCTGATGAGATCGTCTGTTCCTACAAGGAAAAAGATTTGAACCAGTTGCAGGAAGAATTCAGCCAATATCTAGGTGCCGGTTTCTCGATCGTGCTTCCTACTTCTGATCAACGGGTTACCGACCCTCCCGCGGGTTGTCAGGCCTTTTATTCCAAACATTTCCATTATGGCCTACGCATCCCCTTCCCTCCTTTGGTAGAAAACCTTCTAGATGCTTTCCTGTTGACTCCTTGCCAGATTTTACTGAACTCGATTGGTCTGATTATAGCCTTTTGCGTGCTGATGAAAGCCAAAGGGAAAAAGGCGGCCTTTCAAAACTTTTGGCGGATATTTCAGATGAGTGCTTCCACGTCTTCGAACGCAGGTTATGTATATTTTTCTCAGAGACCAAAGACTTCGATCTTTTCAGCCAACGTCAGCAGCAATTTGAAAGGATGGAAGCAAGAGTTCTTCTTTGTTCGAGGACCAGAATCTCCGCCTTCCGAAGATAATCCCGAACCTACTCCATTCACTTGGCCTGGAGCAAAGATATGGATATATGGTAAACGCCGTCTCGTGGGAAGTATGAAAAATGAGATAACAGATGAATTCCTGCAATCTCTTCGTGCTGACCCTCATCAGACCGCGTTGATGACTCAGGAGGCGATCTTGCGATTGGCCGAGCTTAGTAATTGTACTTTTCCTGCCGATCCGATCGAGTATGGGAGGGCTCGGATCGATCCCGCTAACCCCCCTTCCACGTTAGCCGATATTGTTGATAAATTCTGTACATCAGTAGCTGGTCCACACGTTACTTCCTTTTCGAAGGGTAATAAAGGTCGGCCTCGTCCTCAGATATCAATAACTTCTCGGAAAGCGAAAAAGTCCAAAGTCCAGGTTCGGATCACGCCAACCTCAAATGCCTTGGTGATTGTTCCCCCAATCACCGAAGTAGGAACCTCTCGCTCTCGGGTTGAGGTGGAGAGGGCTCCTAATTCCCAAGATTCCGACGTCCTTCGGTCCGTTTTTCCAACTGGCCCTTCTGACCCGAATGACGAGGGGTATAGTAACTACACTTTGATGGAGAATCGTGCCAGGGAGATTTTGCAGGCCAGGACGGCTCGTAAAAGAAGTAGCGATGTCGCTGAGTCCTCCAGGAGAGTTAAACCTTTTGGTCAAGGATCAGATTCAATTCCTTGCTGGAGTGGTCATTCCGAACCGGATCTGGCTGACTTCATCGAGGATCATCTGCGAGGGCCCAGATTGGCCGGATACCCTGAGGGTGGGACAATTGAATCTGATTTAGGTCCCGAGGGTGAGCATACGGTGGATAAATCTCTTCGGTTGTTCTTGGCCGGGAGGTTCCAGGATGATACTATCCAATCTTTTGTCAAGCAAGATTTCAAGATAGTAGGCGATTACGCCCACGCTCATCAAAGGGTACTGTCTATTCCGAATAGTTTTTAGTCTTTCCCTTATAATTCTTATTTTGTGTTTTACGTGTCTTTTTCTTTGCAGGCCGGAGACCTGTTTACTCAAACCGCTCTTCGACTGGCCATAGTGAGCGAAGAGTCTCAGGCGGCACAAAAAGCCCTATACAACGTTTTGAAGGATGAAGCTGCAAAAACCAGTCAGCTAGATAATGCCAAAATTAAATTGTCTGAGGTCGAGATAGAACTCGAGAAGATTAGGAGGGAGTTGGAGGCGAAGAGGGCCTTAGAGGGTGAAGTGGAGAAACTAAAACTGGAGCTCGAGCAAACCAAAGTGTCCGCCGAACAGCTTTATGAGCGAGGTCGAGCCGAAGCTAGGCTTCCTGCCATAAGGGAGTTCCTGGAGTCTCCAATCCTTGATGCCTTGGTTCGCTTACGGTCGGGTGAAATTAATCAAGCCTTCTACTATAAAGGGGCTCAGCACCTCTTACAGCTGCTAAGATCGAAGGCGCCCTTGATCACTACCTTCCTAACATGGATCCTTATAAGAATATCTTTGGTGAAGATTATAAAGCGTCTTCCCTTCCTCCCTAGCTCGAGGATTTGGCCGCTCATGAGTTCGCTCATTTTCTAGAGGAATTTGGAGTGCCGATGCCAAATCCTGATGCGCTCGAAGCTCAATCCGAGGATGAAGATGTGGATATTGAAGGGGATTCTCGGGATCAGGGGGAGCAAAACAACTCTTCTTCCGATTTGAGCAGACCTGTGGCCGATGCACAAAGTAATGATGGAGAAGGGAGCAGCTCGAGTAAAGGTGATTCCAATGGCTCGGAAAGCGGTTCTAGCGAAGCAGAGGAACAAGGGAAAATGAACCATGAATCCAGCCAGTGACGATTATCATGTAATAGGATTTACGTATTGAACCATTGTTCTTGTATATTTATAGTCTTCTGCTTTTGTCTATTTGGTGGATGCCCAAATTTAATTTTTCCTTAATGCCATGCTTAATCTTTTGTCTATTTGACTGTCTTGCTAAATTTTATAACGTCATTCTTGCATACTTATTTGCGTCATCGAATCTTTCTTGGGAGTAGCGACTTACCAATTATTACAGTTCGCATGATGTCGTGTCTTTATAAATACCCAGGTCTTTTTGCGTTGCTTTCACAATAATATTGCTCACGGCGATCGGAGCTTTAGAAAACCATCTCAGTTGTATCTTTACTTGGAAATCAAGAGATGAATAAAAATTCGAACGCTCTTGTGATTTCTCCCGCGCCTTTCTCCGGACCAAGTGATGGTAGAAGAACAAGGAAAAGAAATCGATCCCCAAATAAATCCGCTAGTTCTGATCAGTTAAACTTTCATAGGGAGAATAAATCTTCGACTATTGCCTTTTCTTCGTGCTTGAAATCTAGGGGCTCAAATAAGAAAATTAAAAAGGTTTCTTTTGCGATGAAGTAACTGGGCGCACTTTTTTCCAATCCGTACCTTCGTTGGTCGGAGGATCTTCATCTAAAAGGGGTGCGACTCCTTTTAATATAATGTCACATGAGAAATCTGACTTGAGCCTTCTTCGGGCCAATGTTTCTATCTCTGAGGCGGTCTTCTCGACTGGAGAATATTCCTCGTTCCTGTTTCATTCTGGGTCGGAATCCCTTGCCCAGGTAATTCTTTCTAACTTCTTTATCATGACTCTCTAATTCCTTTAATTCTGCTATGACGTATTTTCTTATAAGTTCAGGCTGGCAAAGTCTTTTCTAGGCTTTATGCGTTGGCCAATCATGAGATCGAACAACGGGCTTCTATTTCGCTATAGCTGATTGGAAAAAAGATTGAGCTGGAACGCGCACTGGAAGCTAATAGATTTTTCAAGGAAAGATTGTCTCAGGATAAGTTAAGTTCAGAATTAGAGAGACTAAAAGATATCTACGAACGTGAGAAGAGGAACTCCAAGCTTCGTGAGAGGGAAGCTTACATCCGCGGGTATGCTGATCGTAGTGCTGAAGTTCGAAAGATCCTTTTCGAAAATAATTTCGTTCAGTAACACTGTGGTTTTCCTTGTTTTCCTTTGTATTACGAGCTTGCTAAGATTTCTCTTTTGTTGTATTACTATATTTACTGTGACGATTTCCCTTTCTTGTTGTAACACAATTCTTGTTGTGATGATAATATTTGCTGGAATGACTGGAATGATGTTCTCCTTCTCTCTCTCTTCCTTTTTTTTTTTTTTTTTTAGATAATAGAATCTTGATCGATCTTAGATATGCCTTCGATTTAAACGGCCTTAGCAAATGGGTTTCATCCCTAGTCGTATCAGAGCAATTTTAGCTCGAGGGTCATAGCAGAGGCTTTCACCCTTTTCAATAATTCCGATCTAAGGGGCATAGCAACGACTTTCACCCTTAGTCGTATCAGAGCAATTTTAGCTCGAGGGTCATAGCAGAGGCTTTCACCCTTTTCAATAATTCCGATCTAAGGGGCATAGCAACGGCTTTCACCCTTAGTCGTATCAGAGCATTTTTAGCCCTTGGGTCATAGCAGAGGCTTTCACCCTTTTCAATAATTCCGATCTAAGGGGCATAGCAACGGCTTTCACCCTTAGTCGTATCAGAGTATTTTTAGCCCTTGGGTCATAGCAGAGGCTTTCAGCCTTTTCAATAATTCCGATCTAAGGGGCATAGCAACGGCTTTCACCCTTAGTCGTATCAGAGCATTTTTAGCCCTTGGGTCATAGCAGAGGCTTTCACCCTTTTCAATAATTCCGATCTAAGGGGCATAGCAACGGCTTTCACCCTTAGTCGTATCAGAGCAATTTTAGCTCGAGGGTCGTCACCCATTTTTATTTTTCGATCCAAGGGGCGTTGCAACGGCTTTCACCCTTGGTCGATTTTCGAGGGTCATAGCAACAGCTTTCACCCTTAATAATTGATAAAGAAGAGATTGATAATAGATGAATATAGATCGAGAATATCCAGAACATGACGAATAAATAAGAATTTAGGCGAAATAAACTTTCATTGAATAAATACTCAATCGGAATAAACATCTTTCGAATAACTTGGTCGAAACAGACCTTCATTGAACATGCAACTTACTAAACCACTAGAAAACAAAGACGATTAAGTAGCAGTAGTCTCGAATTTAACTATCTTCCATAATATTTTCTCAAGTTAACAGCGTTCCATGCTCGAGGTAGTACCTCTCCGTCAGGATGAGCAATCTTGTAAGAACCTTTTCTTCCGACTTCAACGACCACGAAAGGTCCTTCCCAATTAGGTTGGAGTTTTCCAACGTGCCTTGATACTTCCACTTTCTTTAGCACCAAATCCCCTACCTTGAATGTTCGGATTCGAACGTTTCGATTATAAGATTTCTCCATGCTAGACTTTGTGGACTGGATTTTTAATTTCGCACGGTCCCTTCGACTATCCGCGTGATCAACTTCCATCTCCCTTAGAGATTGGTTTCTCTTCGGGATCGTAAAATTCGACCCTGGGGGAAGGTACGAGGTTTTCTACTGGGATAACGGCCTCTGATCCGTAAACCAGACTGAATGGAGTTTCTCCCGTTGCGGCTTTAACAGTAGTCCTATTGGCCCATAAAACCCCTGGAAGTTCATCGAGCCATTTTCCTTTTGCCTCAGATAGGCGTTTTTCCAAGGATCGAACGATTTCCCTGTTCACGACTTCTGTCTGCCCATTGGCCTGGGGATGCCCTACGGATGCAAAATTCTGTTGTATTCCAAATTTCTCGCACCATTCCGTGATTTTTTTTCCGGCGAACTGTGTTCCGTTATCTGATATTAAGATCCTAGGAATCCCGAATCGACAGATAATATTCTTCCATAAGAAATTAATGACTTGGAACTGAGTGATCTTGGTTAGAGCGACGCATTCCACCCATTTGCTAAAATATTCAACTGCAACCAACACATAATTTTTTCGAGCTCTTGTTGTTGGAAAAGGCCCGACAATGTCAATGCTCCATTTATCAAAAGGCCAACAAATAGGAATAGAATCCATGTGTTCAGCCGGTTGATGAATCAAGTTCGAGTGAATTTGACAATGGTGGCATTTTCTCACATAGTCAACTGAATCAGAGAAAAGAGTAGGCCAATAATATCCAGATCTCGAGCATTTAAGCGCTAAGGCCCGAGCGCCACAATGGTTTCCCGCTTCCCCCTCATGAACTTCTTTTAAAATAGCATTGTAGTGAATTTCAGGGACACATTTTAAGAGAATACCTGAGGAGGATCGTTTATAGAGTTGATCACCGATCAGGGTAAACGACGGCGCTCTGTACTTGATCCTCCGAGCCTCGTTTGGATTTTCCGGAAGTTTCCCTTCCTTAAGATAGGCAATAAGGGGGTTGCTCCATGATTCGCTTGGTTCATCGATCTCCATGATGTCGATGGCCGGGGCCGCATCCAGGTCGATAGCGGATGTATTCGATAGCAACCACGTGATTATTCTTTCATTCTTTCCGTCGGCCAGACCTGAGAATTTTGACAATGTATCTGCCCATAAATTTTCCTCTCTCGGCACTGGTTGAATATCGAACTTGTCAAATTGAGAAGTCAATTTTTTCGTTCTGGCCAAGTATTTGATCATATTGAACTCCGTGGCCTCGTACGTGCCTTTCACCTGTCTATGAACAAGCTCTGAATCTGTTAGTACAACAATTGATTTTACCTTTGCTTTAAGAGCCATCTCTAATCCTGCGATCAATGCTTCGTACTCGGCCTCGTTGTTGGTCACGACGAAATCCAATGTTATAGCATAACTCAAATCCTCACCGTTGGGTCCTTGGAAATGAATTCCTGCTCCACCTCCATCCTTGGTTGAGGACCCGTCCACATGCATTAGCCAGATTTGACTCTTGACTTCTTCGACCATACTTAGCTCGGAAACTGCTCCTTCGGTTTTCGATATGCCTGTTGATTCAAGCACGAAGTCAGCTAACACTTGAGCTTTTATGGCTACTCGCGGTTGATACTCTATTTCGAATTGGCCAAGCTCGACTGCCCATTTGATTAATCTGCCTGATGCTTCCGGTTTGGATAAGACCTGTCTCATAGGTTGATTTGTTAGGACAATGATCTTGTATGTTTGAAAGTAAGGCCTTAGCCTTCGGGCAGCCACTACCAACGCTAGTGCGAATTTCTCGATTTCCATGTAGTTTTTCTCGGCGCCTTGTAATAACTTACTTAGATAATAAACCGGTTTGTGCTCAGTTCTATCAAGTTTCACCAAAACCGAACTAATGGCCTCTTCCGACACAGCTATGTATAGATATAAAGGCTCTCCTTCAGATGGTTTGGCCAGCATGGGTGGCGAGGTCAGGTACACTTTCAATTCTTCGAATGCCTTATCGCACTCTGCACTCCATTCGAAGTTCTTGGATTTTCGTAGGAGCTTGAAAAATGGTAAACTTTTATCGGCAGATCGGGAGATGAATCTATTCAATGAAATGATTTTTCCAATCAAACTTTGGACATCCGAGAGCTTCCGTGGTGGCTGGAGATCGGTGATTGCTCGAATTTTTTCCGGGTTTGCTTCGATTCCTCTTTCGTGGACTAAGTATCCGAGGAATTTTCCCGATCGCACACCAAAAGTACATTTGGCTGGGTTCAGCTTCATCCCATATTTTCTCAGGATTTCAAAACATCTGTCCAGATGGCCAATATGGTCCTTTTCCGTCATACTCTTTACGAGCATGTCATCTACGTAGACCTCCATTATCTCACCTATCAATTCTTTGAACATCATGTTAACTAGCCTCTGATAGGTTGCACCCGCATTTCTTAGGCCGAAAGGCATAACAATGAAGCAATAGACCCCTCTTTCCGTGATGAACGCTGTTTTATCCTGGTCTCTTTCGTTCATGAAAATTTGGTAAAAACCTTGGAATGCATCCATCATACTAAACAACACGAACCCTGCAGTGGAATCTACTAGCATATCGATCCGGGGCAGTGGGTAAGGATCTCTTGGGCATAATTTGTTTAGGTCGGTGAAATCATTGCACATTCTCCATTTGTTTTCGGCCTTTTCACCTTTGGAGACCAAGACTACATTACATAACCATTCTGTGAACTTGATTTCCCTGATCTGTCCTGCTGCTAACAATCTATCGACTTCTGCATTAATTATTTTGTCCTTTTCGCGACCATGATTGCGCTTCTTCTGCCTTACCGGCTTTGCTTTCGGATCGATGTTTAGTGAATGAGTTATTACTCGCGGGTCGATTCCCACGATATCATCCGAGCTCCAGGCAAAAACATCCACATTCTTCTGCAAAAATTCTATGAGCATGGTTTCCATGCCCTCGCTCAATTCTGTTCCAATTTTAGTGAATTTTTCTGGGGATCCAAGAACTAAAGTAACCTTTTTGTGGTCAGTCGCTTGTACGCTCATGTCAACGTTTTTTCCTTTCTTGGCTTGGAATTTTTCGCAGTCGGGAATTGGCTTTTCCAACTCAGACGCTAAATCACTTATCTTTCTCTTGGTCGGGAGTTCGGGCTCCACTTTCTTTTTAATACTCAAAGACGAGTTATAACACTCCCATGCCACGTATTGATCGTTCCTCATTTCTCCCACTCCCCCCCACGGTTGGAAACTTTATTTTTTGATGGTACGTAGATACGACTGCCTTGAAGATATTTAGGGCTGGTCTCCCTAATATAGCATTATAAGCGAATGCCGTATCTACTACCAAAAATTTGATCATTCTTGTTACATTTTTTGGTTTAGTTCCTAGAGTCGTGCTCAAGAGAATGGTTCCGAGCGGGACGATCTCTGATCCACCGAAACCAACCAAAGGGGTGGTTACTTTATCTAGACGTGGGTGACAAAGATTCATTCTTGTGAGGGCTTCAGACGAAATAATGTTCGCTGAGCTTCCGTTATCGACCAGCACCCTCTTTACTTCGAAGTTAGCAATCCTCAACGTCAACACCATAGAAAAGTCCGGATCGTCTTCACTTGTGTCCCAATTGACATCAGAGGGTCTGTCGGCCTCACTGAAGCTTATAACTTGATTTTCTATGGAGGGAGATTCCAAGGACAGAATCTCTCTCCTAGCAGAGACTCCAGCTTTTATCGATCTCAAAGTTCTTTTTCTAGCGTTTCTGCTATCACCTCCTGCTGGTCCGCCTGTAATCATGTTTATTATTCCATTCGAACGCTCTTCTGCCTGGCTTTGAATTTGTCTTTGCTGGTTATTAAACTTTCGCGGACTTCGGGATCTATACCGACCGTTATAGTTGTTACCTTTGACAAACTCTTTCAGTTTTCCTTGGGCAATTAATTTTTCAATCTCAACTTTCAATTGATAACAATTTTCAGTACTATGTCCCCGAGCACGGTGATATCAACAGTATTGCTCATATCCTGGTACCCCTGCTCTGGCCTGGGTGATCCTTTGAGCTTCAGGGATTAGGTTTCCTTCTTCCAACACGGTTAGCACTTCTTCCTTTGAGGTGTTAAGCTCGGTAAATTGCATTTTACCCGGTCTCGGGGCTCGAATCCGGTCATAGGGAGGTCCATATGAATTTGGGGCTTGAGGTGGCACATGCGGCTTATAAGTATTAATTCGTTGCCAGACAGATCCTCTGCTCGATCCCCCATAATCACCTGGTTTTGGGATCGGAGCCCGATCTTGCTTCTTGCTGATATGAGACTTGTCAACATGTGAACTCTTCAATTTGTTCATCTCTTCCTGTATCATGTACTTCTCTGCTATTTCCATTATCCGTTCGAAGGTCTTAGGTTGTTTCCTACACAAAGCATTTCCAAATTGAGTGCTTTTGGTTAGTTCGAACATCAGGGAGGACAGATACTCGATCTGCGGGGTATCTACTTTCAGGAGCTCAACACTAAATCTTGCTAGCCATTGCCTCAACGTCTCTCCTTCCAATTGTTTTACGGTGCCCAGGTGATTTGCTGGCAGTCTTGGCTTCCTCTGGCTAGCAAACTGATGTTTCAGTTTATCACAGAATTCCTCAAAAGAAAATATGGAGTTAGGAGGTAACTTTCCGAACCAATCGAGAGCGATTCCCTCAAAAGTAGTGACCATAATTTTGCAACAGAAATCCTCCGAATGTCCGTACAAGTTCATCACATTAATAAAGTTGTTGATGTGTTCCCCGGGGTCGGTAGTCCCGTAATACCGCGGCAGCCTTGTTGGCACTGTTTCTGAGTTTCGAGCTTCTCGTATCTCTCGACAAAATGGCGAACAGCGCATGATACTATTTGAAATCTCCCTATCTCGTAAGTTCCCTCTAGTTAGGGCATTCTCCCCTCGCCTGACGGCCTGATTGTTACGGGGAACCTCTATCATCGTTTCTTCTTTTTCTAATTCCTTGGCTACTATCTCGCATATTATCTTTTCCAACTCTGATTCGGTAATTCTCTTGTAGGCAGACTTTCTACCTCCAACCACGCCGGCAGAGTGGCTCTCTCCTACCACTGAATCCTCCAGATTATGTACCGATCTTGGTGGGTTTTCCGATCGGGCGTTGTTTTTCGAGGGCATTGCTCGAAGAGGATTCGTAGCTGGGGCACGCGATATAGATCGCAGTATGCTGTTTTCCTTCTGGATGTTCGAAGAAGGTATTTCAGGTCTCCCGTGATTTCCCGGTTGGTCTACGGGTGATTGATCAGCCCTCCCACTGTTCAGGAATTCCCTGCACATTGTGCCTATAATAGACCTTAGATCACCAACGGTTGTGTGGATCGGAACATTATCCTGGGGAACTATTGGCGGAATCTCTGGTTGTTGAGCCGCACGAGATAGATTATCGGGCTCATTATTGACTGAATTCTGCGCTCCTGCTGCCTGGGAGGGTTCTCCTCGGTTGTACGTATTTCTCCTCGTAGTAGGCATATTTCGATCTAATACTCGAATAAGGCCCCACGGTGGGCGCCAATTGATCTTACGCGTTTTCGCGTGTTCGATCAAGGGTGGATAAACAATGCAGTAATAATGTTAGACAATAAATAAGAAAGATCAATAGTATTGTATTCTGAATTATCGAGTACAGATTACAATAGTTTGGAGTCCTATTCGAGCATTATAGGATGCCGTACATGCTAAAGGGCGAAATACATATGAGAAAGCCTATATTACTATTCCCAAGGGTGTCCGAGCTGCAGTCTGAAAGCAAGAGCACCTGGGAAGTTGTGTCCGTTGTCATAAATGCTTTGGGTATTTATAGCCGAAATCGAGGTTTAGGTGATCCATCCGCAGACATGCATTACTCGGCCCACGAGTTTGGACCAGAGCTCGGCCCAACAGTAACTTTTGATCCAGGTCCATCTATACATTGTGTACTTGGACATTGGGGTCGAAATCGAACTCCTCAGACAAATATTGTCCGATCTGACATGGTTGTAGAAAAAGCGGAGCCCCAAAATACCCCTCATCAAAACCTAAGTCTCAAAACGAGTTGAGTAAAATTGATTTGCTCAATAAACACTCCTCGATCTGCATAACAACAAAGACTAAACGAGTTGAGTATAAATTGATACGCTCAATAAACGCTCCTCGATCTTATATCTAACGATAAAAAAAGGTTATGATATAAAACCTAAGTATTAAAAAAGAGTTGAGTATAAATTGATCCGCTCAATAATCGCTCCTCGATCTTATATCTAACGATCAAAAAAGGTTATGATATAAAACCTAAGTATTAAAAAAAAGAGTTGAGTATAAATTGATTCGCTCAATAAACGCTCCTCGATCTTATATCTAACGATCAAAAAAGGTTATAAAAAAACCTAAGTATTAAAAAAGAGTTGAGTATAAATTGATCCGTTCAATAAATGCTCCTCGATTTCATAATCAACGATCAAAAATAGGTTACAAGCCAAAAAATTTGGTGAAAGAAGCCCTAAAAGAGTTCAGTATAAACCGAGCAAAAGTCATCGCTCCCGGATGACGATAAAAGCAGATTGAGAAGAAATCAACAAGAAAAAATATCAAGGTAAATAAATACAGTTTTATTCATCTGAGTTCGGAGAACAAGTATAAAATTGCATAGAACGCTTCGACCAGAATACAAGAACTTTCTACACATTACTACAACTGTTTAGATAAAATAATCCTATTCTATGGATTGGTGCTCTTCAC
The DNA here is from genome assembly GCA_003313485.2 of Penstemon barbatus. NCBI lineage: Eukaryota > Viridiplantae > Streptophyta > Magnoliopsida > Lamiales > Plantaginaceae > Penstemon > Penstemon barbatus. The sequence goes on along the minus strand of CM064879.1, from coordinate 34,737,274 downwards.
GACAATGTCCACGGAAACATCAATCTCCTCCCTAGTACCTCGATGGTTGGAATTGACCACCTAAGAAGCATGCTGCTCAGGATGGTCGATTTCTTTGGTTCGATGGCCAGGCTCTGAAGATCAAATGTTCTTCCGAACGAAATGACCATTACCAGCCAGATAACCGGCAATACTCATTCACCCACAACAAGATACTGCTTCTACAATAGGGATTTATATTTTACTCTTAAGTAGCAATTCGTGAGGACCGTCACCTTGAGAACATTTACCAGCACGCCCCGATGGCCTATCACTCCGGAGGTAACATCGTAGAGCAGGGGTGACTGGTAAATATGAACCCACCATGTGCAGACAGAAACCACGGACCTCAAACCCATGAAGAATAAGGCAGAGGCCACATGGGACCCGTCAGTACAAGGTAGGGCATCAATGAGACCTATCAGTACAAGGCAAATAATATTTGAGTTATCATATGATAACGATTCACGATAATGAGACTTTTTAAAGGATATGGGATCACTGGGCAAGATGAAGTCCACAGTATATGATATATTCATTTCGTATGATGTGAATAGATATGGAATGAAACTGAATCCCTTTTTATAGGGAAAAGCGTGACGTTAATCCAACGGTCAGATAAAGCCCTGATCAAGGGATGAAAATGCGACGTTTTGACTGCCAGTAATTAATGCGAGTAAGTTGGAACGACTCATCTATGGTCGAAAAGACTATTCGATTATAAAAGAGAATCAAGATCGAAGCGATCAACACAAAAATAAGGAGAATCTAAAGAGCTCCAGACTGAAAAAGCTTATACACTTACAAATGCCAGTCGCTTGATAAAGATGAAGAGATCCTCGACATATACATAAGTCCACACCACTATGGTGAATGCTAGCTCGTTTAGAGGTATAAGATCTTATACTCCAGCATACGAGGTCGTCACTGCCTCATATATCGCATGGAAGATTATTAATTAAATATATATTAGACCTCCGTTGGAATCCAAGAAATCTGACATGAAAATTAGAGGAATAAACGTCAACATTCCAGCCTACAAAATCGTCACTGCCTAACATTCCAAAGAATTGCTTAAGGAGGTCTGAACAAGATGGATCTAACTAATGATTCTACATTTTCCAATTCCTCCCATATCAAAGAATTTACATATTGATACACCGGTTGCTTTATTTGAGGAACATGGAACTCACAATTAGTGCAAAGAAACATGAATTTTTAGAAGATGCTTGGAACGATATTCTTTCTATGAGCTTAGACTTTTAAATAAAGGGCGTAATGTTCAAATAGAGGAATAACCACACCCTTATATAAGATGTCTGTGGCAAACGGACAATTCTGCAAAACATTGATCGATCATCGACAAGATCGCTAAGCATTCCTTCACAATTATTCAATCAATTATCTACATGGACGACCTACAGTCCACATTCTAATGTCTAAAGTGACTTCGGAACAAGCCTAAGGGACCATGCCTGGTCGATCATCATACTTACACTTGATTAAAAGTTTGATTTGTAGAAGAAATACTACTTCGTTCAGCTATTCAAGACTGATCAAGCCAGAACGAGCTACTTTCTCAAGACAATAGATGATCTCCAAGGAAATTAATGTCAGATAAGTCTGCTAAAATTTCCTGCTTATTTAGAATATTTTTACTTAATTATGACGATAAAATTGCGCATGACATAATTTATTAAATATATCTACTAACGGAACTCAATGAAGGCATTAAACTGACCAAAAAAGGAGTCAACATTGTCATTGAATTATACGTACAAAAAAGATAGTCAACTTTGATGACCACATGCAGATTGTGGCCTACATCGTCTTAAAAATAAAAAATAAAAAAAGGAGAAACATTCCACTACAGCAGCTTGATCAGAACAGGTCACTGAGGAGGGTTGCCATCACTGGGCCGACTAGCAGAAGCACTCCTCCGAGGAGTCGCATTACCCACGAATACCTAGAGAGGTTCGAAGATGTAAGGGAGGATAGCCGGATCCGGTCCCCTTACCAACGGGAGATTCTTGGGAGGAATCCGGAGATTCTTCCTTGTTTTCCTCAGAATCGTGGTCCAATTCCAATTTTCTTTTTCGGGACGCTCTCTGCTCGATAGGGAAGTTCTCTATGATTTTTGTAGATTTGGATAAAACCATTTTTCCCTTAGAAGAACTCCGGGAATTTTCTACCATTAGAGCTGAAATGAAACAAAGTCAAAGTTAGACATAATGTTAAAAGGGATTGTAATGAGTTGATACAAAAGAAAAAATACTTACCCAACGATTGAGAGGGGGAAGAAATGGAAAAGCTATGAAAACTCAGTCCCGCCTTGCGAAGAAAGGCCCCAATTGAACCGTCCGCCAAAGAATCATGAGGTGGTTGTACGAAGAAAAAATGTGATTTCCAGCAAGGATTGCTGGAAACCGGGGAGTCGAAAATGGAGCGACTAGTCTTCTGGCTGGCAAAGAAATATCCGTGATTGGACGAACTAGAAACATTAAAACGGAACAATTGCGTAAAGTTACGAAAAGAAGGCTGGAATCCTTTTGCTATCATCAAAACAGAAAAGGGCACCACAAAGGCCACATAATTTGGGACCAATTGCGTCAAAGATACGCTAAATATTTTCAAAATGTCAAGAAATAAAGCAGACAAAGGAAGACGTAAGCCATAATTGAAATGAACAGTATAGAAGGCTCGACAACCCTCCGGCGGAGAAGTGACCCTGTCCGAAGGAGAAGGTAGAATAATCTTAGAACCTTCCGGAAAGTATTTCGCCTAGTTATCCACGACCTCGTGGAAAGTCTCCTCGGTATAGACACAAGCGAGGTCCTCAATTGGTTCAGAAATTTGAGGGACCGTACCTTTACCCTTCTTGGCCCTGGCGGCAACATCCGTATCAGATATAATTTGCACATTAAAATTATCCTCGTCAGGGACAGTGAATTCAGGCGCTCCGATCTGCTCTGTCGGAGAGCTCGGGGGAACCTCCTCCTCGACATAAGGAGTAACTCTTTCTTTGATTAACGAAGAAGTTTTTCTTGAGATGGAAGCCATTTTTAGGATCCTCGAAGAATACGAGTAGATAATAGCAAATTAGAAAAGAAATGAGCGAATAAGAAAATGATTGCGGAATATGGGAAGTAGAAAGTAAAAGATGACTGAAACAACGATCACCTATTTATAAAGAAAGATGAAAAGACGTTTCAAACTTCTCACGGCTGATCACATTCCCGCCAAACAACAGAAAAAGTTAAAACGCTTTCTCAAAGAGACACGTGATAGTTCATGATTTGAACGACAAAGAGACTATTTATTAGGTGTAGCACTCTTTTCCTTACTTAGGATTTTTTCCCACAGGGTTTTTTCCTAAGGAAGGTTTTTAACGAGGCACATTTCATAGAAAATACAGTCGTAAACCACCATCTACTTCTACGAGCTTCTACTACATATACGCTCGAAGAAGTGAGGGAGTACTGATGGGGGCTATTTCGCACCCCTTATAATACTCGGATCAACTAGGGGATATCAGATCGGTTCGACCATACAAGCTCATCCGGGATCATCCATCGACCCGATCACAGACGATTCTCCTCGGCGACCAGACTACAATCCTGGCTTGAGAGGGACAGTTATGCCGAGTCCTATTAGGACTATTTTACCTTGTAAAGCTAGGGTTAGTATCATATAAATACCTAGTTAAAACGTTGTATTAGACACACAATCAGAGCTTACGCCTACATACTTTGTCTATCTAATATCACATTGAATAGAAAAGCTTTTGTTATACTATTTACTCATTGACTCATTCGTTGTCTTGTTTACCTTTTTGTTCTTTTACATAATTGTTCTTCCTTGAGATTGATCCATCCAGAATAAAGTAACAGAGCCCTATAATTCGTACTAAACCTGACCTCCTAATTACATCTTATTGATTTAATCTTACCCAACGAAAAACGGTTAAATCATAGTCGCACAATGATCAGGCTACGTGATCGGCTCCTAAATCAAAGTACGTATTCTCGTGTACTGAATTCGCCCTAGTACCTCATGTCCGAGGACTAAATCGTACTCTCTTATAAGTTTTGAGAGACATCCCATTACCGATATGCTTAATGCACTTCCACGATGGGTCTCTCTGTTCGGGTCGTTCGATGCGTTCGATCCCATTTCGATCCACCTGGTCATATGCACTGACATTAAATGTCTTGTTCATGAAACTCTACAAATTCACTTCGTGTGAATCATGCATAATCGTACAAGTCTTAGCGATTCCCTCGATATCCCGTCTCGATAGGAATCTACGACTTGGAACAGTTTTAAGATCACGACCTTAGAGACTGTTTCATGATTGCACTCAGTACTAAAGTGAATCGTCCCATAGTCGAATGTGATCTTAGGATTTCATCCAATCGCTTGGATAACTTTGCGAGAGATGAAGATGACCATTGTTTAATTCATGTACTCTGGATAAACGGGCGTATCATCATATAAACCATAAGATTGCTTTCTAAAGTAGTTCCTTTACAAGCTAGTATTTGTTGGCTTGTTGGTCACTATCCTTTCAATCTCCCACTTGCCCTAAAGCAAACCACATACATTTCTAAGGCCCATATTTCTCAAGATGTCCGTCGAACTCTTTTGTGATTATGACTTAATTAGTGGATCTGCTATGTTGTCTTTTGACGTGGTTTACTTCCACGTCTTTTTGTACCTATGATTTTTCAATCATATCGTGTACTTTAATTTGTGTTTAGATCATAGTTAAGATCTCGATTTCTTTGTTAAAGCAATTTCCTTAAGTTATCATAGAGGATAACCATAGGCTTTGCAATGCTAGGTACTACTTTCAATTTATTGAGAGAAGTTTTCGTCCAAACACTTTCTTTCGCTGTATTCAATACTGCGAAATACTTTGTTCAAGTGGTTAACTTGGCATCGATTGTCCTTTTGAACCCTTTAAAATCATCGTTGCCCCATAAAAATAGAATATTATATTCACATTAGACGGGAAACTCAAATCACTAAATCCTTCGAGTTTCAATTCTTCATTATTACCGCTAACCAGCAATATATCCTCAGAACTCCTAGAGTTTTTAAAGATTGCTCTTTTCGGTAATCCAGTACTCCTCACTGGTGTTCGACTAACAACAGATTATGATATTCATAGCATGTGTTTAGTCTGGTCTCGTACATACCTTATATTTGGAAGGAGTACAGAGACATTATCCTCTTTACTCATCATATGTAGGGCACATTGACTTTGAGAGAGATTTTATATCTCTATGGAAGCGGTCCTCTCTAGGATCCTTTCCATACTGAATTCATTCAGTTTTTGTCCATGTACTAAGATTTGAGAATTCTAACATCTTCTTCAATCTATCTCCATAGATACGTATTGTCAATACGTGAGATGTATCCCTTAAATCTTTTAATGAAGAATTGCATGAATGAACTCGCTTTCGTCTGCGTTTTAACACTCTCACATCTCTATGTCAACTTTAATGTTATTATCATGTTTATTTTACGAACAATACAAAAACTCCCACTGATTCTTTTGTATATTCAGATTTACATGCAATTTTGATAAAGTCAACTACCTTGACTGTCTCATCTAGTCGCATGTTCCAGTTTCGAGATTCTGGTCTAGAATCATAGATTTAACTTTGGAATTACATCCAGTGGTTATGCCTCGTAGTCATACGAAGCTTCTATGATTCAGTGTTTCTAAATGGATTGTTTGTTGGGATAGTGGTTGGGATGCCTCGATTGTCAGAACAACGACAGTGCGGAATTTAAAATTTTCGAAGCACCCAAGGTCCCATATAAATTCTCCATATTAAATATACGCAAGCAAGAACAAAAACACACATAGAAATTGAACAAGGGTGTTTATGCGATATACCTCACCACAGGCAAGGTGGTGGCAACCTTCGATCCTGATTCTGCAACTGGATCTGGATCTGGATCTGGTTCACAGAAGTGATCCAAGCGTCTCACCTCCAAAGTAAGTCCACACCAATTGGATTCTGGCAACGCCTCAAGATCTTAGGCTCAGAACTGGATTCAGGAAGTTTGTCGAAGCAAGATTGTGTAGATTCTCTTGACAGGTCAAGATCTATCACAGAGGAACAAGAGGAGATGATTGGCGGCACAAGAGTAGCTCACGGCAGCAGGGTGGCGGCGTCTCTTGGTGGCGGCGGCTAGGGCTTCCAGCACAAAGGGGGCGGCGGCTAGGTTGAGAGGAGAGCTAGGGTTTTCTTCTTAGGGTGTTAGCTTTTGAGCTCAAGTAGATCCCCTTTATATAGACTCCCTCAACTTAGGTTTTGCAAGATTCCTTATGGGCTTTTAATTAAAAGCCCATGTCTTGCAAGCCCTCTTCATTTAATTAATTACTTAATTAAATGTCCAGTCTAATTAAACAATTATTTCTTTTACATAATTAATTAGCAACTCAATTAAGTATTTAATTAATTAAGTTAGCCAATTAATTAATCTCCCACTTGAATTAAAAACCTTTAATTCATTTAATTGATTTAATTACCTTTAAATCAATTAATTCCTTTTAGTATCCTTTTCAACAGTCACCGTCCAATTGTATTGTGTGTGACCCTCTGGGTTCACCATCAATTGGCAGCAGGCCCACGAATTCCTCGTGATTTAATTTATGAACAATAAATTGCTCCGGTCAATTAAACAACCTTTAATTGACCACTCATAGAATCAATTCCTCTATTAACTCAGGAGTACCTACACTTCATGGTCGATGTCTAGCCACAAGCCCATGAAGCCCAACTTCAGGTGAATTGATACTTGTGAACCTCGTCTCATATAATTACCATGTACATACAGTCCTTCTATCGACTAATATTCCCGATCAAGACTTAGGGTGTGTGAATTGATCGGCACCTCTAAATTTGTCTCGATAACTATACTTTCTAATTCAGGATAATATTCCATTGTGACCTTCTAAATTTGGAAACCCCTTTCCAAATCCGTCACCGACTGCGGCCGCAGATTCCTTGGATATATTATCTAAGAATCGTATAGCAAATTCTCTCACCCATTACAGTGAGTCAATAGATTCCATATCGGTACTAACCATTCGCGTACATGTCCATATGCACCCAACCTAGGCATGTTATGACCAAGCTACGTGGCCTATACCTAGATCTAAGTACGCACTTCCATGCACCGAATTCGCCCTAGCACCTCAAGTCAAAGGACTAAATCGTACACTATTATAATCCTTGAGAAACATCCCATCACCGATATGCGACATGCGCTTCCACAATGGGTTTCTCTGTTCGGGTCGTTCGATGCGTTCAATCCTCCATTGAACCACCTACTTGTATGCACTGGCCTCAAATGCCTTGCTCATGAAACGCTACAAATTCACTCCATGTGAATCATGCATACTTGTACAAGTCTTGGCGATTCCTACGATACCCCGTCTCGTTCGGAATCTATGACTTGGAATAGTTTTAAGATTACGACCTTTGAGACTGTTTCATGATTGCACTCAGTACTGAAGTGAATCGTCCCATAGTCAAATGTAATCTAAGGGTTTCATCCAATCGCTTAAATGTATTCGCGAGAGATGAAGTTGGCCATTGTTTATCCTTATACACATATAAATAAACACGCGTATTATTATAAAATCAAAAGATTGTTTCTTACAGAATAGACCTATTACAAGCTAATTGAACTGGCTTGCTGGGCACTATTCTATCAATCTCCCACTTGCCCTAAAGCCATTTACCTTTGGTTCTAAGTCCCATCTGCTCTAGATGACTATCGAACGCCTTTTGTGAAAGTGGCTTAGTTAGTGGGTCAGCTACGTTGTCTTCCGATTTGACATACTCCATGTGCATGTCACCTCTACCCATGATCTCCCTGATCACGTGGTATTTCCTCTGTATGTGTTTGGATTGATGGTGTGATCTCGGCTCCTTTGCTTGAGCTATCGCCCCGTTGTTGTCACAGAAGACGACTACAGGTTCAGCAATGCTAGGAACAACATCCAATTCTTGGATGAAGTTTTTCATCCATACACTTTCTTTTGCTGCATCTGATGCTGCGATATATTCTGCTTCTGTGGTTGAGTCGGCAGTGGTAGACTGTTTACAGCTTTTCCAACTGACCGCTCCTCCATTGATGCGGAATATGTATCCAGAGTTGGATTTGAAGTCATCCACATCAGACTGGAAACTTGCATCAGTGAATCCTTCAAGTTTCAGTTCTCCACTACCACCGTAGACCAAAAACATATCCTTAGTCCTTCGCAGGTACTTTAGGATTGCTTTTATGGCAGTCCAGTGCTCTTCGCCTGGATTTGACTGATAGCGGCTCGTTACACTTAGAGCGTGTGCTATGTCTGGTCAAGTACACAACATCGCATACATTATACTCCCTATAGCAGAGGCATAAGGTATGAGAGACATTCTCGTCTTTTCTTCGTCAGTTGTAGGGCACATAGACTTAGAAAGAGAGATACCATGTCTCATTGGAAGCAATCCTCTCTTGGATTCTTCCATTTTGAATCTCTTCATAATAGTGTTGATGTACTGAGATTGGGAGAGTCCTATCATCTTCTTCGATCTATCCCTATTCCTCAAATGCCTTGCTCATGAAACTCTACAAATTCACTCCATGTGAATCATGCATAGTTGTACAAGTCTTGGCGATTCCTACGATACCCCGTCTCGTTCGGAATCTATGACTTGGAACAATTTTAAGATTACGACCTTTGAGACTGTTTCATGATTGCACTCAGTACTGAAGTGAATCGTCCCATAGTCAAATGTAATCTAAAGGTTTCATCCAATCGCTTAAATGTATTCGCGAGAGATGAAGTTGGCCATTGTTTATCCTTATACACATATAAATAAACACGCGTATTATTATAAAATCAAAAGATTGTTTCTTACAGAATAGACCTATTACAAGCTAATTGAACTAGCTTGCTGGGCACTATTCTATCAATCTCCCACTTGCCCTAAAGCCATTCACCTATGGTTCTAAGACCCATCTTCTCTAGATGACTATCGAACGCCTTTTGTGAAAGTGGCTTAGTTAGTGGGTCAGCTACGTTGTCTTCCGATTTGACATACTCCATGTGCATGTCACCTCTACCAATGATCTCCCTGATCACGTGGTATTTCCTCTGTACGTGTTTGGATTGATGGTGTGATCTCGGCTCCTTTGCTTGAGCTATCGCCCCGTTGTTTTCACAGAAGACGACTACAGGTTCAGCAATGCTAGGAACAACATCCAATTCTTGGATGAAGTTTTTCATCCATACACTCTCTTTTGCCGCATATGATGCTGCGATATATTCTGCTTCTGTGGTTGAGTTGGCAGTGGTAGACTGTTTACAGCTTTTCCAACTGACCGCTCCTCCATTGATGCGGAATATGTATCCAGAGTTGGATTTGAAGTCATCCACGTCAGACTGGAAACTTGCATCAGTGAATCCTTCAAGTTTCAGTTCTCCATTACCACCGTAGACCAAAAACATATCCTTAGTCCTTTGCAGGTACTTTAGGATTGCTTTTACTGCAGTTCAGTGCTCTTCGCCTGGATTTGACTGATAGCGGCTCATTACACTTAGAGCGTGAGCTATGTCTGGTCGAGTACACAACATCGCATACATTATACTCCCTATAGCAGAGGCATAAGGTATGAGAGACATTCTCGTCTTTTCTTCATCAGTTGTAGGGCACATAGACTTAGAAAGAGAGATACCATGTCTCATTGGAAGCAATCCTCTCTTGGATTCTCCCATTTTGAATATCTTCAAAATAGTGTTGATGTACTGAGATTGGGAGAGTCCTATCATCTTCTTCGATCTATCCCTATAGATACGTATTCCCAATACGTAAGATGCGTCTCCCATATCTTTCATGGAAAACTGCGCGGATAACCACGCTTTAGTCTGTGCTAACATCTTGATATCGTCTCCGATTAACAATATGTCATCGACGTACAAAACAATGAATTGTATCGAGCTCCCACTATTCTTCTTGTACACACAAGGTTCATATACGTTTTTTATGAAGCCAAATGCTTTGACTGTCTCATCAAATCGTATGTTCCAGGTTCGGGACGTCTGTTTGAGGCCATAGATTGACCTTTGAAGTTTACACAATTTGTGCTCACTTCCTTTGGAGGCAAAACCTTCAGGTTGTTGCATAAAGATCTCCTTGTCAATGTCTCCATTGAGAAAGGCGGTCTTTACGTCCATTTGCCATATTTCGTGGTCATGCCACGCGGCTATGGCAAGTAGTATCCGAATGGATTTGGACATCGCCACGGGAGAGAAGGTTTCCTCATAGTCTATTCCAGGCCTTTGAGAATACCCTTTCGCCACTAAGCGAGCTTTATGAGTTAATACCTCTCCATTCATTCCAAGCTTGCTCTTGAAGATCCATTTGCATCCTACAGGGATAGTTCCCTCAGGTGGATCGACCAAGGTCCAAACCTTGTTGGAATGCATGGAATCCATTTCGGATTGCATGGCTTCGAGCCACGCACCCGAGTCTATGTCTAACATCGCTTCTTGATAGGTCTTTGGATCACTATCATCTTTCTCGTTTTCGTGAATGAAACCAAATCGCTCTGGCTCCTTACGAATTCGATCAGACCTTCGAAGAGTAGGTGTACTAGTAGGTTCAATAAATTCTGGTTCAGCTCCCACTGTTTGTGGGGATGGGTCCGATTCCTGGACTTCATCAAGTTCTACGATTGTCCCATTTTGGTTGGTGATGAGGGATATTTCGGATTTCTGCTTTTCTTCTTTACAACTACATAAGATCGAACGTTATTTATCTCGAAAGATCCAGTTCGACCCCGATGTCGGAATACTGTAAATACAAGGCTACCCTGGATCCAAAATTACTGTTGGGCCAAGCTCTGACCCAAACTTATGGGCCGAAGAATTGCACATCTGCGGGTAGAGCACCTGAACCCCATTTTCAGCTATAAATACCCCATGCATTTATGATGCTGGACACGATTTTCCAGGTGCTCCCTCCTCGAAGCTATTGCTCGGAACCGTTTAGGAGCATAGACTTTGGATCATATGTATTTCACCCTCTAGCTTGTACGGCATCCAATAATGCTCGAATAGGACCTTTGAATACTTGTATTTGTACTCATTCAATTCGAATACAATTATTTTGGTCTTTGCTTTACTTTATTATTGTCATTATTGTATTACATCCCACCCTTGATCGAACTAACGAAACCACGTAAGATCAATTGGCGCCCACCGTGGGGCCTTATTCGAGTATTAGATCGAAATATGCCTACTACGAGGAGGAATACGTATGTTAGAGGAGAGCCTTCCCATGCAGGGGGATCACAAAATTCTGTCAACAATGAACCTGATAATCTATCGCGCGCCGCACAACAACAACCGGAGGCGCCACCGGCGGTTCCACAAGATAACATTCCAATACACACGACCATTGGTGACTTAAGATCTATAATAGGCACAATGTGCAGGGAATTCATGAACAGCGGAAGGGCAGATCAGTCACCTGTCGACCAACCAGGGATTCAGGGAAGACCAGAGATACCTTCATCGAACTTGCAGAAGGAAAATGATATGTCGCATGCCCCATCGACACATCCACGTCGAGCTGCACCCTCGAAAGCCAATGCCCGGTCTGAAAACCCACCTGCACAAGTGCACGATCTGGAGGATTCTGTTGTGGGGGAAAGTCACACCGCCGACGCTGTAAGAAGAAACAAACCAATTTGCAAGAGAATCACTGAATCTGAATTGGAGATAATAGTACAGGAAAGGGTGGCTAAAAAATTGGAAGAGCAGGATACTATGATAGAGATTCCCTTCACTAATCAAGCTGCCAGGCAAGCGGGGAACACCCTGACTAGAGGAAACCTACGAGAGAGGGAGGTCTCGAATAATATCATGCGATGTTCACCCTTTTGTCGAGAAATACGCGAAGCTCGAAACACAGAAACGGTGCCAACCAGGCTCCCTCGGTATAACGGGACTACCGACCCCGGCGAACACATTAACAGCTTTGTTAATGTTATGAATTTGTATGGACACTCGGATAATTTCTGTTGCAAGATTATGGTCACCACTTTTGAAGGGATTGCCCTCGATTGGTTTGGAAAGTTACCTCCGGACTCCATATTTTCTTTCGAAGAATTTTGCGATAAGCTGAAGCATCAATTCGCTAGCCAGAGGAAGCCAAGATTGCCAGCAAATCATCTGGGCACTGTGAAACAATTGGAAGGAGAGACGTTGAGGCAATGGCTGGCAAGATTTAGTATTGAGCTCTTGAAAGTGGATACCCCGCAGATTGAATATCTGTCCTCGTTGATGTTCGAGCTGACCAGAAGCACCCAGTTTGGGAATGCATTATGTAGAAAGCAACCAAAATCCTTCGAACGGATAATGGAAATTGCTGAAAAGTATATGATACAGGAAGAGATGAACAAATTGAAGAGTTCACATCTAGATAAATCTCATCTCAACAAAAAGCATGATCGGGCTCCGATCCCAAAACCAGGTGATTATGGAGGGTCGAATAAAGGATCCGTTTGGCAGCGAATCAACACTTTTAAGCCGCATATGCCACCCCAAGGACCGAATTCGTATGGACCCCCTTATGAGCGAAATCGAGCCCCAAGGCCGGGTAAAATTCAATTTACTGAGCTTAACAGTTCAAAAGAAGAGGTGTTGACCGTATTGGAAGAAGGGAATTTAATTCCGGAAGCCCAAAGGATCACACAGGCGAGGCCGGGCGCGCCTGGATATGACCAATACTGTCGATATCATCGAGCTAGAGGCCACAGTACGGAAAATTGTTATCAGTTGAAGGTCGAGATCGAAAAGTTAATCAACCAAGGAAAACTCAAAGAATTTGTTAAGAATGGCAACTATAACAATCGCTACAGATCCCGTAGTCCGAGAAAACTTAGCGCTCGGCAGAGACAAATTCAAAATCAGGCGGATGAGCAATCGAACGGTGTGATCAACATGATTGCAGGTGGACCGGCGGGTGGAGATAGTAGGAATGCCAGAAAAAGGACTTTAAGGTCAATTAGGACAGGAGTGTCCACAAAAAGGGAAGTTCTATCTTTGGAGTTTCCATCAATGGAGAATCAAGTCATCAGCTTTAGCGAGGCGGATCGACCCGCAGATGTTAGTTGGGACACGAATGAAGATGATCCAGACTTTTCCATGGTGTTAACACTAAGGATTGCAAATTTCGAGGTCAAAAGAGTGCTGGTCGATAACGGGAGCTCGGCAAACATAATTTCATCAGAAGCTCTTGCAAGAATGAAACTCTGTCATCCACGATTGGATAAGGTAACCTCCCCTTTGGTCGGTTTTGGGGGATCGGAAATCACTCCGCTCGGAACCATACTTTTGAGTACCACTCTAGGATTAAAACCAAAGAATGTCACGAGAATGATCAAGTTCCTCGTGGTGGACACCCCGTTTGCTTACAATGCCATCTTGGGAAGACCCGCTCTGAATACTTTTAAGGCTATCGTATCCACCTACCATCAGAAGATAAAGTTCCCAACTGACGGAGGAGTAGGTGAGATGAGGAACGACCAGTACATGGCTTGGGAGTGTTATAGTTCGTCCTTAACTATCAAGGAAAAGGTGGAGCCCGAGCTCCCTTACAAAAGAAAGATAAATGAATTAGTCTCTAACTCCGGAACTCCTATTCCTGATTATGAAAGACTAGATGGAAAGAAAGGGAGGATCGTTGACATGAGTGTTCAAGCACCTGATCACAAAAAGGTGAACTTGATACCTGGATCTCCAGAAAAATTCACAAAAATAGGAACGGAGCTAAGTAATTGCATGGAAGCAAAGCTCATCGGATTCTTGCAGAAAAATATGGATGTCTTCGCATGGAGTTCGGACGACATAGTAGGAATCGACCCGCGTGTGATAACGCACTCCTTAAATATTGACCCAAAGGCCAGACCGGTGAGGCAGAAGAAGCGTAATCACGGACGAGAGAAAGACAAGATAATTAACGCAGAGGTCGATAGATTGTTAGCAGCAGGACAAATCAAAGAGATAAAATTCACGGAATGGCTATGTAATGTGGTATTAGTCTCCAAGGGGGAAAAGGTCGAGAACAAATGGAGAATGTGCAATGATTTCACCGACTTGAACAAATTATGTCCAAGGGACCCTTACCCTTTACCTCGAATTGACATGCTCGTAGATTCCACTGCAGGATTTGTGTTGTTTAGCATGATGGATGCATTTCAAGGATTTTATCAGATCTTCATGAACGAAAGAGATCGGGACAAAACGGCATTTATCACCGAACGAGGGGTGTACTGTTTCATCGTTATGCCCTTCGGTTTAAGGAACGCCGGTGCAACATATCAGAGGCTGGTCAATATGATGTTCAAAGAATTAATAGGAGAAATTATGGAAGTATATGTAGATGTCATGCTCGTGAAAAGCATGTCTGAAGAGGAGCATATTAACCATCTTGATAGGTGTTTTCAAATCTTGAGAAAATATGGAATGAAGTTAAATCTGGCAAAGTGCACATTTGGGGTGCGATCGGGAAAGTTCCTTGGCTATTTAGTTCATGAGAGGGGGATCGAAGCTAATCCAGAAAAAATCCGAGCGATCACTGATCTCCATCCACCGAGGAAACTCTCAGACGTTCAAAGTCTGATCGGAAAAATCATCTCGTTGAATAGATTCATCTCCAGATCCGCTGACAAGAGTTTACCTTTCTTCAAACTGTTGCGTAAATCTAAGAACTTCGAGTGGAACGATGAATGCGATAAGGCTTTCGAAGAACTGAAAGCGTACTTAATCTCGACACCCATGCTAGCAAAACCATCCGAAGGGGAACCCCTATATTTGTACATAGCTGTGTCAGAAGAAGCCATTAGCTCGGTTCTGGTCAAACTAGAAAAAGCTGAACACAAACCAGTTTATTATTTGAGTAAATTGTTGCAGGGTGCCGAAAAGAACTATATGGAAATTGAAAAATTTGCACTTGCCCTAATTGTGGCTGCCCGGAGATTAAGGCCCTATTTTCAAACGTATAAAATCATTGTTTTAACTAACCAACCTTTAAGACAGGTTCTGTCCAAGCTAGAAGCTTCAGGCAGGTTAATAAAGTGGGCGGTCGAGCTCAGCCAATTCGAAATTGAATACAGACCACGAGTCGCTGTTAAGGCGCAGGTGCTAGCTGATTTTGTGCTTGAATCAACTAGCATATCGAACGGCAAAGAAGGAACAACCTCGGAATTAGGTATGGTGGAAGAAGCAAACGATCAAGTTTGGCTGATGCATGTGGACGGATCTTCGACCAAAGAAGGCGGTGGAGCTGGGATTCACTTCCAAGGGCCCAATGCTGAAGACCTGAGCTATGCGATAACTTTGGACTTTGTCGTCACCAACAATGAGGCCGAATATGAAGCATTGATAGCTGGATTAGAAATGGCCATCAAGGCAAAGGTAAAATCGATCGTCGTGATAACAGATTCGGAACTTGTTCATAGACAGGTGAAAGGCACTTATGAAGCCAGAGAGTTCAACATGATTAAATATCTGAACAAAGTGAGGAAGTTAATCTCAGAGTTCGATAAATTTGACATTCAACCAATACCAAGGGAGGAGAATCTCTGGGCCGACATACTATCGAAGTTTACAGGACTGGTCGACGGAAAGACTGAGAGGACAATCACTTGGCTGCTATCGAATATGTCTGCTATCGAGTTAGATGCAGCCCCTGCAATTGATGTTATGGAAATTGAAGAGCCGAACGAGTCATGGAACGACCCTCTTATCTCCTATCTTAGGGACGGAAAACTGCCGGAAAATGCAAACGAGGCTCGGAGAATCAAATATAGAGCGCCGTCGTTTACTTTGATGGATAATCAACTCTTTAAGCGCTCCTCTTCGGGAATTCTATTGAAATGTATCCGCGAAACACACTACGAGGCAATATTGAGAGAGGTTCATGAAGGGGAAGCAGGAAATCATTGTGGAGCTCGAGCGTTAGCTCTTAAATGCTCAAGATCTGGATATTATTGGCCTACACTCTTTTCTGATTCTGTCGAGTATGTGAAAAAGTGCCATCACTGTCAAATTCATTCGAACTTGATACACCAACCGGCCGAACATATGCATTCGATCCCTATTTGTTGGCCCTTCGACAAATGGGGCATCGATATTGTGGGACCTTTCCCAACAGCGCGAGCCAGAAAAAATTATGTACTAGTAGCGGTGGAATATTTCAGCAAGTGGGTCGAATGTGTTGCCTTGACCAAAATCACCCAATTTCAAGTTATTAATTTTTTATGGAAAAATATAGTCTGCAGGTTCGGAATCCCCAGGGTTCTGATATCAGATAACGGAACGCAGTTTGCAGGAAAAAGGGTCACGGATTGGTGTAAAAGATTTGGAATACAACAGAACTTTGCGTCTGTTGGCCACCCTCAGGCTAATGGACAAACTGAAGTAGTAAATCGGGAAATTGTTCGATCTCTGGAGAAGCGCTTATCGGAAGCAAAGGGAAAATGGCTGGATGAACTACCGGGAGTATTATGGGCCAACAGGACAACAGTCAAAGCGGCAACCGGAGAAACTCCATTCAGTTTGGTTTATGGGTCGGAGGCTGTTATCCCAGTAGAGAATCTTATACCTTCTCCCAGGGTCGAATTTTATGATCCCGAAGAAAACCAATTGATGAGGCAGGTGGAAGTTGACCACGCGGATGCTCGAAGGGACCGCGCAAAGTTGAAAATTCAAGCCGCCAAGGCCAACATGGAAAAGTCCTATAATCGGAATGTGAGGATTCGATCCTTCAAAGTGGGAGATCTGGTGCTCAAAAAAGTGGAAGTATCAAAGCACGTAGGAAAACTACAGCCCAATTGGGAGGGCCCATTCGTGATCGTAGAGGTCGGAAAAAAAGGTTCTTATAAGATTGCACACCCTAACGGAGAGATACTGCCTCGAGCTTGGAATGCGATCAATTTAAGAAGATATTATGGAAGATAGTTACAATCGAGGCTTCTACCTTTTAGTTATCTTGTTCTGTTTTCTTTGACTATTACTATTTGGCAAACTATATGTGTTTAATGAAGAATTGGGTTATTTGAAGAATGTTTATTCGGACTATTTATTCAATGAAAGCTTATTTCGCCTACATTCTTACTTATTCGTCATATTCCCGATATTCTCGATCAAATTATTTTCGATCTCTATTTTTCTCTATCAACTATTGAATGGGTGAAAGCCTCTGCTATGACCCTCGAGCTAAAAAACGCTCTAAAAACGACTAAGGGTGAAAGCCTCTGCTATGCCCCTTAGATCGAAATTATTGAATGGGTGAAAGCCTCTGCTATGACCCTCGAGCTAAAAAACGCTCTAAAAACGACTAAGGGTGAAAGCCTCTGCTATGCCCCTTAGATCAAAATTATCAAAAAAGGGTGAAAGCCTCTGCTATGCCCCTTAGATCGAAATTATTGAATGGGTGAAAGCCTCTGCTATGACCCTCGAGCTAAAAAACGCTCTAAAAACGACTAAGGGTGAAAGCCTCTGCTATGCCCCTTAGATCGAAATTATTGAATGGGTGAAAGCCTCTGCTATGACCCTCGAGCTAAAAAACGCTCTAAAAATGACTAAGGGTGAAAGCCTCTGCTATGCCCCTTAGATCAAAATTATCAAAAAAGGGTGAAAGCCTCTGCTATGACCCTCGAGCTAAAAAACGCTCTAAAAACGACTAAGGGTGAAAGCCTCTGCTATGCCCCTTAGATCGAAATTATTGAATGGGTGAAAGCCTCTGCTATGACCCTCGAGCTAAAAAACGCTCTAAAAACGACTAAGGGTGAAAGCCTCTGCTATGCCCCTTAGATCGAAATTATTGAATGGGTGAAAGCCTCTGCTATGCCCCTTAGATTGAAACAAACATTCTATTGAAAAATTGAAACATTCTATGGAAGTTAGATCGAAATAAACATTCTATTGAAGATTGATCTAAATTCTATATTAAAGTTTCTCCACGACGACTATGGCGCCGAAAAAAGAACCAAAATTATGAGAAATATCTAGCGAGAGATCCAAGAGTTGAAAGATCGAACTTCAAATTAATTATGAATTTCAATGACTGTCTCGTGAAAATTGCGAATTATGAATTCAGAGATTAACAACAACAACAAATATAAAAGAAGATATTCATTCATAAATTTTCAGAGGAATTACATGTGAACTCTTGTTTACATTCAAGAAATTGAGCTAATCGGAATATTTTACATCTGGTTCAACCCTATTACAAATTGTTATTCCCTATGGATACCCAAAGGAGGAATGAGAGGCTGGTACACTTCTACCCTTCATCCGCCGCTTCCTTACAAACAAGCCCATGAAGGACCAAGTCGAAAAACAGGGAAGCAACTCCAGTTGGAGGCGCTCCTAGTAAATTCGAAGGCCACACCTTTCAAGAAGACGCCTCCAAGACCTGGAGTTCGAGAGCAGGAAAACCCCTCCAGCAGTGGACCCACTATCCCAACTGGATAGAGGACAGGGTACAGGAGGTCGAGACCGACTCAAAGATTTGGAATCAGAGAAAGCAGGTCGCCTGCCGGTACCCTAGTCGTAGTTCTTTTCGCCTGACGATACCCTAGCCAAAAAGTTATCATAGGGGTACTCCAAAGAGTTCAGAAAAGAGTGTTCGAATAAAAATCTCGAATGATATAATCACTGACATTGAATGGAGTATGGAATTATTCGACGAAAGCAAAAACACAACCATATCGGTCATACGAGACGTTTACAGACAAATAAAAGTGAGAATAAATTTAGAGCTATATATAGGGGAAAGAATTCGGCATCAACGGTATAGATCTCTCAGGTTGAATGGCCACGACACGAGCATTAAAAGCTCTGACCTTTTCACTTCCCGAGAAATGAGGAACCAAAAAAAAAAAAAAAAAAAAAGAAAAAAGAGAGACGGAGAATATCATTCCAAGCAAATATTATATCATTACAACAAGGGTTATACTACAACAAGAAAGGAAAACCGTTACAACAAGGATGGTGTTACAAAGAGAAGTCTTAACTCATTATACAAAGGTAAACCACAGTATTACTAAACGAAATTATTTTCGGAAAGGATCTTTCGAACTTCAGCACTACGATCAGTATACCCGCGAATGTAAGCTTCTTTCTCACGAAGCTCAGAGTGTCTCTTCTCACGTTCGTAAATACCTTTGAGTTTCTCTAATTCTGAACTTAACTTGTCCTGAGATATTCTCTCCTTGAAAAATCTGTTAGCTTCCAATGCACGTTCCAGCTCGATCTTCTTCCCGATAAGCTCGAGCGAAATAGAGGTCCGCTGTTCGAACTCATGTTTGGCCAATGCATAAAGCTTAGAGAAGACCACCCTAGCCTGAACTTATAAGAAAATATATTATAACGGAAATAAAGAGATTAAACAGTCATGACAAAGAGGTGAGAATGAATTACTTGGGCAAGAGATTCCAACCCAGAATAAAACAGGAACGAGGAATATTCTCCAGTCGAAAAGTCACCCTCGGAGATAGAAACATTGGACCGAAGAAGGGTCAGGTCGGTTTTCTCGTGTGACACTTTGTCAAAAGGAGCTATGTCCCTTTTAAACAAAGATCCGCTGACCAACGAAGATACGGATTGAGAAGGGACGTGCCCAGTGACATCCTCCGCAAAAGAAACCTTTTTTATTCTCTTGTTGGAGCCCCTAGTTTTCGAACACGAAGAAAGGGCAACGGTCGAGTGTTTATTCCCCTCATGGAAATTTTGCTGATCAGAAATAGTGGATGTAATTGCTGATCGATTTCTTTTCCTTAATTTTCTACTAACACTTGGCCTGGGAAAAGGCGTGGAAGGAATCACAAGAGCGTTCGAATTTTTATTCATCCCTCAATTTTCGGGTAAAGATCCAACCAAAATAATTTTTTTTAAAAGGAAGCTCCGAACACTGTGAGCAATGCCAATGCGAAAGCAATTAAAAGTGCCCTCGCTACTTATAAGAAAAACGACATCATGCAAAATCGCAAGGATTGGTAAATCACTACTCCCAAGAAAGATTCAATGACGCAGCTGAGTACGCAAGACTGACGTTATAAAATTTAGCAGAAAGTTCAAACAGGCAATAGCCTAAAATAGCATAAAGGAAAAGAGATTCAAATTCAAGCACCCACTAAATATGCAAGAGCAAAAGATTATAAGATAAGTACATTGGTTCGCTAAGTCAGTCAAATTACATTGCGATCGTTATTGATTAAGACTCTTTCACGCCTGAACCATGGTCCGATCTATCTAGCTCATCTGATTCGCTAGAACTGCTTTCCGAGCCGTCGGAATCACCTTTATTCGAGCTGCTGCCTTCTCCATCATGACTTTGCGCATCAGACGCAGATTTACTCGAACCAGAAGAAGGGGTGCCTTGTACACTCTGACCGCGGGAATCCCCTTCAATATCCACATCTTCGCTTTCGGATTGGGCTTCGAGCTCATCAGGATTTGGCATCGGTGCACCAAATTCCTCAAGAAAAGGAGCAAACTCGTGAGTGGCAAATTCCTCGAGCTTAGGAGGAAGGGAAGACACTTTATAGTCTTTACCGAAGATATTCTTGTAAGGATTCATCTTAGGAAGGAAGTCATCAAGGGCGCCTTCGATTTTAGCAGCTGTAAGGAGATGCTGAGCTCCTTTAAAGTAGAAGGATTGATTAATTTCTCCCGACCGTAATCGAACCAAGGCGTCGAGGATCGGAGACTCTAGGAACTCCCTTATGGCGGGAAGCCTGGCTTCGACTCGACCCCGTTCATAAGATTGTTCGGCAGACACTTTGGTTTGCTCAAGCTCCTGCTTTAATTTCCCCACTTCATCCTCTAAGGCCCTCTTTGTTTCCAACTCTTTCCTAGTTCTCTCGAGTTCAATTTCGACCTCAGACAACTTAATCTTGGTATCCTCTAGCTGACTGGCCTTCGCAGCTTCATCCTTCAGAACATCGCATAAGGCTTTATGTACCGCCTGAGACTCTTCGCTCAATACGGACAGTCGAAGAGCAGTTTGAGTAAATAGGTCTCCGGCCTGTAAAGGAAAAGATACGTAAAAGCACGAGATGAGGATTATAGGGGAAAAGCTAGAAACTTTCAGAATTAGAAAGTACCATCTGCTGAGCGTGGGCATAATCGCCAAATATCTCAAAATCCTTTTTAACAAAAGACTGGATAGTATCATCCCTGAATCTCCCGGCCAAGAACATCCGGAGAGACTTATCCACCGTATGCTCACCCTCGGAACCCAAATCAGATTCGATGGTCCCACAGTCCGGATATCCGGCCGCCCTCGGTCCTTGCAGATGATCCTCGATGAAATCTGCCAAATCTGGCTCGGAATGACCAGCCCGACATGGTATAGGGTTCGGCCCTCGAGCAAAAGGCTTGACTCTCCTGGAGGACTCAGGAACATTGCTACTTCTTTTGCGATTCATCCCGGCCTGCAAAATCTCTCTTGCACGATCCTCCAGGAGAGTATAGTTACTGAACCCCTCGTCGTTCGGGTTGGAGGAAATGTTCGGAAAAACAGATCGAAGGATTCCAGGACCCTGGAAATCGGAGGCCCCCTCCGCCTCGGCCCTAGACCGAGAGGTTCCTGCTTGGGTAATCGGGGGAACAATCAATAAAGCATTTGAGGTCGACGCGATCCCAACTGGGGCCTTAGACTTCTTCGTTTTCCGAAGATTCGTTGATATTTGAGGACGAGGTCGACCCTTATTACCCTTCGAAAAGGAAGCAACGTGTGGGCCAGATACCGATGTACGAAATTTGTCAACGATATCAGCTAACGTGGAAGGGGGGTTAGCGGGATCGATCTGAGCTTTCCCGAAGTCGATCGGATCGGCAAGAAAAGTGCAACTACTGAGCTCGGCCAATCGCAAGACTGCTTCTTGAGTCATTAGAGCGGTCTGATGAGGATCAGCACGAAGAGATTGCAGAAATTTATCTGTTATCTCATTTTTCATACTCCCCACGAGACGGCGTTTTCCGTATATCCACTCCTTTGCTCCAGGCCAATCGAAGGGAGTAGGCTCGGGATTTTCTTCAGAAGGCGGAGACTCTGGCCCTCGGACAAAGAAGAACTCATGTTTCCATCCCTTCAGATTGCTACTCACGTTGGTCGATAAGATCGAAATTTTCGGCCTCTGAGAAAAGTATACGTAACCTGCGTTTGAAGAGGTGGAAGCACTCATCTGGAATATCAGCCAAAAATTCTGAAAGGCTGCCTTTTTCCCCTTAGCTTTCATCAACACGCAAAAAGCTATAATTAGGCCGATCGAATTCGGTAAGATCTGGCAGGGAGCCAACTTAAAAGCATCCAGAAGGTTTTCTAGCAGAGGAGGGAAGGGGATGCGTAAGCCGTAGTGGAAGTGTTTGGAATAAAAGGCTTGACAACCGGCAGGAGGGTCGGTAACTCGTTGATCGGGAGAGGGAAGCACTATCGAAAAACCGGCGCCTAGATACCGACCGAATTCTTCTTGCAACTGCGTCAGGTCTGTCTCTTTATAGGAACAGACGATCTCATCTGCCCTCTCCTCAGTCATGTTTAGAGCTGCGCTAGTCGAAGGCTCTTCCCAATCATAGATCGTAATCACCACATTACGGTTCAGTCTATATTTCTGCTGCTCATTGTTACCCAAAGGAAGCTCCCCATCTTCTATATCTTCCCTTTCAGAAACTGTTGCCTCGCCGGAATTTTCATTTTCGCTATTTCCAGTGTCAGAATTCGACTCCCGCTCCTCTCCGCTGGAATCCGAGGCGGAACCCGAGTTTTGCGGATTCTCGTTTTCAGATGATCGATTCTCTACAGCTTTTTTCCCCTTGCGGTTATCGACCTCATTCTCCTCTAAGGGAGATTTCCCCTTCGAGTCTACTGAACTCGACATAATAAATATAGATGACTGTTCAAAAATGGCTAATAAAACTCACTTATCGACCTGTCTGCTCCGATCTAAAGCTCTCTCCTCAGAATTTGAGAGGAACAGCGACCCTCCGTATAACTATATATACAGGGACAAAATGGGAAATTGCAAATCAGTCCCCGAGTAACCGCGACGATTGGACTCTCTTGAAGGTAAATTTGAAGTCATATTCTCAGAAATTGCACCTACAGCCCCTATACTTTCCAAAATTCCTGAATTAAAGATCCACATCACGAACAACAAGGACGATGTTAAGACTGCGCTATCAAGAAATTGCTTAAGTATGCACTCTTTTTCCCTGACCCGGTTTTTATCCCAGAAGGGTTTTTCCGAGCCAGGTTTTTAATGAGGCATACCCGAAACGATAAGCCGAGATTGATTTATTCTACTGTTATATATACTTCTTTGAGCTTAAGTTCCACTTTACGCTCGAGAAGTGGGGGAGTATTGATGAGGGATATTTCGGATTTCTGCTTTTCTTCTTTACAACTACATAAGATAGAACGTTATTTATCTCGAAAGATCCAGTTCGACCCCGATGTCGGAATACTGTAAATACAAGGCTACCCTGGATCCAAAATTACTGTTGGGCCAAGCTCTGACCCAAACTTATGGGCCGAAGAATTGCACATCTGCGGGTAGACCACCTGAACCCCATTTTCACCTATAAATACCCCATGCATTTATGATGCTGGACACGATTTTCCAGGTGCTCCCTCCTCGAAGCTATTGCTCGGAACCGTTTAGGAGCATAGACTTTGGATCATATGTATTTCACCCTCTAGCTTGTACGGCATCCAATAATGCTCGAATAGGACCTTTGAATACTTGTATTTGTACTCATTCAATTCGAATACAATTATTTTGGTCTCTGCTTTACTTTATTATTGTCATTATTGTATTACATCCCACCCTTGATCGAACTAACGAAACCACGTAAGATCAGTTGGTGAGGAAATCTTCTTCCAAGAAGTGGGCGTTCCTAGATACGAACGTATTACGTTCTTTAGGATCGAAGAACAGGTATCCAATGGATTCCTTTGGATACCCCACAAATTTGCACAAACTAGATCTACTATCTAGCTTATCTCCCTTTTTGTTCTTTACATACGCCGGAGATCCCCCTACTCATAGATACGAATACACGGGTGCTTTACCATACCATACTTGGTGAGGTGTTGTTGGCACTGACTTCGAAGGTACTATGTTTAGTATCTTCGATGCAGTTAATAGGGCTAAGCCCCAAAATGAAAAGGGAAGGTCAGCGAAGCTCATCATGGAACGAACCATGTCTAACAATGTTCGGTTCCTCCGCTCGGACACTCCATTGAGTTGAGGCGTCCTAGGGGGAGTTCGCTGTCTAACAATGTCTAACAATGTTAGATAATCAAGGAATTCTTGGCTTAAGTACTCACCACCTCTATCAGAACGAAGTGCTTTAATACTATGTCCAAGTTGATTCTCAACTTCCATTCGAAACTCTTTGAATTTCTCAAAAGTTTCGGATTTGTGTTTCATAAGATACACATATCCATAACGACTAAAATCGTCGGTGAATGTTACGAAGTAAGAGAATCCTCCTCTCGCATTGACACTCAATGGTCCACAAACGTCAGTATGGATTAAATCCAATGTTTGCTTGGTTCGCTCGGGATTCCCAATGAAGGGTGATTTGGTCATCTTTCCTTTGAGACAAGACTCGCAAGTTGGGAGTTCATCCAAGTTCTTTATTTCAAGAGCCTTAGAGGAAACCAGCTTTTGAATCCTACTCTTGGAAATATGTCCAAGTCTAGCGTGCCAAAGTTGTGGAGTTTGATTATCATTTTTTCTTTTTCTAGATTGAATGTGCATGACGTCGGAATTTGTAGGTTCTAAGGAATAAAGACCATCTATCAAAGTACTACAAGCATACATTAAACCACCTTTAAATATGCAAAGAGCTCCATTTTCAATGGAAAAATTAAAACCATCAATATCCAACATAGGTATAGAAATGATGTTCTTAATAATGTTTGGTACGTACAGACAATCCCTTAAAATTAAAGTAAAATTTCCTAAAACCAATTCGATGTCCCCAATAGCCTCAGCGGCGATCCTAGCTCCGTTTCCAAAACGTAGGATTCTATCCCCGGGCTTCAGGTATCTTACTGCTCCCATCACCTGCAAATCATTGCAGATATGAGAACCTGCTGCGGTGTCTAACACCCACGATGCACAGTTAATAGAAATATTAACTTCAACCAAGAAAATACCTTTGGCTACCAGTTTCATCTTTAGGTAGTCTGGGCAGTTCCTTTTCCAGTGCCCTACTTTCTTGCAGTGGAAACATTCGTCTTCTGGGCTCTTGCGCTTCTTTTCAACCACCTTTGTGACTGCCTTCGAAGAAAATACCTTCTTCTTCTTCCTACCTCTCTTGGGCTTTGCAGCCTTCGGTGTGCAATCATTACCGGCTTCTCTTTCTTGAGAGTCGATTCTGCCGTTACCAACAAATTGGTCAGTTCGTGAAGAGCGAGGGTTCTATCCTCCATGTTGAAGTTCAACACGAACTGGTCAAAAGAACGGGGCAGCGTATGGAGAAGGAGGTCAGTGCTAAGATCAGCGTGCAAGTCCACTTCCAATCGCCCTAGTTTTTCAACCAGGTTGATGAAACACAGACAGTGATCCTTGACACTGCTTCCCTCAGCCATCTTGAGATGAAACAACTCCTTAGTGGTCGCGAACCTTTCGGTACGAGACCTCTCTCCAAACATCTGCTGGAGGTGGAGAAGTATCTCTCTAGCAAGCGGCATTGCAGCATGCTATTTCTGCAGTTCATTCGACATCGAGGCTAGCATGAGACATCGAACCTGAAGATCATCATCAACCCTTTTAGCATGGGCGGTTCGTTGTTCCTCACTAGCTCGTGCTGCGGGTGCAGCATGCATGGGTGTGTCGAGCACATAGCTTCGTCGCTCGGAGTCGAGGACAATTCTGAGATTTCTCAGCCAGTCAACGAAGTTTGAGCCATTCAATTTGTTTGCGTCGAGGATAACAGATAATGGATTTTTAGACATTGTACTTAATATCTACAAATGGAAAGAAGACAACATTTAGCTAACTGATCTTATGTCTAATACTTATAATTATCGAATTTTGGACTTGTTTTCGAAAAAGTTCTCCCACTATTTTATCGAAACCATCACCCCTTTGATTGCTCGGGAAATTTAATTCCTAGTAGGTCTTGACGTCCCAGCAGCAATTAATTGCACCTACGACTCGTGGCCATACAACCAATTCTCCAGGTAGGTATACTTTTTACCAATTGTGTTACTCCACAACCTTCAAGTTATTTTGCCTCGGTTTTCGCACTTATCTAGCACTGCTACATCATAAGTGTTACTAATCGTTAAGTCTAACCCATCAATCATGATGAGCAACGGGCCCGGTCGTGAGTTCTCCGTAACTAGTTATCGGTCGATCCTCACATCCCGACCAGTCCTCACCCTTGTCATGTTTAGTTAAAAACAAGAGTCAAGGAATTTCACGTATTGTCCCTTTCTTCGACTCGGGTGCCAGACTCTGGATCACCTCTATCGATAAGTAGACAACATACGCTAGTCCCTATTGATGGAAGGCTTGGATTTATATAAATACTTCATTTTATTTTAATCCAATATGACTTAATATTTAATTCGAGAGGGGAATTTCTGGTTTTGAAAGTTATACTAACTCTCCTCGAGATCTCATCGATTCAGTTATGCTTTATCTTTTATTACGATCTAGATTCTAGCGCGCATCTCATACAAGCTAAATATAAATCGACAAAATAAATAAAAACCATACAAGCCTAGCATGCATACTACCACAATATGTTTTCGATCGGGAGCCTCCTATGTGGGCCATCATCGAGCCAATGATGTTGGCCTTATTGGTCAATCTAAAGGGTTTGTAAATGGGCCTATGCTATTACACAATGTACCACGCATACATGGCCTTCATATCTTCTTGGGTTCCCACCTTGCTTGTAAACGGGCCTCCATCCTAAACTAGGAAAGCAGTAAAGCCCTATTCTATTACAAAGGCTCAAAATGGCCCAAAAACATAATAGGCTCGCAGGCCCAATAAAAAAACCAAACAATAAATTAAACCAATCACATCTAACCTAAGGTCAAGGCTCGGCTTGATCAAAAACCACGTAAACAATTTCACATAGAGCAAGAAACAAGCAAACATCCTTTACCTATTTCTTTCTTAATCTTAAAACTACCTTTTAAAACTAACTCCCTATGATTCTTACCATTTAGTCACTACTAATTATGACAAAATGAATATTCGGGTAAACAAAAAATAAATTTTCTGCTCAAATTCAGATTCTGTTTTTCAACTTTTGAAAATTGCATTTTTGCCCCTCAACTTTCGAAAATTGCACTTTGACCCCAAAACTTTTAAAAAGTTACAAAAACACCCCTGGGCAGATTTGGGCAGATTCCAGAAAATAATATTTTGAATTCTGAAAATTTTTCAATTTTT
>CM064879.1:34427023-34709730 GCA_003313485.2 Penstemon barbatus | reverse complement strand
ATATTCTCAGAAATTGCACCTACAGCCCCTATACTTTCCAAAATTCCTGAATTAAAGATCCACATCACGAACAACAAGGACGATGTTAAGACTGCGCTATCAAGAAATTGCTTAAGTATGCACTCTTTTTCCCTGACCCGGTTTTTATCCCAGAAGGGTTTTTCCGAGCCAGGTTTTTAATGAGGCATACCCGAAACGATAAGCCGAGATTGATTTATTCTACTGTTATATATACTTCTTTGAGCTTAAGTTCCACTTTACGCTCGAGAAGTGGGGGAGTATTGATGAGGGATATTTCGGATTTCTGCTTTTCTTCTTTACAACTACATAAGATAGAACGTTATTTATCTCGAAAGATCCAGTTCGACCCCGATGTCGGAATACTGTAAATACAAGGCTACCCTGGATCCAAAATTACTGTTGGGCCAAGCTCTGACCCAAACTTATGGGCCGAAGAATTGCACATCTGCGGGTAGACCACCTGAACCCCATTTTCACCTATAAATACCCCATGCATTTATGATGCTGGACACGATTTTCCAGGTGCTCCCTCCTCGAAGCTATTGCTCGGAACCGTTTAGGAGCATAGACTTTGGATCATATGTATTTCACCCTCTAGCTTGTACGGCATCCAATAATGCTCGAATAGGACCTTTGAATACTTGTATTTGTACTCATTCAATTCGAATACAATTATTTTGGTCTCTGCTTTACTTTATTATTGTCATTATTGTATTACATCCCACCCTTGATCGAACTAACGAAACCACGTAAGATCAGTTGGTGAGGAAATCTTCTTCCAAGAAGTGGGCGTTCCTAGATACGAACGTATTACGTTCTTTAGGATCGAAGAACAGGTATCCAATGGATTCCTTTGGATACCCCACAAATTTGCACAAACTAGATCTACTATCTAGCTTATCTCCCTTTTTGTTCTTTACATACGCCGGAGATCCCCCTACTCATAGATACGAATACACGGGTGCTTTACCATACCATACTTGGTGAGGTGTTGTTGGCACTGACTTCGAAGGTACTATGTTTAGTATCTTCGATGCAGTTAATAGGGCTAAGCCCCAAAATGAAAAGGGAAGGTCAGCGAAGCTCATCATGGAACGAACCATGTCTAACAATGTTCGGTTCCTCCGCTCGGACACTCCATTGAGTTGAGGCGTCCTAGGGGGAGTTCGCTGTCTAACAATGTCTAACAATGTTAGATAATCAAGGAATTCTTGGCTTAAGTACTCACCACCTCTATCAGAACGAAGTGCTTTAATACTATGTCCAAGTTGATTCTCAACTTCCATTCGAAACTCTTTGAATTTCTCAAAAGTTTCGGATTTGTGTTTCATAAGATACACATATCCATAACGACTAAAATCGTCGGTGAATGTTACGAAGTAAGAGAATCCTCCTCTCGCATTGACACTCAATGGTCCACAAACGTCAGTATGGATTAAATCCAATGTTTGCTTGGTTCGCTCGGGATTCCCAATGAAGGGTGATTTGGTCATCTTTCCTTTGAGACAAGACTCGCAAGTTGGGAGTTCATCCAAGTTCTTTATTTCAAGAGCCTTAGAGGAAACCAGCTTTTGAATCCTACTCTTGGAAATATGTCCAAGTCTAGCGTGCCAAAGTTGTGGAGTTTGATTATCATTTTTTCTTTTTCTAGATTGAATGTGCATGACGTCGGAATTTGTAGGTTCTAAGGAATAAAGACCATCTATCAAAGTACTACAAGCATACATTAAACCACCTTTAAATATGCAAAGAGCTCCATTTTCAATGGAAAAATTAAAACCATCAATATCCAACATAGGTATAGAAATGATGTTCTTAATAATGTTTGGTACGTACAGACAATCCCTTAAAATTAAAGTAAAATTTCCTAAAACCAATTCGATGTCCCCAATAGCCTCAGCGGCGATCCTAGCTCCGTTTCCAAAACGTAGGATTCTATCCCCGGGCTTCAGGTATCTTACTGCTCCCATCACCTGCAAATCATTGCAGATATGAGAACCTGCTGCGGTGTCTAACACCCACGATGCACAGTTAATAGAAATATTAACTTCAACCAAGAAAATACCTTTGGCTACCAGTTTCATCTTTAGGTAGTCTGGGCAGTTCCTTTTCCAGTGCCCTACTTTCTTGCAGTGGAAACATTCGTCTTCTGGGCTCTTGCGCTTCTTTTCAACCACCTTTGTGACTGCCTTCGAAGAAAATACCTTCTTCTTCTTCCTACCTCTCTTGGGCTTTGCAGCCTTCGGTGTGCAATCATTACCGGCTTCTCTTTCTTGAGAGTCGATTCTGCCGTTACCAACAAATTGGTCAGTTCGTGAAGAGCGAGGGTTCTATCCTCCATGTTGAAGTTCAACACGAACTGGTCAAAAGAACGGGGCAGCGTATGGAGAAGGAGGTCAGTGCTAAGATCAGCGTGCAAGTCCACTTCCAATCGCCCTAGTTTTTCAACCAGGTTGATGAAACACAGACAGTGATCCTTGACACTGCTTCCCTCAGCCATCTTGAGATGAAACAACTCCTTAGTGGTCGCGAACCTTTCGGTACGAGACCTCTCTCCAAACATCTGCTGGAGGTGGAGAAGTATCTCTCTAGCAAGCGGCATTGCAGCATGCTATTTCTGCAGTTCATTCGACATCGAGGCTAGCATGAGACATCGAACCTGAAGATCATCATCAACCCTTTTAGCATGGGCGGTTCGTTGTTCCTCACTAGCTCGTGCTGCGGGTGCAGCATGCATGGGTGTGTCGAGCACATAGCTTCGTCGCTCGGAGTCGAGGACAATTCTGAGATTTCTCAGCCAGTCAACGAAGTTTGAGCCATTCAATTTGTTTGCGTCGAGGATAACAGATAATGGATTTTTAGACATTGTACTTAATATCTACAAATGGAAAGAAGACAACATTTAGCTAACTGATCTTATGTCTAATACTTATAATTATCGAATTTTGGACTTGTTTTCGAAAAAGTTCTCCCACTATTTTATCGAAACCATCACCCCTTTGATTGCTCGGGAAATTTAATTCCTAGTAGGTCTTGACGTCCCAGCAGCAATTAATTGCACCTACGACTCGTGGCCATACAACCAATTCTCCAGGTAGGTATACTTTTTACCAATTGTGTTACTCCACAACCTTCAAGTTATTTTGCCTCGGTTTTCGCACTTATCTAGCACTGCTACATCATAAGTGTTACTAATCGTTAAGTCTAACCCATCAATCATGATGAGCAACGGGCCCGGTCGTGAGTTCTCCGTAACTAGTTATCGGTCGATCCTCACATCCCGACCAGTCCTCACCCTTGTCATGTTTAGTTAAAAACAAGAGTCAAGGAATTTCACGTATTGTCCCTTTCTTCGACTCGGGTGCCAGACTCTGGATCACCTCTATCGATAAGTAGACAACATACGCTAGTCCCTATTGATGGAAGGCTTGGATTTATATAAATACTTCATTTTATTTTAATCCAATATGACTTAATATTTAATTCGAGAGGGGAATTTCTGGTTTTGAAAGTTATACTAACTCTCCTCGAGATCTCATCGATTCAGTTATGCTTTATCTTTTATTACGATCTAGATTCTAGCGCGCATCTCATACAAGCTAAATATAAATCGACAAAATAAATAAAAACCATACAAGCCTAGCATGCATACTACCACAATATGTTTTCGATCGGGAGCCTCCTATGTGGGCCATCATCGAGCCAATGATGTTGGCCTTATTGGTCAATCTAAAGGGTTTGTAAATGGGCCTATGCTATTACACAATGTACCACGCATACATGGCCTTCATATCTTCTTGGGTTCCCACCTTGCTTGTAAACGGGCCTCCATCCTAAACTAGGAAAGCAGTAAAGCCCTATTCTATTACAAAGGCTCAAAATGGCCCAAAAACATAATAGGCTCGCAGGCCCAATAAAAAAACCAAACAATAAATTAAACCAATCACATCTAACCTAAGGTCAAGGCTCGGCTTGATCAAAAACCACGTAAACAATTTCACATAGAGCAAGAAACAAGCAAACATCCTTTACCTATTTCTTTCTTAATCTTAAAACTACCTTTTAAAACTAACTCCCTATGATTCTTACCATTTAGTCACTACTAATTATGACAAAATGAATATTCGGGTAAACAAAAAATAAATTTTCTGCTCAAATTCAGATTCTGTTTTTCAACTTTTGAAAATTGCATTTTTGCCCCTCAACTTTCGAAAATTGCACTTTGACCCCAAAACTTTTAAAAAGTTACAAAAACACCCCTGGGCAGATTTGGGCAGATTCCAGAAAATAATATTTTGAATTCTGAAAATTTTTCAATTTTTCAAATTGACCTCTTAAGTTTCGGTAATTGCAAAACATCCCCAAAGTTTTCGGAAATTACAAAACGACCCCAAAAAGCACGCGACCAGATTTGCAAAAATAGTCCATGATTTTGAAATTTCCAGATTTCAATAATTCGAATTTTTCAGCCCTTTAAAACCCTATATGCGATTTCTTGCACAAAAAGTCCTGAAGTTTTCAAAAACTATAAAAACGGCACAGATCTAAAAAGACAGTTTTACCCAATCATAGATCCAGTCATAACAAGTAAGAATCAACTTACAGAACATAATTATGACGTGTTTACATATACATAATTAAACATATATGGTGAAAACACATTATGTTCAGGCGTTTCATATAATAATGATGGAGTTGGCTCTGATACCACTGTTGGGATAGTGGTTGGGATGCCTCGATTGTCAGAACAACGACAGTGCGGAATTTAAAATTTTTCGAAGCACCCAAGGTCCCATATTAATTATACGTAAGCAAGAACAAAAACACACATAGAAATTGAACAAGGGTGTTTATGCGATATACCTCACCACAGGATAGGTGGTGGCAACCTTCGATTTTGAATCTGAAACTGGATCTGGATCTGGTTCACAAAGTGATCCAAGCGTCTCACCTCCAAAGTAAGTCCACACCAATCGGATTCTGGCAACACCTCAAGATCTTAGGCTCAGAACTGGATTCAGGAGGTTTGTCCAAGCAGGATTGTGTAGATTCTCTTGACAGGTCAGGATCTAACACAGAGGAACAAGAGGAGATGAGCGGCGGCACAAGAGCAGCTCACGGCCGCAGGGTGGCGGCGTCTCTTGGTGGCGGCGGCGGCTAGGGTTTCTAGCACTAGGGGGCGGCGGCTAGGTTGAGAGGAGAGGCTAGGGTTTTTTTTTTTTAAGGTGTTAGCTTTTGAGCTCAAGTAGAACCCCTTTTATAGACTCCCTCAACCTAGGTTTGGCAAGACTCCTTATGGGCTTTTAATTAAAGGCCCATGTCTTGCAAGCCTTTTCATTTAATTAATTACTTAATTAAATGCCCAGTCCAATTATATCATTATTTCTTTTATATAATTATTTAGCAACTCAATTAAGTATTTAATTAATTAAGTTAGCCAATTAATTAATCTCCCACTTGAATTAAATACTTTTAATTCATGGAATTGATTTAATTACCTTTAAATCAATTAATTCCTTTAGTATCCTTTTCAACAGTCACCGTCCAATTGTATTGTGTGTGACCCTCTGGGTTCACCATCAATTGGCAGCAGGCCCACGAATTCCTCGTGATTTAATTTATGAACAATAAATTGGTCCGGTCAATTAAACAACCTTTAATTGACCACTCCTAGAATCAATTCCTCTATTAACTCAGGAGTACCTACACTTCATGGTCGATGTCTAGCCACAAGCCCATGAAGCCCAACTTCAGGTGAATTGATACTTGTGAACCTCGTCTCATATAATTACCATGTACATACGGTCCTTCTATCGACTAATATTCCCGATCAAGACTTAGGGTGTGTGAATTGATCGGCACCTCTAAAATTGTCTCGATAACTATACTTTCTAATGCAGGATAATATTCCAGTGTGACTCCTAAATTTGGAAACCCCTTTCCAAATCCGTCACCGACTACGGCCGTAGGTTCCTTGGATATATTATCTAAGAATCGTATAGGAAATTCTCTCACCCATTACAGTGAGTCAATAGATTCCATACCGGTACTAACCATTCGCGTACATGTCCATACGCACCCAACCTAGGCATGTTATGACCAAGCTACGTGGCCTATACCTAGATCTAAGTACGCACTTTCATGCACCGAATTCTCCCTAGCACCTCAAGTCAAAGGACTAAATCGTACACTATTATAATCCTTGAGAAACATCCCATCACCGATATGCGACATGCGCTTCCACAATGGGTTTCTCTGTTCGGGTCGTTCGATGCGTTCAATCCTCCATTGAACCACCTACTCGTATGCACTGGCCTCAAATGCCTTGCTCATGAAATGCTACAAATTCACTCCATGTGAATCATGCATACTTGTACAAGTCTTGGCGATTCCTACGATACCCCGTCTCGTTCGGAATCTATGACTTGGAACAGTTTTAAGATTACGACCTTTGAGACTGTTTCATGATTGCACTCAGTACTGAAGTGAATCGTCCCGTAGACAAATGTAATCTAAGGGTTTCATCCAATCGCTTAAATGTATTCGCGAGAGATGAAGTTGGCCATTGTTTATCCTTATACACATATAAATAAACGCGCGTATTATTATAAAATCAAAAGATTGTTTCTTACAGAATAGACCTATTACAAGCTAATTGAACTGGCTTGCTGGACACTATTCTATCATAAATGTCTAACACGACTTCGGAATAATCGTAAGGGACCATACTTGGTCGATCATCATTCTTTTACTTGATTTAAAAGTTTGATTTCCAGAACAAACGTTACATCATTCAGTTACTTAAAAACTGATCGAGCCAAACTAAGCTACTCTTTCGAACAAAGCATATTCTCCCAGAAGATCAATATCAGATAAGTTAAACTAAACTCTCCGGCCTAGTTAGAAAAGTTATACTTATTCATAGTAAAAGGATATGCATAACAAAATATATCTATTGATTGAAATCGATCAAGGCATGGATCTGCTCATAAAAGATCATTGTTTTTATTAGTTCATTCTCCCATACAAAATATTAAGCCCAAACAACCGCGCGAAAGGTTGGGGCACTACCACAAAAAAAAAAAAAAAAAAAAGAGAGAAGAAACTCAAAACAACAGTCGGGTCGAACAGGTCACCGAGAAGGATTGTTATCAACAGCCGACTAGCAGAAGCACTCCTCCGAGGAGTCATGTTACCTGCAAACGCCATTAACTCCTCCTGACGCTTTAGATAACCTGCATCATAACCCTCTTCATAGGCCCACCGTCGAGACTCTTTTGCTTGGGCAGCAGCCTGAACCAAATCACTTTTCTCCTTCTCCAAGACAAACTTCTCCTCTTGTAATTTTTTGAGGTCATCATTGGCAAGCTGCAGCTAGAAGGTCTGTCCCGCGGCTTTCGCCGTCTCCGACTCCAAACGACGTTGATATGCATCCTTAATGATCCACAGATCATCATTTTCCACGCCCAACTGGAGCGCCTGAAAAAGAAAAGAAAAAGAAGAGCCTTACATAACAAGGCAATCAAAATAAATGCGGGAAAAATAATCAAAAATATGTTTACCTGCTCGCATATCTTTACCAGCGACTGAACAAGGCGAACATTGGAGGTACCCTCGAGCTTCCTCAACTCGCCAGGCGAAATAGTGCTTAGGCCCAGCTCCCAGGACAAAGCGTCAGGCTCTACAGAGCCAGGCAGTTCACTATCAAGAGGAACATTGTCAGGACGTGGAGTCACCGACTGCATAATGTCCTTAACTTGCTCGAGAATGCAACGGTCATCTAACATACGAGGGGATTCCCTCTCGTTAGGACTCACCAAGGTCTCCTTGCCCGAAGCAGAGATAACAGTTCGCCGACCGGACCTTGATCCGATCCGACCTCCAGAAGGCCCGCCGGATTCAAAAGATGTAGTCATCACAGTGGTATCATTAAATAAGTAATCGGGGAAATCTTGAGAAATAGGTTGGGTTGCGGAGGGATTTACAAATGAACCCTCATTAATCACCTCCGAGACAACACTCACCTGGCCTCCACTGACAACCGGGGCAGCTGAAGTAGAAAAAGGAAGGCAATTAACAGGAACATGCTCATAAGTGCCATGTTCGAAAGAAGAAGTGCCTGAAGAAAAGGGTACGTCGAAAGCTTGCTCCATAAATGACGAATCGCCAAAGGCCACCCGACCAGGGGACGGGTTCCTTCCTGCTTCACCGGAAGAGGAAAAGTTTTGTTGTGTGAAAGACGAACTAACTACGGGAAAAGGTTCAGAAGGAACGACAAGTGTTTCGATCGCCGACCTACTAACGTGATGGGGGCTATTTCGCACCCTACATATTGTACGATCGACTAAAGAACTTGAGATCGTTTCGACCAAATCAGGCTGTTCAAGATCATCTCATCGACCCGGCCGAATACAGCTCTCTTCGACCAAAAGACAATACTCCGGACCCAAGAAGGATATTTGGGCCGAGTCCTATTAGGACTATGTTTCCTTGTAACACTAGGTTTAGCATGATATAAATACCTAGTTTTATCATTGTATTAGACAACTACGAAATCCCTAAACTCTAAGAATACATGATTAAACACTGCTTACTGCTTACGACAGCACAACTCAATAATATTCAATATTATTCAAGAGCTTTTTACCTTCATATTGGTGTGTTCTTAGCTTTGTTTTGTGGTTTTTACTTCTTGTTCTTGAATATTGCTTTTCTTTGTAATCGATCCATCCGGAATAAAGTAACAGAGCCCTATAAAATTTATATGTAAATATCGAAAACCCCCTCGATATCACAAATTCACTGATATTCAATTAACCCGACGAAATCCGGTTAAATCAGTTGGCGCCCACCGAGGGGCTGGGTTAATTATTCGATTGACACATGGCTCGCCCAAGGAAAAGCGCTCGTATTGGAGCAAGAAGCAATACAACCACCGGCCATAACACATCGGAAGACATACAGGACAACAACGATAATAACGTTCCCAATACCGACGAGAATGTCCAAGATACACGCCCCCGACCACAGGGACCCCAAGGAGGCCTCTCCGGTGCCATACGGGAAGAACCAGAAGGCCCAGAAATCCCCGTTCCTCTCCCGGGCGCTCAGGAGAAACTGCGGCAAATAGCAATGCTCTTCAAATCACTTTCTCCAGAAGAATTACTAGTACTAGATCAAATTCCTCGAAACGTTACGGCTGCCAGGACAACTCCTGCTCCTGGAGTGCCAAGGCCAAACGAACAAACCTCTCAACAAGCTGACAGCCCAGCAAGTGAGCGACGCTCGCTACACAGCCCTCAACAGGGCAATTCTAAACCCTCCGATAACCATCCCCGAAGAAAACCAGGTCGAAGAATACCACAAACGGCTCGCAGTGGATCGAAGGAACGAACAATAATCCCTATCGAGGATGACATAGATGATGCAATCCCAGATCGACCACGATCGACTCGGTTCTCGGAAAGAGAAATTGAAAGGATGGTACAGGAGCGACTCGAACAACGGCTACGATCTGTTCAAAACCCATGGGCCCGAACTGCGAAACTCCAGGAAAGTCTTGCGGCTTGCTCTCCTTTCTGCAGGGAAATAAAAGAGGCACAATCCACGGGACAGGTCCCAGGTAGATTACCCCGATATGATGGAACCACCGACCCGGATGATTATATCTTTAGCTTTACGAACATAATGAATTTATATGCCCACTCTGCCGAATTCACCGCCAAGTTAATGGTGACCACATTCGAAGGACTCGCGCTGGATTGGTTTGCCAAACAGCCGGCCAACTCTATATTCAGTTTCCGGGAATTATGCAATAAACTAACGCAGCAGTTTGCCAGTCAGAAAAGACAAAAACTCCCGATGAGCTACCTAGGAACCATACACCAACAAGAGGGAGAGTCCCTAAGAAATTGGTTGGCAAGATTCAACGTGGAATTACTCAAAAATCGATTCTCCAAATATCGATTACATAATTTCTATCCTCTTTGACCTCACTAAAAACAGGCAGTTCGGAAACGCCCTCAGTCGAAAACAACCGAGGACGTTTGCCGACATCATGAGCTTGGCGTCAAAGTATATGACCCAAGAAGAGATGAATTCCTTTAAGGATAAAAACAAAAACAAAGCCATAGCTTCAGGCTCCAAACGGCATGACAGGATTCCTGCCCAAAGATCCTTGGATTACGAGCGATCTTCCAGGAGAGGTAACATTTTCCAGCGATTGGAATACAGCAAAGCCGACCAAGAAAGGCAACCTAATTTCTATCAAAGACCAAGAAACCCTGAACAACCAATCAGAAGCAGGGTGAATCAAGTGGAACACCCAAGGTTAAATGCTCCATTGGAAGAAATATTGGAAGTTCTAGAAAGAAATAACTGGATTCCCGAGGCAAGGAAAATCGCGCAGCCAAGACCAGGATCTCGAAACTACGATCAATACTGTAAGTACCATAGGGCACACGGACATCGAATGGAAAATTGTTTTCACCTTAAGAGAGAAGTTGAAAAACTAATCGAACAAGGAAAACTAGACGAATACATAGAGCGAGATAATCGCAAAAGGGAAAGAACTAGAAGCCCTCGGAACGGTAATCAAAGGAGAAGTTCTCATCGAAGGTCACCTGAACATCGACCTACTCAGGAGTTGAATCACGAACAGATCAATGGGACTATCCATACGATATTCGAGGGGCCCGCGGGTGGAGATAGTCGTAACGCCCGACGAAGGACAGCCCGATCCATAATTGGAAACTCAAAATACCCAAAAGAAATTTGGACCCTGGGAAGCAGGACATCAAACGATCAGCCGATCAGCTTTAACGAAGGTGAAGTACCTAAAAATATCGTCTGGGACACAAAGGAGGATAACCCCGACTTCCCGATGGTAATCTCGCTAGAAATAGCAAACTACAATGTCAAGAGGATCCTGATCGATAATGGGAGCTCAGCCAATATCATCTCCCGAGAAGTTTTAGCCCAAATGAATTTGGGACAGATAAACCTGCAGAAAGTAGCTATGCCGTTAATAGGATTCGGAGGGTCCGAAATCATCCCCAGCTGAACAATAACCTTAAGCGTATCACTCGGAAAAATACCCCACCGGACAGTGAAGCTAATAAAATTTCTGGTGGTAGAAACCCCT
This sequence comes from Penstemon barbatus, assembly GCA_003313485.2. Classification (NCBI taxonomy): domain Eukaryota; kingdom Viridiplantae; phylum Streptophyta; class Magnoliopsida; order Lamiales; family Plantaginaceae; genus Penstemon; species Penstemon barbatus. The sequence continues at coordinate 34,698,566 of CM064879.1, read as the reverse complement.
TTCGCTTATAACGCAATATTGGGACGACCAGCTCTCATCCTATTCCGAGCGGTTGTCTCTACTTATCATCAGAAGATAAAGTTTCCGACCGATAGAGGCATCGGGGAAATAACAAACGATCATTGCATGGCCTGGGACTGCTACAGCACTTCGTTAACTATGAAAGAACACCCAAAATCAATTACTCCAAGTAAAAGAAAGATCGAAGACGATCTTATTAGATATAAAATTGAAATCCCGAGTACTGATCGAATGGATAAAAAGGGAAAAGAACCGCTAGATTTATCATTGAAACCTCCAGAACATAAGGATATAATTCTAGTACAAGGGGACTCGTCCAAAACAACAAGAATAGGTACAGAACTGAGCAAAGAAGGGGAAATAATGCTAATCGACTTCCTCAGAGACAATGCCGACGTCTTCGCCTGGAGCGCAAACGACATTGAAGGAATTGATCCTCGAATAATCAAGCATTCCCTAAAAATTGATCCTTTGGCGATACCCGCCAGACAGAAGAAGAGAAATCATGGGCCGGTAAAAGATAAGATTATCAAAGCCGAGGTAGAAAGACTGCTTGAAGCGAAACAAATCCGAGAAATACATTTCTCGGAATGGCTATGCAATGTTGTTCTGGTGGCAAAAGGAGATAAAAAGGACAACAAATGGAGAATGTGTAATGATTTTACTGATCTTAACAAGTTATGCCCACGCGACCCATATCCCCTGCCAAGGATCGATCTATTGGTCGATTCGACCGCTGGCTTCGCGATATTCAGCATGATGGACGCCTTTCAAGGGTTTTATCAAATATACATGGATGAGCGGGACCAAGAAAAGACTGCATTCGTAACCGAGCAGGGAGTATATTGCTTAATAGTAATGCCATTCGGCTTAAGAAATGCCGGAGCTACTTACCAAAGGTTAGTAAACCTAATGTTCAAAGAGTTAATCGGAGAATTAATGGAAGTCTACGTCGACGACATGCTGGTCAAAAGTATGAACGAAGCGGATCACGTAAAACATCTTGATCGATGTTTTCAGATCTTAAGGAGATATCGTATGAAGTTAAACCCCGCGAAATGCACCTTTGGTGTCAAATCAGGAAAATTCTTGGGATATTTAGTTCACCAACGCGGAATAGAAGCCAACCCAGAAAAAATTCGAGCCATAACTGAAATGAAACCTCCCAAAACCATCTCCCAAGTACAAAGCTTAGTTGGGAAGATCGTAGCATTAAACAGATTCATATCAAAGTCAGCAGACAGAAGCCTCCCCTTTTTCCAAACTCTCCGAAAGGCAAAAAAACTTTGTTTGGACCGAAGAATGCGATCAAGCCTTCGAGCAACTCAAAGAATATTTGACAACACCGCCGATGTTGGCAAAACCAACAGAAGGAGAACCATTGTATATGTACATCTCCATCTCCGACGTAACTATTAGTTCAGTACTAATTAAAGTCGAAGGCTCAGAACATAAGCCAGTCTATTATCTAAGCAAATTATTGCAGGGGGCGGAGAAGAATTATTTGGAAGTTGAAAAATTCACGCTGGCCTTAGTGGTGGCTGCACGAAAACTTCGACCTTACTTTTTAACTTACAAAATAGTGGTTTTGACAAATCAACCGCTAAGACAAGTCTTAGCAAAACCAGAAGCCTCAGGAAGACTAATTAAATGGGCGATCGAACTAGGCCAGTTCGAAATCGATTACAAACCAAGAATCGCAATTAAGGCCCAAGTGTTGGCTAATTTTATATTAGAAACACCGACACAGGCAATTGAATCATCGAGCAGCCCTAACGACGATGTCTTGATCATAGAAGATCAAACTTGGTTAATGCATGTCGACGGTACTTCATGCCGAGAAGGAGGAGGCGCCGGAATCAACTTCACCGGACCAAATAAAGAAGATTTGAATTACGCAATAACGTTAGACTTCGTCGTAACAAACAATGAAGCAGAATATGAAGCATTGATTGCGGGAATGGAAATGGCAATCAAAGCCAACATAGAAAGTCTTAAAGTATTAACTGATTCAGAGTTAGTGCAAAGACAAATTGAAGGCCTATATGAGGCTAAAGAATTCAATATGGTCAAATACCTCGCAAAAGTAAAAACACTAGCTGAGAAATTTGAGAGCTTCGGTATTCAGAACATCCCACGTTCGGAAAATAAATGGGCCGATCAGCTATCCAAGTTCACAGGATCCCATGACGGAAAGACCGAACGGGTGATCAACTGGTTGATCTCTAATACGCCGGCAATCGATATCGATGAAACACATGTAGTCGATATAATGGAAATCGAAGAGGCCGAAGAAAACTGGATGACCCCGATGACGGACTATCTTCGAGAAGGAAAACTACCACCTGACCAAAATGAAGCTCGGAAAATAAGATATCGAGCTCCAAAGTATACACTTGTAGAAGGAAAACTCTACCGAAGATCGGTATCAGGAATTCTTTTGAAATGTGTCTCTGAATCACAAACCATCGATATACTACGAGAAATACATGAAGGAGATGCAGGGAACCACAGCGGAGCAAGGGCATTGGCTTTAAAATGCCTCAGAACGGGTTATTATTGGCCTACCCTCAATAAAGATGCCGCTCAATATGTCCAAGAATGTCATCACTGCCAGATCCATGCTAACATATGTCATCGACCAGCAGAAAACATGCACCCAATTCCAGTATGTTGGCCATTCGACCAATGGGGAATGGACATTGTGGGACCATTCCCAGCAGCTAGATCTAAGAAATCCTATGTCCTGGTCGCTGTAGAATACTTCAGCAAATGGATAGAATGCGTCGCCCTCGCACGAATAACCCAATTCCAAGTTATCAACTTCCTATGGAAATTCATAGTTTGTCGATTCGGCATCCCAAGAATCCTTATCTCCGATAATGGAACTCAATTCGCGGGAAAACAGATAATAGAATGGTGCTCAAAGCTTGGAATTCAACAAAATTTTACCTCGGTAGGACATCCTAGAGCGAACGGACAAACTGAAGTAGCAAACCGAGAGATAATAAAATCTTTGGAAAAAAGATTAGGGGCTGCCAAAGGAAAATGGCTTGATGAACTCCCAGGAGTACTTTGGGCGAATCGAACCACTGTCAGAAGCTCGACCGGAGAAACCCCGTTTAGCTTGGTATATGGTTCGGAAGTTGTTATTCCCGTTGAAACTCTAATCCCAACGCCAAGAATCGAGATGTTCGATGATTTGGAAAATGAAAAGGCAAGAGAAAATGACATCGATTTAACAGAAGCTTTAAGAGATAAAGCTGTTGTACGCCTACAAACCACTAAAGCAAATATGGAGAAAGCATACAATCAAAAAGTACGCATCCGGACATTCAAAGAAGGAGACTTGGTCTTGAAAAAGGTAGAAGTATCCAAGCATGTGGGAAAGTTACAACAAAATTGGGATGGACCTTACATCGTCATCGGCGTAGGAAAAAAAGGTTCATACAAAATTGCACACTTGGATGGAACAGCCTTACCAAGAACCTGGAATGCAGTCAACCTTAGAAAATACTATGGTAAATAAAGTTTTGCAGATTATGCTGTTTCATTTTTTTCATTAAGTTTTAGTCTTTGTAATAAAGGCCTTAGCCTACAGTAAACGCTCTTTGGAATTCTACTATCATATTGGTTGAGATTGAGACGAAAGGAGTTAATTATACATTGATCAGCTCAATAAACACTCATCAATCCGACCGACAGAAGCGAGTCGAGTAAACATCGATCCGCTCGATAAAAACTCCTCGATATATATTCAACGATCAAAAAGACTTTCCTAAGTCTAATTACAAACGAGTCGAGTATACATCGATCCGCTCGATAAAAACTCCTCGATATATATTCAACGATCAAAAAGACTTTCCTAAGTCTAATTACAAACGAGTCGAGTATACATCGATCCGCTCGATAAAAACTCCTCGATATATATTCAACGATCAAAAAGACTTTTAGGATAAAATCCTAAGTCTAAATTACAAACGAGTTGAGTAAACATTGATCCGCTCAATAAACACTCCTCGATCAATTCTTCAACGATCAAAAAGACTTTCAGGTACTAAAAACCTAAGTCTAAATTACAAACGAGTTGAGTAAACATTGATCAGCTCAATAAACACTCCTCGATCAATTCTTCAACGATCAAAAAGACTTTTGGGTTAAAAACCTAAGTCTAGACAAAACGAGTCGAGTAAACATCGATCCGCTCGATAAAAACTCCTTGTTACATATTCAACAAAGACTGATAGATTAAAAACCTAAGTCTAAACAAAACGAGTTGAGTAAACATTGATCCGCTCAATAAACACTCCTCGATCAATTATTCAAATGATTAGTTGACTTCTGGTATAAAATCCTAAGTCTAATTATAAACGAGTCGAGTAAACATTGATCCGCTCAATAAACACTCCTCGATATATTGTATAACAATCAGAAAGATTTTAGGTAATAAAAACCTAAGTCTAAATTATAACAAGTTGAGTAAACATTGATCCGCTCAATAAACACTCCTTGACCTGTTCTTAACGATCTAAATGATCTGCTAATACTCCTAAAGTTTTGAAGATAAACTGAGTGTGAAACCGTCCGCTCGGAAAACGTTACTCATAAATAAAAATTATGACAGAATTAACGACGAGGAAGATGCAAGGGATAAAAGTAAAATTTTATTCATCAAATCAGTTACATACAAAAAATCCTACGTTACAAAGATCTGTTTGCTACTTAAAGATCAATACAGTGATTTAAATAAGATGATCCTATAAGATCGGCAATCTTCACGACAATGTCCACGGAAACACCAATCTCCTCCCTAGTACCTCGTCGATTATGATAAACCACCTAAGAAGCATGCTGCTCAGGATGGTCGACTTCTTTGGTTCGATGGCCAGGCTCTGAAGATCGAATGTTCTTCCAGACGAAATGAGCATTACCAGCCAGATAACCGGCAATACTCATTCACCCACAAGAAGATACTGCTTTTACATTATCTATAAAACATTTTACTCTATAGCAGCATCTCTTCGGGGCCGTCGTGAAACCGTAAATTTACCAGCCACCCCGGTGGTCTATCACTCCGGAGGTGACATCGAAGAGCGAGGGGGGCTGGCAAGTATGAACCCCCCATGTGCAAACAGAAACCACGGACCTCTAATTGATGAAGACAAAAACTGAGGCCTCATGGGACCCGTTAGTACAAGGAAGGGCTGACATGGGACCCGTTAGTACAAGGTAGAAGAACATCAAGCTATTATAGTATGGATCATGATAATGTGACTTTTTGAATATTATGGGATCTGAAGGCAAAATGAAATCTAAGGAAGCTGAGATCTCCATCCTCTTTGGGAAATTGCAAATGAAGAATCCAGAGCACTGCCCTATTTATAGGGATAGATCTAAGCAATCCAACGGCTGAAAAAGTATTTGATCAGCGGACATAAATGCTACTCTTTGATTCCCCGTAATAAATGCAAGTAAGTTGGAACGGCGCTAATTAGTCGACTCAACCAGTCGATAACTAGAAAAATATAGATCGAAGCGATCATCGAAATAACAGCTCCGGACCAAATAGACCAGCCACAAAAGAAGGCATACGATTTTAAGATCGTCGTGAAAAGATTACTTGCTCGATAAAAGATAAAGATGAAACCCTCCATCATGCGAAGGCCGTCACTGCCTAATACATCATATGGATAATCATTAACTAAGCCATATAAGAACTCCTTTGGAGTCCAAGATATCTAACATAGAAATCAGGAGAATAGTCCTCCTTATTCGAAACTGCAAAGAAGTCACTGCCTTACATACCAAAGAATTACTGAAGGAGGTCTGAACAGATCAGATCTGCCAAAGATTTCTACATTTTCCAATTCCTCCCATATCAAAGAAATGATGTAATAATACACCAGTTGAGGAACATATAGTTCAAAATTAATGCTGGAAAACATAAAGGTTTGGAAGATACTGAACGGGATATTTTTCCTTAGTCTGAAGCAAAGAACAACGGAGTTCAGCGAAAGAGACAATGGCCTCCTTATATAAGATTTAAATCACAAAAAGACAAAGTACAGGGCATGGATTGAATATCGACCAAAATGATGAGCGTTCCTTAACAACTATTGTCGATACAAACGACCTAGTGTCTAAATTTTGACGTGAAACATGTTGGTGCATACGATCCAGAGGAGTATACTGGGTTTGATCAACAAAAGACTTGATTTGCAGAAGCAAACATTATACAATTTCAGATAAGTATGCTAATCGATACTGATTATTTCATGATGATTATATTTATGCACAAAGGAAGAACGAACATAACAAAGTATATCTACAGAAGAAAATTGATCAAGGCAAGAATCTGCCTACAAAAAGGTCATAATTTCCAATTAAAGTTTCTCCCATTACAAATATTTCAGCCCGAGCAAGTGCGCAAAAGTTGGGCATAAAAAAAAAAAAAAAAAAAAAAAAAAAAAAAAAAAAAAACGTCATCAATTCCTCTTGACGCTTTAGATAACCAGCGTCATATCCTTCCTCATAGGACCGCCGTTGAGACTCCTCTGCAAGGGCAGCAGCTTGAACTAAATCATGTCTCTCTTTTTCAAGAACAATTTTATCAGCCTCCAATCTTTGGAGATCATCTTTGGTAACCTGAAGTTGCAACGCCAGCCCAGCAGCTTTAGCTTTCTCTGACTCCAATTGATGTCGAAGAGCACTTCTATTCTTCCACAAATCATCATTTTGCACACCCAGCTGGAGTGCAAAGTACTTAGCCTGGAAAAAAGAAACAATCCTTATATAAGAAGGAAGTCAAAAATTAAAACAAATAAAGTAAGTGAAAAGTTTCGTCCACCTGTTCACATATCTTCACCAGCGACTGAACAAGGCGTACGTTGGAAGCTTCCTCAAGCTTCTTCAGCTCGCCAGGCAAAATGGTGCTCAAACCCAGGTCCCAGGACAAAGCATCAGGCTCAATTGAGCCAGGCAGTTCACTGTTAGAAGGGATGCCATCCAGGCGCGGAGTCTCCGACAACATAATGTCTCTGACCTGCTCAAAAATACAACGATCATCTAACAGACGAGGAGAGTCTCTCTCATTGGGGCTAACAGAGGACTCCTTGCTCGAAGCAGAAATAACAGTCCGACGACCGGACCTCGACCCAAACCGACCATCAGAAGGTCCTCCAGATTCAAAAGAAGTAGTCGTTACAGTGGTATCATGAAACAAATAATCAGGACAATCCTGCACAATAGATTGTGTGGTGGAAGGATTGACAAAAAAGCCATCACCAGCTTGCCCTCCGCTGGCAATCAGGGCAGTAGAAGTAGAAAAAGAAAGAGAACTAACAAAATCCCCTCCATACTCGTAAGAAGAAGAACCTGATGAAACAGGTATATTGTAAACCTGCTCCACGTTAGAAGAATCTCCGAATGCTATTCGACCAGGCGAAGGCCTATTACCTATCTCTGTGGAAGAAGGAAAGTTTGGCTGAACAAGCGACGAACTAACTTCTGGTAAAGGTTGGGAAGGGATAACAGGATTATCGGTCATCGAATTGCTAATCAAGGACGAACGAGGAGCCTCCGTCGAAGGGCCCTCTCTTCGAGATTTTTTAGGTCTATTATCCCGAGCGCCCTCACGCGAAGGTCGCTTCGAAGTATTACCAAAAAGGTTACTCATGATCGGATTATGGAAAAGTACGAATTATTATCGAGAAAGTTTAGCGACTGGTTAAAAAAAAAAAAAAAGAGTATTCTATTAAGAGAGGAGTATAGCAGTAAAAAACAAGTCAAGTTTTTACCTTTCGTATTTATACTACACGAAAGGACGCGACAGACCTAAAGAAAGGGCGCGAAACAGAAAATCTGACCTTGGAGCAAACGCTAGAATTTGAAAAGACACACACATAATGATTACGGCAAATTTAATGACTTGTCTGAATTATTACGGCGAATGTGAAAAGACACGACTGACAGAATACGAAACGTTTAGCGTACAAAGAGATGAAAAGGTAAAATTGCAATTAAAACCTACGAGTAAATAATTACAATGATTGTTTTAAGAAGCCTGTTCGCTATCCGAAATTCTCTGATCACTACCGACGTCCTCGCTCATGCCAATATCGTCTTCCTCTTCTTCTTCGTCTTCTGGATCGATGAAAGTATTATCGAGCTCCTCGTTAACATCAGAAGGAGGAAGCGGCAATGGATTTCCAAATTCTTCGACAAGGTGAGCCAAAGGAAGACCTTGATATACAACATCTGGAAGCTCGGAAGAAGAATAAATTTCACCATAGCGATTCAACCGAATGTGCGCCGCCTTAAAATACTCCTTTTGACGGTCGTCGATCATCTCTAAGGCGACCAGCTGATGAATCGCCTTCTTAAAAGTATTCTCAAGAAGAGGACCGACCATCCGATACACCAACGCCGTATGAACAGGAGAATTAAGGAATTCACGAACAACTCTTTCGTCAGGATTCCTACCGTATCGATCCCTAAGTCCACTAAGTGGGACATCTTTCTCGTACTCCTCTAAAGAAGTTTCAAGGCTTGATACTTGAGATTCAAGTTCACTAATTCGAGCCGTGCTCTGTAACTGGAATTCCTCTAACTTTCTAGCCATTTGATTGGCCTGCTCTTGAGCACGAGAAACCTCCATCACCCTGTTTATCATTTCTTGATCTTCAGTCCCGGTAGCACGAGTCTCTACGACGGGAACGGAAGAAGATGTTGAGGGACCAACCTCTGAACCGGAGGATTTATGAAGTAAAGCTTTATACTTCTCTTCCAGGAACTCGCACTGTTGTTTCCAAAGTGCATTTTCATAGGCGTATGACGCAAGACAAGTTTTAGTCTGGAAGAACAAAGAGAGCAAGAAAAAGAGATGGATTAGTAAATTAAGGGAGACCCTTAAAATTATCTGTTAATATAATCAAAGGAAAAAGATATCACCTTTTCGGCATAAAGAGAAGCTCGTTGGAATTTCTCCAGAGGATCCTTATGAAGAAGCTTATTCAGATCACGAGTAAAAACACCAGACAAAAGAACACGGGTTGCCTTATCGACCGCGTTCTCATTATCATCGTGAACAAGAGAATCCTTCTCGGAATAACCAGCGGCCCTCCCTCCCTCTAAACGATCCTCAATCATTTCGACAAGAGTAGATTTTGGATGGTTATCTCCGAGTAAAGAAAGATCGTTACCGGAGCGTCCGTAGTAGCTCCTCTTTCTATCAACTGGATTATTGGTAGGATGAGGCATCGACCAGGTGCGACATCCTCGAATGCCCAAAGATGTTCTAAGCTGAAGAGGAGGATAACCAGATCCCGTGCCTTGACGAATAGGGGACTCACGAGAAGAATCTGGAGATTCCTCTCTATTCTCCTCAGATTCATGACCCAACTCCAGCTTCCTTTTTCGTGACGCTCTCTGCTCGATAGGGGCGTTCTCTACGGATTTGGAAGATTTCGACAGCACCATTTTTCCCTTCGAAGAATGTCGAGAGTTCTCTACCATATGGGCTGAAAAAGAAACAAATTATAAGTTATTTTTTCCTATAAAAGGCGTAATCACAACACTAAGCTAAAATGAAGTACTAACCAAGAAGTTCAGATGATGAACTAATAGGGAAGTTATGAACACTTAACCCCGCCTTGCGAAGGAAAGCTTCCCCAATCAGAAGAGCACTTTGATATTTGTTTGCGCGCATTTCGGGGATCTCAGCGATAAACTGTGCATCATCAGGAACAAGTTCACCAGTCGGTAAGCGACCTCCAGGAATCCAACTGGAACCATGATCCCATGAAAAAGGCATGGTCGAACCATCCGCCAAACTAAGATTAGAGGGAGGACGAACAAAGAAGAAATGAGATTTCCATGAAGGATTACTAGAAACAGGGGCATCAAAGATTGCTCGACTAGGACGCTGACTAGCAAAGAAATATCCACGATTTGAAGAACTAGAAATATTAAAGCGGAAAAGTTGCGTAAAATTACGAAAAGAAGGTTTAAACCCTTTTGCGATCATCAAAACGGAAAAACAAACCACAAAAGCAACGGAATTTGGAACTAGCTGTGTCAAGCACACACTGAAAGTTTTCAAAACTTCGAGAAAGAGGGGAGACAAAGGAAGACACAGTCCACTATTGAAGTGAGCCGTATAAAAAGCTCGACATCCCTCCGGTGGAGATGTGACCCTATCGGAAGGGGAAGGAAGAATTATCTCGGAACCTTCTGGAAAATATTTGGTATAATTATTCACAACCTCCGGGAATGTTTCCACCGTATAAGCACAAGCTACGTCCTCAATTGGTTCAGAAATCTGAGGAACAGTACCTTTGCCCTTTTTGGCTCGGGCAGCTACATCCGCATCAGAAAGGATTCGTACCTTGAAAGTATCTTCTACAGGGACGACGAAGTCAGATACTGTAGTTTGTTCGCCCAAAAGATTAGAATGCAACTCCTCCTCGTTATCAGGGGCGACGATCTCTCTAGAAAAAGAAGAAGATCTTCTTACAGAAGCCATATATTCTGGTTCGCGAAAGATGAAGGTCGATAAAAGGAAAAATTTTATGTGATGAACGACTAAGCAAGAAAATGACTACGAGTTATAAGGAAGTATAAAGGAAAAATGGTGAACTCAAAAGTCACCTATTTATAATAAGATGAGAAAAGACGTTTCGAACTCATCGCAACTAATCATATTCCCGCCAAAAACGGCAGGATATGAAAAGCCTCCGGAATGGACGCGTGCCGATTCGTAATCGGACAGAGAAAACAACTATCTATGATATGTAGCACTCTTTTCCTTACTTAAGATTTTTTCCCACAGGGTTTTTTCTTAAGAAAGGTTTTTAACGAGGCTCCATTCATAGAAAAGAAATGGTCGTGAAGATTTATCTACTTCTACGAGCTTCTATTATCTATACGCTCGAAGAAGTGAGGGAGTACTGATGGGGGATATTTCGCACCCTACATACTGTACGATCGACTAAAGAACTTGAGATCGTTTCAACCAAATCAGGCTGTTCAAGATCATCTCACCGACCCGGCCGAATACAGCTCTCTTCGACCAAAAGACAATACTCCGGACCCAAGAAGGATATTTGGGCCGAGTCCTATTAGGACTATGTTTCCTTGTAACACTAGGTTTAGCATGATATAAATACCTAGTTTTATCATTGTATTAGACAACTACGAAATCCCTAAACTCTAAGAATACATGATTAAACACTGCTTACTGCTTACGACAGCACAACTCAATAATATTCAATATTATTCAAGAGCTTTTTACCTTCATATTGGTGTGTTCTTAGCTTTGTTTTGTGGTTTTTACTTCTTGTTCTTGAATATTGCTTTTCTTTGTAATCGATCCATCCGGAATAAAGTAACAGAGCCCTATAAAATTTATATGTAAATATCGAAAACCCCCCCGATATCACAAATTCACTGATATTCAATTAACCCGACGAAATCCGGTTAAATCATAATGGAAGACGAACGAAGAGGTTCTATCGAGGGCCCCTCTGTTCGAGACTTTTTTGATTTAATATTCCTAGTACTCTCGCGGAAAGAACGCTTTGAAGTGTTACCGAAAAGATTACTCATGATTGGAATTCAAAAAAGAAAAATTAAATTATCGAGAAAGCTTATCGACCTGCTAACGAAAGAGTATTCTGATGAGAGAAGAGTAAAAGCGGTAAATAGCGAGTAAAAGTTTTATACTATACGAAAAGACGCAAGAGACTCAAAGAATGGGCGCGTAACACAGAAACCAGCCTAGGAATTGACGCAAGAATTCGAAAAGACTTACGCATAATGATCACGGCAAAGTTAATAACTTGTCTAAATTATTACAGAGAAGACGAAAGGACGTAACTGTCAGAATATGAATCGTCTACCTTACAAAGGGATAAAAGAGTAATATTACAATCCAACTTACGATAACAATTACAAAGGTTATTTCACAGATCAATATATCATACAACTTGGTCGCGATCTGGAATTTTCCGTTCGCCAGCGACGTCTCCTTCTTTCGCTGATTCAATATCCTCCTCCTCTTCCTCTGGATCGATAAAATTATTATTGACCTCGTCATTAATATCTGAAGAAGGAATCGGCAATGGCTTTCCGAACTCTTTGACAAGGTGAGCCAAAGGAAACTTTTGATAAACGACGTCCAGCAGCTCGGAAGGAGAATATACTTCGCCATAACGGTTCAATCGAATGTGCGCCGCTTTAAAATATTCCCTTCGATGATCATCTATCAGTTCAAAAGCGACCAACTGATGAATCGCCTTCTTGAACGTACTTTCCAGGAGCGGACCGACCATTTGATATACCAACGTTGTATGAACAGGAGAGCTAAGGAATTCACGAATAACTTTTTCATCAGGATTCCGGCCATAACGATCCCTGAGTCCACTAAGAGGAATGTCCCTCTCATACTCCTCTAAAGAAGCCTGAAGACTCGATACTTGAGATTCCAACTCGCTAATTCGAGCAGTAATCTGAAATTGGAACTCTCGCTAATTCGAGCAGTAATCTGAAATTGGAACTCTTCAAACTTTTTAGCAAATTGATTGGCTTGTTCTTGAGCACGAGAAGTCTCCATAACTCTGTCTATAATCTCCTGGTCATCAGTCCCCGTAGCCCGAGTCTCTACAACCGGAAGAGAAGAAGTCATTGAGGGACCAACCTCTGAACCAGAAGTCTTATGAAGTAAAGATTTATATTTCTCATCCAGAAACTCACATTGTTGTTTCGAGAGAGCAGTTTCATAGGCATATGATGCCAAACAAGTCTTAGTCTGAAAGAGAAAAAGATAAAAGAAATGAATTAGGAAACTAAAGTATTCATTGAGGAAAATTACCCTACGAAAAAGGAGATCACCTTTTCAGCATAAAGAGAAGCTCGCTGAAATTTCTCTAAAGGATCCTTCCGAAGAAGCTTATTCATGTCACGAGTAAAAACACCGGACAGAAGAACGCGAGTTGCCTTATCCACTGCATTTTCGCTCTCGTCATGAACTACAGAATCATTCTCAGGATAGCCAGCGGCTCTTTTCCCTCTAAATGATCCTCGATCATCTCGACCAAAGTGGTTTTGGATGATTCTCGTCGAGTAGAGAAAGATCGTTACCAGAACGACCATAATAACTCCTTTTTCTCTCCACCGGATTGTCATTAGGATGAGGCATCGACCAACTGCGGCATCCACGTATACCCAAATATGTCCTAAGTTGGAGAGGAGGATAACCAGATCCTGTCCCCTGGTGAACAGGAGATTCTTGAGAAGAATCTGGAGATTCCTCTCTGTTCTCCTCAGAATCATGACTCAATTCCAGTTTTCTCTTCCGAGACGCTCTCTGCTGGATAGGAACATTCCCTATGGTTTTGGTGGATTTAGACAACACCATTTTTCCCTTTGAAGAGCGTCGGGAGTTTTCTACCATAAGATCTGAGGAAAAAAGCAAAATCGGAATTAGACTTAGTACTAAAAAAGAGTTATGACAACGCAGTATAGAATAGATACTTACCCAATGATTCAGAAGAAGAAGAAATTGGAAAAATATGAGTACTTAGTCCCGCCTTGCGAAGAAAAACTTCACCGATAAGAAGAGCACTCTGATATTTGTCGACACGCATAGCTTGGATTTCGCCAATGAACTGGGGGTTGTCAGGAATAAAATCACCAGTCGCCAAACGACCACCATAAATCCATTTGGAATCATGGTCCCACGAAATAGGCTTAGTTGAGCCATCCGCTAAACGAAGATGAGAAGGCGGACGGACGAAAAAGAAATGAGATTTCTAGGAAGGATTGCTGGAAACTGGAGTGTCAAAGATTGCGCGACTAGTCTTTTGGCTAGCGAAGAAATATCCGCAATTGGAGGAACTAGAAACGTTAAAACGAAACAATTGCGTAAAATTACGAAAGGAGGGTTGGAATCCTTTCGCTATCATCAAAACGGAAAAACAGACCACGAAGGCCACGGAATTAGGGACTAATTGAGTCAAGGACACACTGAATATTTTCAAAATGTCAAGAAAGAGGGCAGACAAGGGGAGACGCAGACCACAGTTAAAATGGGCTGTGTAAAAGGCTCGACATCCCTCCGGCGGTGATGTAACCCTATCAGAAGGAGAAGGGAGAATGATCTCGGAACCGTCCGGAAAATATTTGGCATAATTGCTCACGACTTCATGGAAAGTATCCTCAGTGTAAGCACAAGCAAGATCCTCAATCGGTTCGGAAATTTGAGGAGCCGTACCCTTGCCTTTCTTAGCTCGGGCAGCGACGTCCGTATCAGATAGAATTTGCACCTTAAAGGTGTCTTCAGTTGGGACAATGAATTCAGACACTCCCGCCTGCTCGCTCGAATGATTAGAATGTATCACCTCCTCAATAATAGGAGCGACACTCTCCCTTAAAGACGAGGAAGATTTTATTATAGAAGCCATATTTTTGGGATCCTCGGAGGATATGAGAAGATAGAAGCGAATTTTGAAAAGATATACGATCAAGAAAGAAAATGACCGCGAGATTAAAGGGAGTATAAAGTAAAAGATGACTAATATAAACGGTCACCTATTTATAGTGAGAAGTGAAAAGACGTTTCGAACTCCTCACGGCTAATCGCATTCCCGCCAAACGAAAAAAGATGAAATGCTTCCCCGAAGGGACATGTAGCGGTTCGTAATTGGAATGAGAAAACGACTATCTATGACGCGTAGCACTCTTTTCCTTACTTAGGATTTTTTCCCACAGGGTTTTTTCTTAAGTAAGGTTTTTAACGAGGCACAACTCATAGAAAATACAGTCGTAATTAACCATCTACTTCTACGAGCTTCTACTACATATACGCTCGAAGAAGTGAGGGAGTACTGATGGGGGCTATTTCGCACCCCTTATAATGTTCGGATCGACTTAGGGATATAAGATCGGTTCGACCAGACGAGTCAGTGCGGAATCATCTATCGACCCGGTTGAATACGACTCTCCTCAACGAGCAGACTATAATCCGGACTCAAGAAGGACGATTGGGCCGAGTCCTATTAGAATTATGTTTCCTTGTAAAACTAGGTTAATGGTGATATAAATACCTAGTTAATCATTGTATTACACACACTTTTACATACTCAACTGACGCCTACATACTTTGTCTATCTAATATCACATTGAATAGAAAAGCTTTTGTTATACTATTTACTCATTAACTCCATCGTTGTCTTGTTTACCTTTTTGTTCTCTTACTTATTGTTCTTCCTTGAGATTGATCCATCCAGAATAAAGTAACAGAGCCCTATAATTAATATAAAACCTGATATCCTAATCACATCATATTGATTTAATCATAACTTACGAAAAACGGTTAAATCACACTATATCATCCGAGCTCCAGGCAAATACATCTACATTCTCTCGCAAGAATTCCAGGAGCATAGATTTCATTCTTTCACTTAGTTCTGTTCCGATTCTCGTAACTTTCTCCGGGGATCCTGGAACCAACATCACCTTCTTGTGTTCGGGTGCTTGTATGCTCATGTGTACATTCTTTCCTTTCTTTCCCTGGAATTTTTCAAATTCGGGAATTGGCAAATTCGAGGCCGGGCCTGATTCCAGATCAACCAACTTTCTTTTTGCTGGGATTTCCGACTCCACTTTCTTTTTTATGCTTAAAGATGAGTTTTAACATTCCCAAGCCATGTATTGATCGTTCCGCATCTCCCCTACTCCACCGTTCGTTGGGAATTTTACCTTTTGATGGTAAGTAGACACTACTGCCTTGAAGGTATTTAGAGCAGGTCTTCCCAGTATAGCGTTGTAAGCAAACGGTGTTTCGACCACTAGAAATGTTATCATCCTTGTTACACTTTTGGGTTTTTTACCGAGAGTTGTGCTTAATAGAATGGTTCCTAATGGAACAATCTCTGAGCCTCCGAACCCGACTAAAGGAGTGGCTACTCGATCGAGATGAAGATGCTGAAGATTCATTCGAGCGAGGGCTTTTGAGGAGATAATGTTTGCCGAACTTCCATTGTCGACCAAAACTCGTTTGACTTCGTAATTAGCGATTTTCAGCGTCAATATAATGGAAAAATCTGGATCATCTTCATTTGTATCCCAAGTAACATCGGAAGGTCGATCAGCATCGCTAAAGCTTATGACTTGATTCTCTATGGATGGGAGTTCCAAAGAAAATATTTCCCTTTTGGTCGAAATGGATGATTTTATCGACCTCATTGTCCTTTTTCTAGCATTTTTGCTATCCCCTCCTGCTGGTCCGCCTGCGATCACGTTTATTACTCCATTCAACTACTCATCTCCCTGATTCCGAACCTCCTTTCGCTGATTACTAAACCTTCGTGGACTCCTAGATCTGTATCGGCCTTTGTAGTTATTTCCTTTGACAAATTCCTTAAGTTTTCCCTGCGCAATTAACTTCTCGATCTCAACTTTCAGTTGATAACAATTCTCAGTACTGTGCCCACGAGCTCTATGGTATCTGCAGTATTGGTCGTATCCCATTGCCCCTGGTCTTGCCTGGGTAATCCTTTGGGCTTCGGGAATTAAATTTCCTTCTTCCAATACAGTCAAAATTTCTTCTTTTGGGATATTCAACTCGGTGAATTGAATTTTTTCAGGCCGGGGAGGCCGGTTTTGATCATAAAGTGGACCGTATGTGATTTAACCGGTTTTCGTCGGGTTAAAGGTATCAGTGAAATTGTGATATTGGGAATTCTCAATATATATGATTTATAGGGCTCTGTTACTTTATTCTGGATGGATCAATCTCAAGGAAGAACAATTTTGTAGGAACAACAAGTAATTATCGTAACAAACGTAAGAATAACACAAATATGAAGAGAAAGCTCTTTTCTTTATTGAATAATAGTGGGTTCTGCCGTTTATGCAGAATTCAATGGCGTATTTGCCGTGTAATCAAGAGTTTTCAGAGTTGTTTAATACAATGATTGACTAGGTATTTATATCATACTAAACCTAGCGTTACAAGGAAATATAGTCCTAATAGGACTCGGCCCAAATATCCTTCTTGAGTCCGGAGTGTAGTTTTCTTGTCGAAGAGAGCTCTATTCGGCCGGGTCGATTAGATGATCCCGAACTGTCTTGTTTGGTCGAACCGATCTTATGTTCTTCAGTCGATCCGTACATTATAAGGGGTACAAAATAGCCCCCATCAGTACTCCCTCACTTCTTCGAGCGTATAGATAATAGAAGCTCGTAGAAGTAGAAAATTTTTTACGATTGTTTATCTTCTATGAATGGGGCCTCGTTAAAAACCTTTCTTAAGAAAAAACCCTGTGGGAAAAAATCTTAAGTAAGGAAAAGAGTGCTACTCATCATAGATAGTCGTTTTCTCTTTTATACTTGCTTATAGTTCGTAGTCATTTTCTTGCTTAGTCGTTCATCATATAAAGTTTTCCTTTCATCGACTTATCTCCTCCGAGAATCTGAAAATATGGCTTTTTCAAGAAAATCTTCTTCTTCCTCTAAGGAGAATGTCGCTCCTAATAATGAGGAGGAGTTGCATTCTAATTTTTTGGGTGAACAAACTGCAGTTCCTGAATTTGTCGTTCCTGTTGAAGACACTTTTAAGGTACAAATGCTTTCCGATACAGATGTCACTGCCCGAGCCAAAAAGGGCAAATGTACTACTCCTCAAATTTCTGAACCAATTGAGAACCTAGCTTGTGCTTATACGGTGGACACTTTTCCGGAGGTTGTGAATAATTATGCCAAATATTTCCCGGAGGGTTCTGAGAAAATTCTCCCTTCTCCCTCTGATAGAGTTACATCTCCACCGGAAGGATGTCGAGCCTTTTAAACAGCCCATTTTAATAGCGGTCTGCGTCTTCCGTTGTCTCCCCTCTTTCTTGATATTCTAAAAATATTCAGTGTGTCCTTGACACAATTAGTTCCAAATTCAGTGGCCTTCGTGGTTTGTTTTTCTGTCTTGATGATCGCAAAAGGGTTCAAGCCTTCCTTTCGTAACTTTACACAACTTTTTCGGTTCAATATTTCCAGTTCTTCCAATCGCGGATATTTCTTCGCTAGTCCGAGGCCTAGTCGAGCAATCTTCGATTCCCCCGTTTCTAGCAACCCTTTTTGGAAATCTCATTTTTTCTTTGTTCGTCCCCCACCTCATCTTCGTTTGGCGGATGGTTCGACTATACCCTTCTCATGGGATCATGGCTTCAAATGGGTTTACCGAGGTCGCTTGCCGACTGGTGAATTCATTCCTAACGATGCTCAGTTTATTGGTGAAATCCCCACTATGCGTGCCAATAAATATCAGAGTGCTCTTCTGATCGGGGAAACTTTCCTTCGGAAGGCGGGATTGAGTGCTCATAATTTTCCAATCAGTTCATCATCTGAACCACTAGGTAAATATTTCACTTTAGCTTAGTGTTATGATGATAACTTCTATACAGAGAAACTGGCTTTCATCTTGTTTCTTTTTCAGCTCGTATGGTAGAAAATTCCCGACATTCTTCAAAGGGAAAAATGGTGTTGTCCAAATCCTCCAAATCCATTGAGAACGCCCCTATCGAGCAGAGAGCGTCTCGGAAAAGAAAGCTAGAGTTGAGTCATGACTCCGAGGAGAATGGAGAGGAATCTCCAGATTCTTCACAAGATTCCCCTATTCGTCAAGGGACTGGACCCGGTTATCCCTCCCTTCAGCTTAGGTCATCCTTAGGTATTCGTGGATGTCGCAGCTGGTCGATGCCTCATCCTAACGACAATCCGGTGGAGAGAAAGAGGAGCTACTATGGTCGTTCTGGTAACGATATTTCTTTACCTGGCGACAATCATCCAAAACCTACTTTGGTCGAAATGATTGAGGATCATTTAGAGGGAAAGAGGGTTGCTGGCTATTCTGAGAAAGATTCTCTTGTTCATGACGAGAGCGAGAACGCGGTCGATAAGGCAACTCGCGTTCTTTTATCCGGCGTTTTTACTCGCGATCTGAATAAGCTTTTTCGGAAGGATCCTCTGGATAAATTTCAGCGAGCTTCTCTGTATGCTGAAAAGGTAATGTCTTTTTATGTTTGCTTTACAAAATATTTCCTTTCGCAGGTCTTTCTATTTTTCTTTACTTATTTTTTGTTTTACTCCTTTATTTTTTTCAGACGAAGACTTGTTTAGCCTCATATGCTTATGAAACTGCTCTCTGGAAACAACAATGTGAGTTTCTGGACGAGAGATACAAAGCTTTACTCCATAAGTCCTCTGGTTCAGAGGTAGGCCCATCAACGTCTTCTTCCGTTCCGGTCGTAGAGACTACGGCTACTGGGACCGAAGACCAAGAGATCATAAACAGGGTTCTGGAGACTTCCCGTGCTCAAGAGCAAGCCGATCAAATGGCTAAAAAGTTAGAGGAGTTCCAGTTTCAGAGTACTGCTCGGATCAGCGAGTTAGAATCTCAAGTGCCAAGTCTTCAAGCTTCTTTAGAGGAGTATGAGAGGGATATTCCTCTCAGTGGACTTAGGAATCGTTACGGCCGGAATCCCGACGAGAAAGTAATTCGTGAATTCCTCAAATCTCCTGTTCATACAGCGATGGTATACGAGATGGTCGGTCCTCTCCTGGAAAATACCTTTAAGAAGGCGATTCATCAGCTGGTCGCTTTCGACATGATAGATGATCATCGAAAGGAATATTTTAAAGCGGCACACATTCGGTTGAACCGCTATGGCGAAATATACTCTCCTTCCGAGCTTCCAGATGTCGTATATCAAAATTTTCCTTTGGCCAACCTCGTCAAAGAGTTCGGAAAACCATTGCCGATTCCTGCTTCTGACGTTAACGATGAGCTTGATAAAAAATTTATCGATCGAGAGGAAGAGGAAGAGGTTTTTGAGCTAGCAGAAGGAGAAAACGTCGTTAGCGAGCAAACAATTCCGGAGGGCGATCGGGCTGTATGATATATTGATTCAGGAAGATACACTTTTAACCATTTATTGTAGGTTTAAATTTAATTTTACACTTTTAAGCCTTTGTACGCCAAACATTTCATATTCTGACAGTCATGTCCTTTCATCTTCGCCGTAATAATTCAGACAAGTCATTAACTTCGCCGTAATCATTATGCGTGTGTCCTTTCAAATTCTAGTGTTTATTCCAAGGTCAGTTTTACTATTTCGCGCCCTTTCCTTGGGTTTGTCGCGTTTTTTCGTATAGTATAAATATAAAAGGTAAAAATTTGTCTCGCTATTTACTGCTTTGTTTACCTCTTCAACAGAATACTCTTATTTTACCAGATCGATAAGCCTTCTCGATATTTTGAATTTACTTTTTAAATTCCGATCATGACTAATCTTTTTGGTAACACATCGAAGCGTCCTTTGCGTGAGAACGCCAGAAATTTTAGATTAAAAAATTCTCGAACAGAAGGACCCTCGACGGAACCTCCTCGTTCATCCTTGGCTAGTAGCTCGATAACCGATAATCCTGTCTTCCCTTCCGCACCTTTCTCCGTAGTTAATTCATCTCTTGTAGAACCAAATTTTTCTTCTTCTACATATGTAGGAAATAGGCCTTCCCCTGGTCGGGTGGCTTTTGGAGATTCGTCCAACGTGGAGCAGTTTTTCGATATACCTGTTTCTTCAGTTGTTTCTTCTTTTGAGTATGGGTTTCATGGAGGGGATTTTGTCAATACCCTTCCTTTTTCTACCTCCGCTGCCCCGGTCGTCAGCGGGGGCCAAACTGGAGAAGGTTCCTTCGTAAATCCCTCCTCAACACAGCCTATTTCTCAAGATTTTCCTGATTACTTGTTTCATGATACTACTGTGATGACTACTTCCTTTGAATCTGGCGAGCCTTCTGGAGGCCGAAACGAGTCAAGGTCTGGTCGCCGGACTGTCATTTCTGCTTCGGGGAAGGAAACCTCGGTTAGTCCTAACGAGAGGGAATCTCCTCGTCCGTTAGACGATCGTTGAATCCTTGAGCAGGTTAAGGATATTATGCTGTCGATGACTCCGCGCTCCGACGGTGTTTCTCTTGCTAGCGATCTGTCGGGCTCTGTTGAGCCCGACGCTTTGTCCTGGGATTTAGGTTTGAGCACTATTTTGCCTGGAGAGTTGAAGAAGCTTGAGGGTACTTCCAATGTACGCCTTGTTCAGTCGCTAGTGAAGATATGCGAACAGGTGGATAAATCTTTCATTATTTTACTTGCTTTTATTTTTACTGCGTCGTTATGTGGGGGTTTTTCTCATTCTCTTTCTTTTCTAGGCCAAATATTTTGCACTCCAGCTGGGCGTGCAAAATGACGATCTGTGGAATGGTAAGGAGGCTTACCAACGTCGTTAGGAGTCGGAGTCGGCGAAGGTTGCAGGGCAGACTCTCCAGCTGCAGCTTGTCAATGATGATTTGAAAAAATTGCAAAAGGAAAAGTCTGTCTGGGAGAAAGAGAAAAGTGACTTGGTTCAGGTTGCTGCCCTAGCAGAGGAGTCTCGACGGCGGTCCTATGAGGAAGGATATGACGCCGGTTATCTAAAGCGTCAAGAGGAGTTGATGGCGTTTGCTGGTAACTTGACTCCTCGGAGGACTGTTTCTGCTAGTCGGCCTGTTAACAACTCTTCTCAGTGATTTGTTCGACCTGGCAGGCCTTGGACTGTCTCCTTTTTTTTTTTTTTTTTTTTTTTTAGTGCCCAACTTTTTGTGTAGTTGCTTGGGCTGAACTTTTTGTATTGGGAGAATGACTAAATTTGAAATTATGATCTTTTGTAGGCAGATCCTTGCCTTGATCAATTTTATTCTGTAGATTTATTTTGTTATGCATATTTTGTTGCTATGCATAATTATAACATCATGAAATAATCAGCATAGATTAGCATACTTATCTGATATTGATCTTTGCGGAGAATATCCAGAATAGAGAAAAGGTAGCTTAATCTTGCTCGGTCACTATTTAAGTAACTGAATGGTATAATATTTGCTCTGCAAATCAAATCTTTTGTTGATCAACCCAGTATAGTCCCTTGGGTTATATCCAAAATCGCGTTGTTCGTCAAAATGTAGACAGTAGGTCATTCGTATCGGTAATCGATTGAATAGCTGTTAAGGAACGCTCAGCATCTTGGTCGATGTTCAATCCATGCCTTGTAAATTTGTCATTTTGTGATGTATATCTTATATAAGGAGGCTATTATCCCTCCTGTTGAACTCTGCTTTTCTTTTCATAAGACTAAGAGAAGATATTCCTTTCAGTATCTTCCTAAACTTTATGTTTCTCTGCACTAACCGTGAACTGTATGTTCCTTAGCCAGTGTATCATTATATCATTTCCTTGATATGGGAGGAATTGGAAAATGTAGAAGTCTTGGCTAGATCTGACCTGTTCAGACCTCCTTCAGCAATTCTTTGGTATGTTAGGCAGTGACTTCTTTGTAGTTTCGAATAAGGAGGACTATTCTCCTGATTTCCATGTCAGATTTCTTGGACTCCAAAGGAGTTCTTGTATGGCTTAGTTAATGGTTCCCCATATATGTATGAGGCAGTGACGACCCTCGTATGGTAGAAGGTTTGGTCTTTTATCTCTAGGCGAGCAAGTATCCTTTTTACAATGGTTTAAACTTGCATGCCTTCGTTGAGGATCTTAAGCTTTCTGCCGAGCGATTATCATATATGTGTGTGTAGACCATTCTGGTCCGGAGCTTCTTTAGGTACGCTTTGAGAGTTCTTTGATCGCTTCGATCTAAATTTTCCCTTGTCGTCGATTCGTTGATTCGATTAGTGGGGTGCCGTTCCAACTTACTTGCATTATGATGGGGGCTATTTCGCACCCTACATATTACTCGAAACGAACGAAGATGTTAAGATCGATTAGACCAATCCGAGCAGATCAAGATCGTCTAACAGACCCGGCCAACCACGGCTCTCTTCGATCTAAAGATAATACTCCGGACCCATGAAGGATATTTGGGCCGAGTCCTATTAGGACTATGATTCCTTGTAAAACTAGGTTAAACATTATATAAATACCTAGTTAATCATTGTATAAGACAACTACGAAATCCTATACTTCAAGGATACACAAATATTCTCTGCCCAAGGCATTACAACTGAATAAGAATCTATATCATTCATAGTATTTTGCTCTCCATATTGATGTGTTATTAGCTTAACTTGTGGTTATACTTCTTGTTCTTAATCATTGCTTTTCTTGGTGATTGATCCATCCGGAATAAAGTAACGGAGCCCTACTAAATATACAAATTCACTGATATACAAATTAACCCGACGAAATCCGGCTAAATCACATTAAATACGGGAAGTCAAGAGGTCGCAATTCCGTCCGTTGATCAAATACTTTTTCAGCCGTTGGATTGCTTAGGTTTATCCCTATAAATAGGGAAGTGACTTGCATACTTCATTTGCAATTTCTCAAAAAGGATGGAGATCTCAGTCTCCTTGGATTTTATTTTACCTTCAGATCCCATAATATTCAAAAAGTCACATTATCGTGATTCACGTCATAATAGCTTAATGTTCTTCTGCCTTGTACTGACTGGTCCCATGGAAGCCCTACCTTGTACTAACGGGTCCCATGAGGCATCTACATTATTATTCATGGGTTTGAGGTCCGTGGTTTCTTGTTTGCACATGGAGGGTTCATACTTACCAGGCATCCTTGTTCTTGGATGTTACCTCAGGAGTGGTCCTCCGCTGGGGTGTGCTGGTAAGTTTTATCCTTTACGACTGCTCCGAAGAGATGCTCCTTTAGAGTAAAAGTCTACCCCCTTATACAAACAGTATCTCGTTGTGGGTGAATGGGCGTTGCCGCCAATCTGGCTGGTAATGACCAATTCGTATGGAGGAACATTTGATCTTCCGTCCCTGGCCATCGAACTAAAGAAGTCGACCATCCTGAGCAGCATGCTTCTTAGGTGGTCTATCATAATCTTCGAGATACTAGGGAGGAGATTGGTGTTTCCGTGGACATTGTCGTGAAGATTGCTGATCTATAGGATCATTTCATCTAAACCATTGTAACGATGTTTAAGTAGTATGCAGGCCTTTGTAATGTAGGACTTTTGTATGTAACTGATTTGATGAATAAAATATTACTTTTATCCCTTGCATTCTCCTTGTCTTTTGATTTTGTCATAATTTTATTTATGAGGAGCATTTTCCGAGCAGATGGAATCATACTCGATTCATCTTCAAGACTTGGTTGTATTAGCAGATCTTTTAGATCGTTAGGAACATATCGAGGAGTGTTTATTGAGTTAGATCAATGTATACTCAACTCTTATTTATTTAGACTTAGGTTTTTATGCCAGAAGCCTTTTAGATCGCTGTAACTATATCGAGGAGTGTTTATTGAGCAGATCAATGTATACTCGACTCGTTTTATTTAGACTTAGGTTTTTAATACCAGAAGTCTATTAATCGTTGAAAAATTGATCGAGGAGTGTTTATTGAGCGGATCAATGTTTACTCAACTCTTTTTATAATTTAGACTTAGGTTTTTATACCAAAAGTCATATAGATCGTCGTAAATATATCGAGGAGTGTTTATTGAGCGGATCAATGTATACTCGACTCTTTTATAATTTAGACTTAGGTTTTTATACCAAAAGTCATTTAGATCATTGTAAATATATCGAGGAGTGTTTATTGAGCGGATCAATGTATACTCGACTCTTTTATAATTTAGACTTAGGTTTTTATACCAAAAGTCATTTAGATCGTTGAAAAATTGACCGAGGAGTTTTTATTGAGCGGATCAATGTGTACTCGACTCGTTTGTTGCTAGATCGAGGATTTTTTATTGAGCAGATCAATTTATACTCGACTCGTTTGTATGGTTGGATCGAGGAGTGTTTATTGAGCGGATCAATGTATACTTAACCCCTTGTGTCTCAATCTCAACCAATGCTATAGTTGTATTCCAAGGAGCGTTTACCGAAACAATCGATTTATACCCAATCTTGACTTAATATTTAAAATTGCTAAAAATCTTTAATAATTGAACTGTAGGCTAAGGCCTTTATTACAAAGATTAAAACTTAATAAAATAAAATAAAATAAAGCAGCGTAATCTGCTAAAATTTATTTACCATAGTATTTTCTAAGGTTGACCGCATTCCAGGTTCTTGGTAAGGCTGTTCCATCAAAGTGTGCAATTTTGTATGAACCTTTCTTTCCTACGCCAATGACAACGTAAGGTCCATCCCAATTTTGTTGTAATTTTCCAACATGCTTTGATACTTCTACCTTTTTCAAGACCAGGTCTCCTTCTTTGAAGGTTCGGATGCGTACCTTTTGATTGTATGCCTTTTCCATATTTGCTTTAGTGGCTTGCAAGCGTACAGTGGCTTTTTCTCTTAAAGCTTCTGTTAAATCGATATCATTTTCTCTTGTCTTTTCATTTTCCTGATCGTCGTACATTTCAATTCTTGGTGTTGGAATTAGAGTTTCAACGGGAATAACAGCTTCCGAACCATATACCAAGCTAAATGGGGTTTCCCCGGTTGAGCTCCTGACAGTGGTTCGATTAGCCCAAAGTACTCCTGGGAGTTCATCGAGCCATTTTCCTTTGGCCGCTCCTAATCTTTTTTCCAAGGATTTTATTATTTCTCAGTTTTCTACTTCAGTCTGTCCGTTCGCTCTCGGATGCCCGACCGAAGTGAAATTTTGTTGAATCCCTAGTTTTGAACACCATTCTATTACCTGTTTTCCCGCGAATTGGGTTCCATTATCAGAAATTAGGATCCTTGGGATGCCAAATCGACAAACTATGAATTTTCATAGGAAGTTGATCACTTGGAATTGAGTTATTCGTGCAAGGGCGATGCATTCTATCCATTTGCTGAAGTATTCTACAGCGACCAGGACATAAGCTTTCTTGGATCTAGCCGCTGGGAACGGTCCCACGATGTCCATCCCCCATTGATCAAAAGGCCAACATACCGGTATTGGGTGCATGTTTTCTGCTGGTCGATGACATATATTAGCATGAACTTGGCAGTGATGAAATTTTTGGACATACTGAGCGGCATCCTTGTTGATGGTAGGCCAATAATAACCTGTTCGGAGGCATTTTAAAGCCATTGCCCTTACTCCACTGTGATTCCCTGCGTCTCCTTCATGTACCTCTCGTAGAATATCAGTGGTTTGCGATTCAGAGACGCATTTCATATGAATTCCTGATACTGATCTCCGGTAGAGTTTTTCTTCTACCAATGTATATTTTGGAGCCCGATATTTTATTTTCCGAGCTTCATTCTGGTCAAGCGGCAATTTTCCTTCTCGAAGATAGTCTATCATTGGAGTCATCCAATTTTCTTCTGCTTCTTCGATTTCCATTATATCGCTGGCTGGTGTTTCATCGATATCGATGGCCGGTGTATTAGAGATTAGCCAGTTGATCACCCTTTTAGTTTTTCCGTCATGGGCTCCTGTGAACCTAGATAGTTGATCAGCCCATTTATTTTCCGAACGTGGAATGTTCTGTATACCGAAGCTTTCGAATTTTTCAGCTAGTGTTTTCACTTTGGCGAGGTATTTAACCATATTAAATTCCTTAGCCTCGTATAGGCCTTCTATTTGCCTTTGTACTAACTCTGAATCGGTTAATACTTTAATGCTTTTAATGTTGGCTTTGATCGCCATTTCCATTCCTGCGATTAACGCTTCATATTCTGCTTCATTGTTTGTTACGACGAAGTCCAATGTTATCGCATAATTTAAATCCTCTTTCTTTGGTCCGGTGAAGTTGATTCCGGCACCTCCCCCTTCTCGGCATGAAGCACCGTCAACATGCATTAACCAAGTTTGATTTTCTATGATCAAGATATCATCGTTGAGGCTGTTCGATAGTTCGGTTGCCTGTGTTGGAGTTTCCAATAGGAAATTAGCTAACACTTGGGCCTTAATCGCAATTCTCGGTTTGTAGTCGATTTCGAATTGACCGAGTTCGATCGCCCATTTTATTAGTCTTCCGGAAGCTTCTGGCTTTGCTAAGACTTGTCTTAGTGGTTGGTTTGTTAAAACCACAATTTAGTAGGTCAAAAAATAAGGTCGAAGTTTTCGTGCTGCCACTACTAAGGCCAGAGCGAATTTCTCGATTTCCAAATAATTCTTCTCCGCCCCTTGCAGTAATTTGCTTAAATAATAGACAGGCTTATGTTCTGAACCTTCTATTTTGATCAGTACTGAACTAACGGCCGCGTCGGAGATCGAGATGTAGATATACAATGGTTCTCCTTCCGTTGGTTTGGCCAACAACGGGGATGTTGTCAAGTATTCTTTGAGCTGGTCGAAGGCCCGATCGCATTCTTCGGTCCAAACAAAGTTTTTTGCTTTTCGACGTGTTTGGAAGAAGGGCAAACTTCTGTCTGCTGATTTAGATATGAATCTGTTCAACGCTACGATTTTCCCTACCAAGCTTTGTACTTGGGAGATGGTCTTGGGAGGCTTCATTTCAGCTATGGCTTCAATTTTTTCTAGGTTAGCTTCGATTCCTCGCTGGTGTACCAAATTGCCCAAGAATTTTCCCGACTTAATGCCGAAAGTGCATTTTGCGGGATTTAACTTCATGCGGTATTTTCTCAATATTCGGAAACATAGATCAAGATGTTTTACGTGATCCGCTTCGTTCATGCTTTTGACTAACATGTCGTCTACATAGACCTCCATTATTTCTCCTATTAACTCTTTGAACATTAGGTTTACTAACCTTTGGTAAGTAGCCCCGGCATTCCTTAAGCCGAATGGCATTACTATAAAGCAATATACTCCCTGCTCGGTTATGAACGCAGTCTTCTCTTGGTCCCGCTCATCCATGTATATTTGATAAAACCCTTGAAAGGCATCCATCATGCTGAAGATCGCGAAGCCAGCGGTTGAGTCAACTAATAAGTCGATCCTTGGGAGGGGATATGGATCACGTGGGCATAATTTATTAAGGTCGGTAAAATCATTACACATTCTCCACTTGTTATCCTTTTTATCCCCTTTTGCTACTAGAACAACATTACATAGCCATTCTGAGAAGTGTATTTCTCGGATTTGTTTTGCTTCAAGTAGCCTTTCTACTTCTGCTTTGATGATTTTATCCTTTACTGGCCCGTGATTTCTCTTCTTTTGTCTAACGGGTTTTGCCAAGGGATCAATTTTTAGCGAATGCTTGATCACTCGAGGATCAATTCCTTCAATGTCATTTGCGCTCCAAGCAAAGACGTCAACATTATCCCTGAGAAAGTCAATCAACATTACTTCCCCCTCTTTGCTTAATTCAGTACCTATTCTTGTTGTTTTCGACGAGTCCCCTTGTACTAGAATTACATCCTTATGTTATGGTGGCTTCAAAGCTAAATCAAGCGGTTCTTTTCCCTTTTTATCTATTCGATCAGTACTAGGGATTTCAACCTTGTTTCTAACGAGATCGTCTTCGAGCTTTCTTTTGCTCGGGGTAATTGATTTGGGGTGGTCTTTCAAAGTTAATGAGGTGCTGTAGCAATCCCATGCCATACAGTGATCATTCATTATTTCCCCGATACCTCTGTCAGTCGGAAATTTCATCTTCTGATGATAAGTAGAGATAACGGCTCGGAATAGGTTGAGGGCTGGTCGTCCTAATATTGCGTTATAAGCGAAGGGTGTTTCTACCACTAGAAATTTTACTAGCTTCATTGTCCGGTGCGGTTTTTTCCCGAGTGATACACTTAAGGTTATTATTCCGCTGGGGAACATTTCGGATCCTCCAAATCCTACTAATGGCGTAGCTATTTTCTGTAGGTTTATCTGTCCCAAGTTCATCTGGGTTAAAACCTCCCGGGAGATGATATTCGCCGAGCTCCCATTATTGATTAGGATCCTTTTGACATTATAATTCGTTATTTCTAGTGACACCACCATCGGGAAATCGGGGTTATCCTCTTTTGTGTCCCAAACAATGTTTTTAGGTACTTCGCCCTCGTTAAAGCTGATCAGCTGGTCGTTTGTTGGCTTGTTTTCTAGAGTCCATATTTCTTTTGGGTATTTTAAGTTTCCAATTATGGATCTAGCTGTCCTTCGTCGGGCATTACGACTATCTCCGCCAGCGGGTCCTCCGGATATTGTGTGGATAGTTCCATTGATCTGGTCATGGTTCAACTCCTGTGTAGGACCATGCTCGGGTGACCTTCGACGAGAACTCCTTCGTTGATTATTATTCTGAGGGCTTCTACTTCTTTCCCTCTTGCGGTTATCTCGCTCTAGATAGTCGTCTAGTTTTCCCTGTTCGACTAGTTTTTCAATTTCTTTTTTAAGGTGAAAACAATTTTCCGTTCGATGTCCGTGTGCCCGATGGTATTTGCAGTATAACTCATAGTTTCGAGATCCTGGTTTGGGCTGAGCGATTTTCTTCGCTTTAGGGATCCAATTATTCCTTTCTAGTATTTCCAATATTTCTTCCATCGGAGCATTTAGCCTTGGGTGTTCTACTTGATTAACCCTGCCTCTGATCGCTGGTTCGGGGTTTCTTGGTCTTTGGTAGAAATTAGGTTGTCTTTCTTGGTCGGTTTTATTGTATTCCAATCGCTGGAAAACGTTGCCTTTTCTAAAAGATCGCTCATAATCCATGGACCTTTGGGCAGGAATCCTATCATGTCGTTTGGAGCCTGAAGCTGTGGCTTTGTTTTTGTTTTTATCTTTAAAGGAATTCATCTCTTCTTGGGTCATATACTTAGATGCCAAGCTCATGATGTCGGCAAACGTTCTCGGTTGTTTTCGACTGAGGGCATTTCCGAACTGCCTATTCTTTGTGAGGTCGAAGAGAATAGAAATTATGTAATCGATATTTGGGGAATCGATTTTAAGTTATTCTACGTTAAATCTCGCCAACCAGTTTCTTAAGGATTCTCCCTCTTGTTGGTGTATAGTTCCTAAGTAGCTCATCGGAAGTTTTTGCCTCTTCTGACTGGCAAACTGCTGTGTTAATTTATTGCATAATTCCTGAAAACTGAATATGGAGTTGGCAGGTTGCTTGGCGAACCAGTCCAAAGCGAGTCCTTCAAATGTGGTTACCATTAATTTGGCGGTGAATTCCGCCGAGTGAGCGTATAAGTTCATTATATTGGTGAAGCTAAAAATATAGTCATCTGGATCAGTGGTTCCGTCGTATCGGGGTAGTCTACCCGGGACCTGTCCGATTGACTGTGCCTCCTTTATTTCTCTGCAGAAAGGAGAACATGCCGCAAGGCTCTCCTGGAGTTCCGTGGTTCGGGCCCACGGGTTTTGAATAGATTGTAAGCATTGTTCGAGTCGGTCCTGCACCATCCTTTCGATTTCTCTTTCCGAGAATCGTAATGTTCGTGGTCGATCTGGGATTGCATCATCTATGTCATCCTCGATAGGGATTATTGTACGTTCCTTGGTCCCGCTGCGCCCCGGCTGTGGTTTTCTTTGTCCTGGTTTCCTTCTGGGATGGTTATCGGAGGGTTTTGAATTGCCCTGCTGCGGACTGTGTAGAGAGCGCCGCTCGCTTGCCGGGTTGTCAACTTGTTGAGAGGTTTGATCGTTTTGCCTTGGCGCTTTTTGAGCGGGATTTGCCCTGGCAGTCCTAACGTTTCGAGGAATTTGTTCAAGTACGAGTAATTCTTCTGGAGAGAGTGATTTAACGAGCATCGCAATCTGTCGCAATTTCTCCTGAGCACCCGGGAGAGGAACGGGGATCGCAGGGACTTCCGGTTCTTCCGGTATTGTACCGGGAAGATCTCCTTGGGGTTCCTGCTGATGGGGACCCTGCAAATTCTCGTTGGTGTCGTGGGCGTTGTTATCATTATTGTCCTGTGGATCTTCAGATGTGTTATGACCGGTGGTTGTGTTACTTCTTGCTCCAATACGAGCGCTTTTCCTTGGGCGAGCCATATGTCGATCGAATAATTAACCTAGCCCCTCGGTGGGCGCCAATTGATTTAACCGGTTTTCGTCGGGTTAAAGGTATCAGTGAAATTGTGATATTGGGGATTCTCAATATATATGATTTATAGGGCTCTGTTACTTTATTCTGAATGGATCAATCTCAAGGAAGAACAATTCCGTAGGAACAACAAGTAATTATCGTAACCAACGTAAGAATAACACAAATATGAAGAGAAAGCTCTTTTCTTTATTGAATAATAGTGGGTTCTGCCGTTTATGCAGAATTCAATGGCGTATTTGCCGTGTAATCAAGAGTTTTCAGAGTTGTTTAATACAATGATTAACTAGGTATTTATATCATACTAAACCTAGCGTTACAAGGAAATATAGTCCTAATAGGACTCGGCCCAAATATCCTTCTTGAGTCCGGGGTGTAGTCTTCTTGTCGAAGAGAGCTCTATTCGGCCGGGTCGATTAGATGATCCCGAACTGTCTTGTTTGGTCGAACCGATCTTATGTTCTTCAGTCGATCCGTACATTATAAGGGGTACAAAATAGCCCCCATCTGTATGCATTCGGCCTTTGCACTGGTACCTGCGACTTATATGCGTTGAGTCGCTGCCATACCGATCCCCTATTCGTCCCTCCATAGTCGCTTGGTTTTGGTATGGGGGCTCGATCTTGCTTCTTGTTAGGAGGGAGCTTTGGGCTATGTGCATTTTTTAATCTATTCATCTCCTCCTGAATCATATACTTCTCAGCAATCTCCATTATTCGTTCAAAAGACTTTGGTTGCTTCCTACATAATGCGTTTCCAAATTGAACGCTCCTAGTTAATTCGAACATCAGAGAAGATAAGTATTCGATTTGAGGGGTATCGACTTTCAATAGCTCGATACTAAATCTAGATAGCCATTGCCTCAAGGTCTCTCATTCCCATTGTTTGACCGTTCCCAAATGATTTGCCGGCAACTTAGGTTTTCTCTGGCTCGCAAATTGATGCTTAAATTTTTCACAAAATTCATCGAAAGAGAATATTGAATTCGGCGGTAATTTCCGAACCAATCAAGGGCAATTCCTTCAAAGGTTGTGACCATAATTTTGCAGCAGAAATCTTCCGAATGTCCATATAAGTTCATCACATTAATGAAACTGTTGACATGTTCCCCGGGGTCTGTAGTCCTGTTATACCACGGTAACCTTGTTGGTACTGTCTCTGTATTCCTGGCTTCACGTATCTCTTGGCAGAACGGCGAGCATCGCATGATGCTATTTCCGATCTCTCTATCTCTGATATTTCCTTGGATGATTTCTCTATTTTGGTTCATTTCGGTACCCCTAACAGCTGTGGCGGCACGGCGGACCTCTATCACTGTTTCTTCCGTATCCAACTTCCTTGCAACCCGCTCCTGCACTATCCTTTCAATCTCGGATTCTGTAATTCTTTTGTAGGTTGATTTTTTCTTTCCTGTCAAATTTATAGGGTGACTTTCTCCTACCACCGAGTCCTCCAGATCATGTACTGATCGCACCGGGTTTTCCGAGTGGACATTAGTTTTCGCAGGAGCAGCTCGAGGCAAGTTTGGAGCAGGTGCATTCGATGTTGCTCGTAACATACTGTTTTCTTTCTGGACTTTCGAAGAAGGGATCTCTGGTCTCCCATAGATAGGTGGCTGATCCACGGGAGATTGGTCAGCCCTGCCACTATTCAGAAATTCTCTGCACATGGTGCCTATGATGGATCTCAAATCAGCAATAGTTGTGTGGATCGGAGCATTGTCGTGGGGAGGGATTGGCGGAACTTCTGGTTGTTGAGCCGCCCTGGATAGATTATCGGGCTCATTATTAACTGAATTCTGAACCCCCGCAGCTTGGGATGGTTCTCCTCGGTTATATGTATTTCTCCTCGTAGTAGGCATTTTTTGATCTAATACCCAAATAAGGCCCCTCGATGGGCGCCAATTGATCTTACGCAGATTCATAATATGATCGATATTAATAAAATAATACTGTAAATGCTATGAAACAAGTGAAAGATCAATATATGTATGTATTCTGAACGTTGAGATACAAGTTACAAATATTGAGGGTCCTATTTGAGCATTATTAGATGCCGTACAAGCTAGAGGGCAAAATATATAAATGGTCGAACTAATCTATCCGAGCAGCAGCTTCGAGTAGAGTGCACCTGTGAAAGCGTGTCTGGCGTCATAAATGCATGAGGTATTTATAGTGAAAAGTGGTGAGCTAGCTACTCCATCCGCAGGGCTACATTTCCTTGGCCCAAGGATTTGGGCCTGTGATCGGCCCAACAGTAAACTCCGACCACGAGCATTCCCTGGGTGATCGGACTGTAAAGTCCACGATTCGGCTTTACATTCGCGAGGTTGGATTCTACATTCTTCGATCTTGCCTGGGTTTCATAATGTAGAATCCCAAAATACCCCTCATCATGAAGATTGAAAAATTCCTAAGGAAAGAGAGAAATGTTGAGTCTAGCTACACAAGGGAGAAACAACTTGGATGCCTGAAGAAGACAATGTGGCGATTAAAGAGCAACCTAAATCAAAATGGAAGTCTAAAGAACTTCAAATCTCATACGATGGGATGATTCCTTTAGACCAACTCAAAGAGTTCATTATGGGAACTACTAATTGCAAGCTAGATGGAAACTTCAAGTCGCCTCTCACTTATTCCAAGCCTTACACTCAAATGATTGATAGCTTGAAAATGCCAAGTGGTTATCAACCCTCGAAATTTCAGCAATTTGATGGAAACGGCAACCCAAAGCAGCATGTGGCCTCATTTCGTTGAAACATGTAACAATGCGGGGACTTACGGAGATAGTCTTGTCAAACAGTTTGTTCGATCACTTAAAGGCAATGCATTCGACTAGTACACTGACTTGGAGGCATTCTCCATTGACAGTTGGGACCAACTTGAGCAAGAATTTCTTAACCGATTATATAGCACGCGAAGGATAGTTAGCATAATAGAGCTTACTAATACCCGTCAGTGGGATGAGGAACCTGTTATCGATTATATCAATCGATGGAGGAATCCGAGTTTAAACTGCAAGGACCGACTTTCTGAGTCTTCTGCCATCGAAATGTGTATTCAAGGAATGCATTGGGGCCTTCGTTATATCCTTCAAGGAATTCAACCAAGAACATTCGAAGAATTAGCCACTCGAGCTCATGACATGGAGTTGAGCATGGCTGCGAGTGGAGTTCATGTACCACCGATGCAAGACCCCCAAAAACTCAAGGATAAATTCGAGGCCATGAAAGGAGGCAAACCTTTTTCAAAAGCCCCAACTAAAGAATATATGGCAATAAATATTGCACCTCTTAAGGTACCAATTAAAGCAACTGAAAAGAAAATGGAAGGGAATGTTGTAAAGAAGAATGTATCTCAAGGAAAAGGACAAAGAAAGTTGACCTTAAAGGAGATGCAAGCGAGGCAATACCCTTTTCTAGATTCTGATGTACCTGGTGTTTTTGAAGATTTGCTCGACGCTAATCTTATTGAACTACCTGAAATGAAGAGACCTGAAGAAGCTGGTCGTTCTGATGATCCAAAGTATTGCAAATATCATCGTCTTGTTGGACACTCTCTTAGTGATTTCTTTGTGTTCAAGGATAAAATCATGCAATTAGCCTGTGAAGGAAAAATCTCACTTGAAGAAGATACTGCAGCTGCGAACCTTGTCACTATTTCATTTGGGAGTTTTGACGCCATAATAGATATGGGGATACCACCTACCCAATCTCAGAAAATGACTTGTAATGTCATTGCATGCAACGAAACCCATGAAGAAGGACTTTCTTCCAGCAAGGAAAGTTTATCAAAAGAGAAAACTTATGTAGCCGATGACTACTGCTGATTTAACCGAATTTCGTAGGATTAGATTAAATCATTAATAATATTGTAGGGTAAAGTTATATGAAGATTATAGGGCCTAGTTACTTTATTCCGGATGGATCAATCTCAAGGAAGAACAATACGCAATAACGTTAATGAACAAATAATGTAATGATCAATAAGTATAGAAAAAGCTCTTGTATTAGATTAATCTTATATTGCCCAAGTATGTAGGCGTAAGCTCTAATCTTGTGTGTAATACAATGTTGATCTAGGTATTTATATGATACAAACCCTAGCCATACAAGGAAATATAATCGTATTAGGACTCGGGATATTTATACTTCTCAAGTTTGGATTAGCAGCCTGGTCGCTGTGGAGAGTTGTCTCTGATCGGATCGAACAGCGATAGCGAATGAGCTGTATGGTCGAGAGTCGATCCAATATATCCGAGTAGATCCGAGTATCATATGGGGTATAAAATAGCCCCCATCAGTACTCCCTCACTTCTTCGAGCGGATATGTAATAGAAGCTCGCAGAAGTATTAGGCCTTGTTCGACTGACTTCTCTATGAATTGTGCCTCATTAAAAACCTTACTCGGAAAAAACCCTATGGGAAAAAATCCTGAGCAAGGAAAAGAGTGCGATGTTTCATAGAGAGTCGTTATGTCGTTTTCGAGCCGTTTCGTTATCCTGTTTTGAGGAGGCAGTTCTCTTCGGTTAAAGGCGGGAACGTGAATAGTCGCGAAAGGGATTAAAGAGTCATTTCAGCTTCGTATATATATATGCGTTCCTGGTTTCACCCACATTTTTTACTTTCTGCCTTTTGTCACCTAGCAGTAAATCTCTTCGTCGATGATTCACCCAAATATCGTATTTATTGACCATCACTTTTCGAGGATCCTTATCAAGGCTTCAAATTCGAGAAATCCCACCTCCTCCTCCACCGAGGACACTAATCATGTTATCGATGTGGAGGCTTCTCCTAGCCCTCCTCCAGGGCAAATGGGGATGTCCGATGTAAATATCCCTGAGGATGATACGTTCAAGGTGAAAATTCTTTCCGATGTTGAAGTGGCTGCTAAGGCTAAGAAGTGTAAGGGTGCCAACCCTCAAGTATCTGATCCGGTTGAAAGCCTTGCATGTGCTTATACCAATGAGAACTTTCATGAGGTACTGGATAATTATACAATGTTTTTCCCTGAGGGCTCTCAAATTTTTCTCCCATCCCCTACTGATAGGGTTACCTCCCCTCCGGCAGGCTGTCGTGCCTTTTATATGGCTCATTTCAATCACGGTCTTAGGCTTCCATTGTCCCCTTTATTTTTGGGATACTAAAAATATTTAGTGTTTCTCTGACACAATTGGTCCCTAACTTTGTGGCATATGTCGTTTCTTTTTCTGTCTTGATGATTGCAAAAGGGTTCCGGCCTTCCTTCCGTAATTTTAGTCAGTTATTTCGTTTTAACATTTCCAGCTCCTCTAGCCATGGTTATTTTTTCATGAGTCAACGATCTGGTCGATCTATCTTCGATTCTCCCGTTTCTCGTAATTTCGACTAGAAGTTCACTTTTTCTTTGTTCGCCCTCCGACTCATATGACCTTAGCAGATGGTTCTAAGAAACCTTTCACATGGGATCATGATTCCACATGGACCTTGGGCGGTCGGTCCATCGAGGGTCAAATGATTCATGATGATCCGGACTTGTTGAATGAAATAGAGGAAATGCGTTCGGATAAATACCAATGCGCTATCCGTGTTGGTGAGGTCTTTCTCCGCAAGGCCGGCTTAAGTTCACATACATTCTCCTTTGTCTCTTATATTTTGCTATATTTTTCCTTTGTCTTTGTTTTACAAATATTTATAACAAATTATTTTTTATTCTCTCAGCCTCTATGGTTGGAAATTAGAGGCGTTCCAAGAAGGGAAAAATTGTTCTTTCGAAATCCACCAAGACTGTGGAGAATTACCCTATAGAGCAAAGGGTTTCTAGGAAAAGGAAACTGGATCAGGGTGATGACTCTGATGATAACAGAGAGGAGAGTCAGGAACCTTCTCAAGAGATTCCTGATGAACCTTCTTCATCACAAATTCCAGCTTCTACACGGCCCAGGCAAGGTTATCTTCCCCTACAGCTCAGATCTACTTTGGGTATTCATGGTTGCCGTATGTGGTCGATGCCCCATTCAACTGGTCCTGTGGCGAAGAAAAGGAAACAGGTCTATGACCGCTCTGGCGAAGACCTCACATTACTTGGTGAACCGCATCCCAAACCTAGCCTTGCCGAGATGATTGAAGACCACCTCGCAGGGAAACGAGCTGCGGGTTATTCTGATCGTGATTCTATGATCAATGATGAGAAAGAGAGTGCCGCAGATAAAGCTACTCAGATTCTCCTTTCCTCCATTTTTACGCGTGATATTCAAAAAATGCTTAGTAAAGATCCATTGGATAGGTTGCAGAAAGCCTCTCTCTCCGTCGAAAGGGTAAATAATTTTATTCATCACCATTTTTTATTTACTACGTTCACGAGGATTTTACTTATATTGCTTATTCTCTTGATTCTTCAGACTAGCACTTGTATGCTATCCTCCATATATGAAGCAGCCCTTCTATGGCAACAGTGTGAATTTGTGGAGGAGAAGAACAAAATCATGCTTCGAAAAGTGGCTGACTTGATGGTGCGATAGGAGCTGGTCCTTCCACTTCATCTTCTCGTCCATCTCAAGTTGATAGGGAGCAGGGTATGGGGACAGATAATCCTCATATTTTAAACAGTATTTTGGAAACGTCTCGTGCCCAGGAGCAAGTCGGACAATTGGAAAAGGAGTTGGAAGATCATCAGTACTCTACTCGTATCAGTGAGCTGGAATCTCAGGTCGCGTGTCTTCAGGCTTATCTGGATGAGCATGAAGAAGACCTCCATCTTGATAGCCTCACTGATCGATATGGTAGAAATCCTAATGAGACAATGATTCGTGAGTTCCTCAATTCTCCTGTTCACACTGCCTTAGTCTATCGAAAGGTGGGCCCTCTTTTGGAAAGTACTTTTAACGAAGTCGTTCATCAGATGGTCGCTATGGGTTTAATCGAGGATCGTCGAAGTGAGTATTTTAAGGCCATTCATGTCAGGCTTAACCGTCACGGCGAGTCTTATACTCCTTCGGATGTTCAAACTATTGAATTTGAGCATTTCCCATTGGCGCATCTGGTAAAAAAGTTGGGAATTCCTTTGCCGATTCCTCCTCCTGATGTTGATCCTGAGCTGGAAAATGATTTGATCGATCAGGAAGGTGTAGAGGAGAACCCTGAACCATCAAATAATGCTAATGAAGAGGATCATGCAGAAGGCAACTAAGGAGTTGGAGGCGAAGGCGAAGGGCGGAATATTGGCGAGGGCGATCAGCAAAATCAAGGCAAAGGCGAGCAGTAGTTTTAGGAATAGTAATCGTCACGTTGTGGCTTGTAATTTTACTGTATTAACCTTTTGTTCTGAGATGATTGGCATCCCATCATTGTGATTTAACTTTCTCGTTAATCTCGTATGTTCAGACATAAGTCTTTACTTTCAGAATATTTATTATGCGCATGCTTTCGAATTCTGTGCAACTGTTCATTAGCTAGGTAATTTGTTTCGCGCCTCTTCACAGGGTCCATCGCGTCTTATCCCTTAGTATAAATACTTGAGGTAAAAAGTTCCATGTTAATTTACTGCGCATCCCTACTTAGATAAAATATTCTCCTCCGTAGGTCGATAACTCTCCTCGATATTCAAATTATTTTCTTGACTTTTCGAGAATGAGTAGTCTCTTTGGTAACACATCTAAGCGTTCTTCGCGCGATCACAATAGAAATACTAGATCGAAAAGGTCCCGCACCGAGGGGCCCTCCTTCGATCCTTCTCAACCTCAACTTATTGTCACCTCGGAGGCACAGGTATCTGCTGTCCCTTCGCGTGGGTCCAGTGATACGAGCGATGCAAATGCTCGCTTAAATTCTTCTCAACTAATTTCCCTTTCATCTTCAGATCTTCGAAAGAGACCTTCTCCCGGTCGGATTGCCTTCGGGGATATGTCTAATGAGGAGCAACCCTTCGATATTTTCCTTTCGTCATCCATTCTTTCCTCCGAGCATGAACTTCATAATCATGCTCATGATGATTCAAGTTTTCCAAACTCCTCTACTAACCCGATCGTTTGCCATGGTCAAGTAAGCGATACTGTCGGGCCGGTAAGTAGTTGCCTGTTTTTAGGTCCTTCTTTGGGTAGTTCCAATCCGCAGTCTGTCACCCGAAGTTTCGTGGATTTTTTATTCTCTGATACCACGACAATGATTACTTCGTTCGAGGCTGGTGGTCCTTCCGGAGGTCGGGTCGAACATAGGTCGGGTCGGAGGACTGTAATCTCCTCCTCTGGGAAGGAAACTTCTGTGAGCCCTAACGAGAAGGAATCCCCACGTCAGTTGGATGATCGTTGTATCCTGGAGCAGATTAGGGATATAATCGAGTCTAATTATCCTCGTCATGATAAGATTCCTCTTGATTCTGTTCTGCCCGATTGTTGTGAACCTGATCTTCTATCCTGTGATCTGGGTTTTAGTACCATTTTGACAGGCGAGTTGAAGAAACATGAGGGTACTTCTACCCTTCGCCTCGTTCAGTCCCTCTTCAAACAATTTGAGCAGGTACTCATCTATTTCAGTCCCTCTTCAAACAATTTGAGAGGACTGTTTTTCATTGCTTGTCGCTTATATCTTTTTTTTTAGGGGAAGTACTATGCTCTGCAACTTGGCGCCCGAATGATGAGTTATGGTTCAGCAAAGAGAACCTGAGACTTCGACTGGATGCGGAGATATCCAAGGCCGGTGGGTTTTCCCTTCAACTTGAGCTTCTTAATGATGATATACAGAAGTTGCGTGATGAGAAGTTGGCTCTTGAGAAGGAGAGGGATGATCTGGCTCGACTTAATGCCAATTCGGAGGAGTCTCGTCAGCGTGCCTTTGAAAATGGCTATGAACAAGGTTATCAGAAACGTCAAGAGGAGTTGATGGCGTTTCTGGATACAACTACTCCACGAAAGGGTGCTTCTTCGAGCGGGCCAACCGGTCCCGATCAGCCCTAATACCTCGATTATCCTTATTTCTTCCCTTCTCTCTCTTTTTTTTTTTTATATATATATAGCAAATGGAAGGCCTGTCACTGGTCCTTAGCGTTTTTGTACGACCATGATATTTTTGCTGTAAATATATATTTTGTTAGTTCCGATCTTTATCGAGAAGTAAACTGAATTACTTTATCGAGTAGACATAATCTTGACTTAAGAATATATATATCACGTCACGTTTTAAGCAAACTTAAGCTGCTTGTTAGTAAGTGATTGAAATATAGAGCTCCATAAAAGGTTATCTGGATTGACTTAGCATAAACTGCCTTATCTACTCCCAAAAACGCTTGCCTGAGGGCGACCAATAACGTGGGTCTGAAAGAAGTAATTTGTTGTTTGTCGACCAGACATGAGTCTTTTTTAAATCGAGGAGTTACTTGTAGTATATTCCTTATCGTCGGGGTGCCAATCTTAGTATACATAGTAACAAGTCAAAGATTTTTGGCGATCTCTTTTGATAATAGTCTTTTTAACTTGTAACACTGCTAAATAAAGTATTCCAAGTTCACCCATTCTCTGACTATGCATGAACTTTGTCCAATACTTGTGTTCATATTGGATTTAAAACTTCTAGTCATTGTAATATGATTTGAGTTGTCGCTTAGTATTAGAACATGCCCTATGCATGTTATTCAGCCCAAACCTATAAATTGTTAAAACTGCAAGTTTGTTATCTTATCTGGGCAGTTCGTCCGTCTGTTCAATTTTCAAAGATGCTGGGTAGTAAGCCCATCGTGTTCATCGATAGTCGATCAGTCGGAGTTGTCAGACATAATTTTGTCTTTTATGAAGTCCTATATAAAGGCTCCTTTGCAACTTTTCTTCAAGCATTACTTTCTTTATAGTTGAACCTCTTAGTATAGCTTGTCTGCTACTTTTGGATTCCATATTTCTGTGTACTTGATCTTACGCGTTTTCGTTAGTTTGATAAGAGTGATGTAAAAATGCTATGCAACGTAAGTAAATGGATATAAAAGATCAATAATATTGTATTCTATGTGATCGAGTACAGATTACAATAATTCGGGGTCCTATCCGAGCATTATTGGATGCCGTACAAGCTAGAGGGCGAAATATACACGAGCTAGCCTATGCTATTATTCCCAAGTGAGTCCGAGCAGCAGCCTAAAAGGAAGAGCACCTGGGAAGTTGTGTCGTCGTAATAAATGCCTGGGGTATTTATAGTTGAGATCCGGGACCAGATGAACCACCCGCATGTGTGTATTACTCAGCACACAGGCCTGGGCATGAGGTCGGCCCAACAGTGATTTTGGACCCTAACTTCTGCAGTAAAGTTGAGCTGGATAAGGTTTGTGCCCCCGGCTCGAATACATATTCCAGAGATCGGAAAAGATGTATTCCGACCTCACTATGCTGCTAATAAGGTTTGAGCCCAATTTACCCCTCATCAATACTCCCCCACTTCTCGAGTGTAAAAAGAAGCGTAAACTCGGAGAAGTATAAATAGAAAGCCGGAATGAGACGAGCTATTTTTCTCGGATAAGTTTCGGATATGCCTCATTAAAAACCTAATTCGGAAAAACCCTTTGGGATAAAAACCGAACTAGGGAAAAAGAGTGCATATCTTGGAAACTATCTAACGATGTCATCATGATATTAGCCTTGTCGTCTAGTGTTGATATAGGACTTTATGTTGGGATCTTCTTACTGTTGTCTATTGTGATGTTTTTAGCCGATCTTTAACAATATCTCTATATTCCCTTGATTTTGATAGGGTAGATTGGCGGCAGAATGCGGAACCGACGCTCCCATAAATACACATTTTTCCACATTAGTCTTCAATTTTGTATTTTTAGAACATATTGGGGTTATAAGTGCAATTATTGGAAGTATGACTTCAAATTCACCCTTGAGGAGTTTAACCGTCGCGGTTACTCGGGGACCGGTTTGCAATTTTCCATTTTGTCCTTATATATATATGCATCTCGATAGGGGGCCGCTGTTCAGCACAAATTTTGAGCGAAAAACCCTAGATCGGAGCAAACAGATCGATAAGTGAATTTCAGCAGTCTCTTTTGATCCATCTTCGCGTAATTAACATGTCTAGTCATATAGATCCGAAAGGCAAATCCTTGGTAATGGAGGATCGAGAAAATAATCCTGATGAAGGGCGAGCTGAGGATATTCGAGCACCCGTGTTGGAGAACATTGGTGACCCAACTCCCAGTTCCGAATCCGACAGGGAGGAGGAAGGATCGGATCCTGATTCAAAAGATTCCGAAGATAATACTTCTGGCGAGGCTACCGTTTCTGACGGGGAGGATGTATCTGAACACGCGTCTTTTCCCGTTCTGTCCGTGCCTTCGAAAACTGCTGAGTCTTTCGATTTATTGTTTCCTTCTGGCGTTTCTCCCTTAAAGGGGGATATAACTCATAAAGTTCCGCATCAGAAATCCGCTCTGAGGCTTCTTCTGGGCAATATATCTATCTCCGAGGCAACTTCGTCAAACATAGAATATTCTTCGTTCCTGTTTCAGTCTGGGTCGGATTTTCTTACCCGGGTAATTCTTGCTAACTTCCTTATCCTAATTTTCTAGTTTCTTTATTTATAGCCTTGATACGTTTTCTCATAAGTTTAGGCTGGCGAAGAGTTCTCTGGCCTCTATGCGTTGGCAAGGCATGAGGTCGAACAACGAGCTGTTATTACTCTCAAGCTGGCCAGGAAGAAGGCTGAGCTGAATCATGCATTGGAGACTAATAGATTTCTTGAGGAGAAACTGTCTCGGAGTTAGTTGAGCTCGGAATTCGATAGGCTTAAAGATATCTACGCTTGTGAGAAGAAAAGCTTCGAGCTTCGGAAGAGGGAAGCTTATGCTCGTGGTTATGCTGATCGCAGTGCCGAAGTTCAAAAAATTTTATTCGAGAATAATTTCGTTTAGCTGTATTAAGATTGCCCCGTGATATAAGCTTTGCTAAAATTTGTAACATAAACTTGTTGTAATATTGTCGAACTTGTTGCTTGTTGTAATACTGTCGAACTTGTTGTTCTTTCTTTTATCCTCCTTCCCCTTCTCTTTTTTTTTTTTTTTTTTTTTGGGGAAGTGGGATGGGCAGAGCGTTTAATGCTCGTATCGTGTCCGTTCGTCCCACCAGATTTACGCCGTTGATGCTGAATTCCGCCCCCTATATATAGTTCCACAATTACCTTCATATTTTTACTTGTCTGTAAATGTTTTTGTCCGATCGGCATGGTTGTCTCTTTACTT
The DNA here is from genome assembly GCA_003313485.2 of Penstemon barbatus. Lineage (NCBI taxonomy): Eukaryota > Viridiplantae > Streptophyta > Magnoliopsida > Lamiales > Plantaginaceae > Penstemon > Penstemon barbatus. Next base: position 34,655,417 of record CM064879.1, on the reverse strand, counting down.
CCCTCAATCGACTTCGTGTTGCATATGATTTCTGCAATTAAGGTGTTCGAAATTCGAATTCGAACTTTCTCTCTTGACCTCTCTAGCATCCTTACATAGGAAACATTTTCGACTAGGGTATCGACAGGCGAAAAGGATTGCGACTAGGGTACCGGCAGGCGACCTGCTTCTTTGGATTCATCCCTTCTGTAACGGGTTAGAATTCCGATACCCTGTCGTTTCATCCGGTCGGTTAGTGGACTAGATACGCATCCATCTTTCCTTGACCGGTTAATAGTCTTGGAGAGCTTGCGGGATTTGGTAGCCAGAATGCTGGAAAACTGTTTTCTCGCCAGAGATCTCGGATTTAGTATTTGTAGTATTTGTAGTAGGAGAGGAATGAATGTAATGTCTTCGAATTCGAATCCTCTTTTATTGTAATTTTATCTCTGTATCTCGATGAATTATTTGTAATTATTCAAACAACTTATAAATGCAATTGTCTACTTTGTAATTCTCTTTTTCTATCTCAACGGATAGTGATTTTTACCTCCTGCAACTTCGTCGTTCCATTATCTCGTTAACAAATGCGAATCGAAAATGTTTAACAGAAACGAACTTTTATTCTCATTGTTTAATGATCCATGATCTTGTTGCTTCCTAAAACGCCTTCCAAATGAATTCTCGGGGGTTCCTTAAGCTAGGAGAGATATTTCTTTTTGCTCGAATAATATTCTTGAGGTTCATCTTAACGGTTACGTAGGAGAAATGTGATAGACTTTCAACCATTTAATAATTTCGATCTAAGGGGCATAGCAACGGCTTTCACCCTTAGTCGTTTCAGAGCATTTTTAGCTCGAGGGTCGTAGCAACGGCTTTCATCCATTTGATAATTTCGATCTAAGGGGCATAGCAACGGCTTTCACCCTTAGTCGTTCCAGAGCATTTTTAGCTCGAGGGTCGTAGCAACGGCTTTCACCCATTTAATAATTTCGATCTAAGGGGCATAGCAACGGCTTTCACCCTTAGTCGTTCCAGAGCATTTTTAGCTCGAGGGTCGTAGCAACGGCTTTCACCCATTTAATAATTTCGATCTAAGGGGCATAGCAACGGCTTTCACCCTTAGTCGTTCCAGAGCATTTTTAGCTCGAGGGTCGTAGCAACGGCTTTCACCCATTTAATAATTTCGATCTAAGGGGCATAGCAACGGCTTTCACCCTTAGTCGTTCCAGAGCATTTTTAGCTCGAGGGTCGTAGCAACGGCTTTCACCCATTTAATAATTTCGATCTAAGGGGCATAGCAACGGCTTTCACCCTTAGTCGTTCCAGAGCATTTTTAGCTCGAAGGTCGTAGCAACGGCTTTCACCCATTTAATAATTTCGATCTAAGGGGCATAGCAACGGCTTTCACCCTTAGTTGTTCCAGAGCATTTTTAGCTCGAGGGTCGTAGCAACGGCTTTCACCCATTTAATAATTTCGATCTAAGGGGCATAGCAACGGCTTTCACCCTTAGTCGTTTCAGAGCATTTTTAGCTCGAGGGTCGTAGCAACGGCTTTCACCCATTTAATAATTTCGATCTAAGGGACATAGCAACGGCTTTCACCCTAGTCGTTTCAGAGCATTTTTAGCTCGAGGGTCGTCACCCATTTTTATTTTTCGATCCAAGGGGCGTAGCAACGGCTTTCACCCTTGGTCGATTTTCGTGGGTCATAGCAACAGCTTTCACCCTTTTAAATAGTAGATGAAGGCCAAATAGAAACAGAATAATAGATGAACAGAGATCAATAATATTCAGAATATGCTGAATAGATGAAGATTACGACGAAATGAACTTCCATTGAATAACTGAATTCGGAATAAACTTTCATTGATCATACGGTTTTCTTAATTGCGAGAAACAAAGAAACAGGATTGGATAACTAAATAGTAATAGCCTACGGTATTATCAAATCATCTTCATCTTCCGTAATATCTCCTTAAATTAACGGCATTCCAGGATCGAGGCAGGATCTCTCCATTAGGATAAGCAATTTTGTAGGATCCTTTATTTCCAACCTCGACAATCACAAAGGGGCCATCCCAATTAGGTTGAAGTTTCCCAACATGCTTTGACACTTCTACCTTCTTGAGTACCAAATCGCCCACTTTGAATGTTCGGATTCGAACATTTTGATTATAGGATTTTTCCATGCTAGACTTAGTGGATTGAATTTTCAACCTCGCTCGGTCCCTGCGACCATCTGCATGATCGACTTCCATTTCCCTCAAAGATTGATTTTCCTTGGGATCATAAAATTCGACCCTGGGAGAAGGTACGAGGCTCTCGACTGGAATAACGGCCTCCGATCCATAGACCAAACTAAATGGAGTTTCTCCTGTTGCAGCTTTAACACTAGTTCTATTGGCCCACAACACCCCTGGCAATTCGTCGAGCCATTTTCCTTTTGCTTCAGATAGTCGTTTCTCCAGAGATCGAACGATCTCTCTGTTCACGACTTCAGTTTGGCCATTAGCCTGGGGATGTCCTACTGATGCGAAGTTCTGCTGTATTCCGAATTTTTCGCACCGCTCTGTGATTCTTTTCCCGGCGAACTGTGTTCCGTTATCAGATATCAATATTCTGGGAATTCCGAACCTGCAAACAATATTTTTCCACAAGAAATTTATAACTTGGAACTGGGTGATCTTTGTTAGAGCAACGCATTCGACCCACTTGCTAAAATATTCTACCGCAACCAACACATAATTTTTCCGGGCTCTTGCGGTCGGAAAAGGCCCCACAATATCTATGCCCCATTTGTCAAAAGGCCAACAGATCGGAATTGAGTGCAGGTGTTCAGCAGGTTGATGGATCAAATTCGAATGAATTTGACAATGGTGGCATTTCTTCACATAATCAACAGAATCAGAGAAAAGAGTCGGCCAATAATAACCTGATCTTGAACATTTAAGAGCTAATGCCCGAGCTCCGCAATGACTCCCTGCCTCTCCCTCGTGAACTTCTTTTAAGATAGCATCATAGTGTATTTCAGAGACACATTTTAATAAAATTCCAGAAGAAGATCGTTTATAGAGTTGATCGTCAACTAGAGTGAACGAGGGCGCTCGGTATTTGATCCTTCGAGCCTCGTTTGAGTTTTCTGGAAGCTTCCCCTCTTTGAGATAAGCGACGATGGGGTCGATCCAGGAATTCTTAGGCTCATCTATTTCCATGATGTCGACTGAGGGGACCACATCTAGTTCGATAGCAGATGTATTTGATAATAACCATGTGATTATTCTTTCATTCTTCCCATCCGCAGGCCCTGTGAATTTTGATAATAGATCTGCCCAAATATTTTCCTCCCTTGGTATAGGCTGAATATCAAATTTGTCGAACTCGGAGATCAGTTTCTTTGTTTTACTCAGATATTTTATCATATTGAACTCCCTGGCCTCGTAAGTGCCCTTCACCTGTCTATGAACGAGTTCAGAATCTGTTAATACAACAATTGATTTTACCTTTGCCTTTATGGCCATTTCCAATCCCGCGATCAATACTTCATATTCTGCTTCGTTGTTAGTAATGACAAAGTCCAAAGTGATGGCATAACTCAAGTCCTCCCCATTGGGTCCTTGAAAATGAATTCCTGCTCCTCCTCCTTCCCTGGTCGAGGAACCATCCACGTGCATCAGCCATACCTGATCTTCCGCTTTTTCAACCATTCTTACCTCAGAGATTGCCCCTTCTTCGGCATTCAGTAATCCTGTTGATTCCACTATGAAGTCAGCCAATACCTGTGCCTTTATAGCAACTCGTGGTTGATACTCAATTTCGAACTGACCCAGCTCAACTGCCCATTTTATCAATCTACCGGATGCTTCAGGCTTCGATAGGACCTGCCTTAATGGCTGATTTGTTAAGACAATGATTTTATATGTTTGAAAATAAGGCCTCAACCTTCGCGCAGCTACCACCAAGGCCAGCGCGAATTTCTCAATTTCCAAGTAATTTTTCTCCGCCCCCTGCAATAACTTGCTCAAATAGTACACCGGCTTGTGCTCAGATTTATCGAGCTTCACCAAGACCGAGCTAATTGCCTCTTCTGACACAGCTATGTATAAATATAGACGTTCTCCCTCAGATGGCTTGGCTAGCATTGGTGGTGAGGTTAAGTATGGTTTCAGATCTTCGAACGCCTTATCGCATTCTTTGTTCCACTCGAAATTCTTAGATTTTCGCAACAGTTTGAAGAAGGGTAAACTCTTATCAGCAGATCGCGAGATGAATCTATTTAATGAGATAATTTTCCCGATTAGGCTTTGAACATCTGAGAGCTTCCTTGGCGGATGTAGATCGGTAATTGCTCGAATCTTCTCGGGATTCGCTTCGATGCCTCTTTCATGGAAAAGGTATCCGAGAAATTTTCCTGATCGTACGCCAAAAGTGCACTTAGCAGGATTCAATCTCATCCCATATTTCCTTAGTATTCCAAAACACCGACCAAGATGGTTGATGTGGTCTTCCTCCGTCATACTCTTTACGAGCATGTCATCTACATAAACTTCCATGATTTCCCCTATCAAATCTTTAAACATCATATTGACTAACCTTTGGTAGGTCGCGCCTGCGTTCCTTAAGCCAAATGGCATGACAATGAAGCAGTAGACCCCTCGTTCGGTGATGAACGCTGTTTTGTCCTGGTCTCTTTCATTCATAAAGATCTGATAGAATCCTTGAAAAGCATCCATCATACTAAAAAATACAAACCCCGCGGTTGAGTCTACAAGCATATCGATCCGAGGCAACGGATAAGGGTCTCTTGGGCACAGTTTGTTTAGATCCGTAAAGTCATTACGCATTCTCCATTTGTTTTCAATCTTTTCGCCCTTAGAAACTAAGACCACATTACATAGCCATTCCGTGAACTTTATTTCCCTGATCTGACCCGCTGCTAGTAATCTATCGACCTCCACATTGATTATTTTGTCTTTTTCGCGACCGTGATTGCGCTTCTTTTGCCTTACGGGTTTTGCCTTTGGGTCGATATTCAACGAATGTGTTATCACCCGCGGGTCGATTCCAATTATATCGTCCGAGCTCCAGGCAAAAACGTCCACGTTTTTCTGTAGGAATTCAATGAGCATGGTTTCCATGCCTTCACTTAACTCAGTTCCAATTTTGGTGAATTTCTCAGGGGATCCCGGAACCAGAGTTACTTTTTTGTGGCCTGGCGCCTGCACACTCATGTCGATATTTTTCCCTTTCTTTCCTTGTAATTGCTCGCAGTCGGGAATTGTGGATTCTACGCCAGGCTCCAACTCCGCTGCTCTCCTCTTAATCGGGAGTTCGGGTTCCACTTTCCTTTTAATGCTTAAAGACGAATTATAACACTCCCAAGCCATGTATTGGTCGTTCCTCATTTCCCCTACTCCTCCCTCAGTCGGGAACTTTATCTTTTGGTGATAGGTAGATACAACTGCTTTGAAAATGTTCAGCGCTGGTCTTCCTAATATAGCATTGTAAGCGAATGACGTATCTACCACTAGGAATTTGATCATACTTGTTATATTCTTCGGCTTGGTTCCTAGAGTCGTGCTCAAAAGAATGGTCCCCAGCGGGACGATCTCCGATCCCCCAAAACCAACCAAAGGAGTGGTTACCTTATCCAGCCGTGGGTGACAAAGGTTCATTCTTGTGAGAGCTTCTGAAGAGATAATATTGGCCGAGCTCCCATTATCGACCAGTACTCTCTTGACCTCAAAATTGGCAATCTTTAATGTCAATACCATGGAAAAATCCGGATCATCTTCGTTTACATCCCAATTGACATCTGCAGTTCGATCGGCTTCACTGAAACTTACAACTTGATTTTCCATGGAGGGAAATTCCAAGGATAGAATTTCCCTCTTTGTAGAGACCCCAGCCCTTATTGACCTCAACGTTCTTTTTCTAGCATTTTTGCTATCTCCCCCTGCTGGTCCACCAGCAATCATGTTTATCACTCTGTTCGATCGCTCTTCCGTTTGATTTCGACCTTGCTTCGGCTGAGTAATAAATTTCCTGGGGCTTCTCGACCTATAACGATTGTTATAGTTATTTCCCTTGACAAATTCCTTTAGTTTTCCTTGTGCGATTAATTTCTCGATCTCGACTTTCAGTTGGTAACAATTTTCGGTGCTGTGCCCCCGAGCCCGGTGATACCGACAGTATTCGTCGTAACCCAACGTACCCGGCCTAGCTTGCGTGATTCTTTGAGCCTCAGGAATCAGATTTCCTTCTTCTAGTACAGTTAACATTTCTTCCTTCGAACTGTTGAGTTCGGTAAATTGAATTTTTTCGATTCTAGGAGGCCGAGCGCGTTCGTAGGAATGTCCATAGGAGTTGGACCCTTGGGGTGGCATACGTGGTTTATAGGTGTTAATTCTTTGCCAAACAGACCCTCTGTTCGACCCTCCGTAATCACTGGGTTTTGGGACAGGGGCCCGATCCTGTTTCTTGTTTAAAGGAAGTTTTACAGAATTCGAGCTTTTCAACTTATTCATTTCCTCCTGAATCATGTATTTCTCAGCAATTTCCATAATTCTTTCAAAGGAATTCGGCTGTTTTCTACATAAGGCGTTCCCGAACTGAGTACTTCTTGTCAGCTCGAACATCAATGAGGAGAGATATTCAATCTGCGGAGTGTCAACTTTGAGAAGCTCGATACTAAATCTTGCTAACCATTGCCTCAAAGTTTCTCCCTCCAATTGTTTTACAGTTCCCAAATGATTAGCAGGTAATCTCGGTTTCCTCTGACTAGCAAATTGATGTTTTAATTTATCACAAAACTCCTCGAAGGAAAATATTGAGTTAGGTGGCAACTTTCCAAACCAGTCGAGGGCAATTCCCTCGAAGGTAGTAACCATGATTTTGCAGCAAAAGTCCTCGGAATGTCCATATAAGTTCATCACATTAATAAAGTTGTTAATGTGCTCGCCGGGGTCGGTAGTCCCGTTATACCGTGGGAGCCTGGTCGGTACAGTTTCCACGTTTCGGGCTTCGCGTATTTCTTGACAAAATGGGGAACAACGCATAATACTGTTCGAAATCTCCCTGTCTCTTAGACTCTCTCTATTCGGAACATTTCCCGCTCGCCTGTCGGCGATATTGCCGCGAGGTAATCCTATCAATGTACCTTCCTTCTCCAACTCCCTAGCCACTCTTTCTTGGACTATTTTTTCTAGTTCGATATCAGTAACCCTTTTTTAGGTCGATTTTTTATCCTTGACAACACCAGAAGGGTGGCTCTCCCCCACTATTGAGTCTTCCACATCATGTACCGATCTCGGCGGAATTTCTGATCGATACGGATCGCAGTACACTGTTCTCCCTCTGGACGTTCGAAGATGGTATTTCGGGTCTCCCGTGAACTGCTGGTTGATCTACAGGTGACTGATCAGCCCTTCCACCGTTCAGAAATTCTCGACACATCGTGCCTATGATGGACCTTAGATCCCCAACTGTCGTGTGAATTGGAACATTATCTTGTGGTATAACCGGTGGAACCTCCTGTTGTTGAGCCGCACGCGACAAATTATCGGGCTCATTATTGACCGAATTCTGCGCTCCTGCTGCGTGGGAGGGTGCCCCACGGTCGTATGTATTTCTCCTCGTAGTAGGCATATTTCGATCTAAAACTCGAATAAGGCCCCACGGTGGGCCCCAATTGATCTTACGCGTTTTCGTTAGTTTGATATGAGTGATGTAAAAATGCTATGCAACGTAAGTAAATGGATATAAAAGATCAATAATATTGTATTCTATGTGATCGAGTACAGATTACAATAATTCGGGGTCCTATCCGAGCATTATTGGATGCCGTACAAGCTAGAGGGCGAAATATACACGAGCTAGCCTATGCTATTATTCCCAAGTGAGTCCGAGCAGCAGCCTAAATGGAAGAGCACCTGGGAAGTTGTGTCGTCGTAATAAATGCCTGGGGTATTTATAGTTGAGATCCGGGACCAGATGAACCACCCGCATGTGTGTATTACTCAGCCCACAGGCCTGGGCCTGAGGTCGGCCCAACAATGATTTTGGACCCTAACTTCTGCAGTAAAGTTGAGCTGGATAAGGTTTGTGCCCCCGGCTCGAATACATATTCCAGAGATCGGAAAAGATGTATTCCGACCTCATTATGCTGCTAATAAGGTTTGAGCCCAATTTACCCCTCATCATAAGGTTTGAGCCCAATTTACCCCTCATCAGTACTGACTGTGAGCTTCATTTTCCTCAAATAAAACAACCATTATGCCATCACGTCGAATCTTTGGTATGGGAGGAATTGGAAAATGTAGAACCATTAGTTAGATCCAGCCTGTTCAGACCTCCTTAAGCAATTCTTTGGAATATGAGGCAGTGACAAGTCCGTATGCCCTAGCAAGGACGACTGTCTCTTCTACTATTTCGTCAGATTTCTTGGACTCTAAGAGGAAAACTGGATTCTACATTGTCGGGTTCCCATTAGTTTTCAAAACGATCAACTATTTTGTAAATTCCGTGTAGAAAGAACAGATCTGGCATTTTTGGTAGGAATGCTTATTCCTTAATCTATCTTTCTTGTTCGGTTTTGATCGTCAGTTGATTTTCTGTTCCCAAATTACTAGGATGTTAGTCATCAAATAGACCTTGTTGCCTATTGGTTCTGATATGCTAGTCGTTTTCGACCTCAATATCCCGTTCTCGCCGATCAGTTTTATCGACCATTCTTGTGCCGTTCCAACTTACTCGCTTTAAATACGGGAAGTCAAAAGGTTCTTTTTTCGTCCGTTGATTTAATTAATCCCCAACCGTAGGATCAAATTAGACTTTCTTATAAATAGGTAACAATTATTTCCATCATTTCAACTTATACCGTACAGAATGGAAAATTCAGTTTCCTCAAGATTCACTTTACCAAGTGATCCCATAATCTTTAGAAAACCACATTACTATGAGTACCCATTTTTTATCACTCAAGCACCATCTTGCCTATTACTGACAAGTCCCATTAATGCCCTACCTAGTACTGACGAGTCCCATGTGGCCTCCGCCTTTATCTTCATGGGGTTGGGGTCCATGGTATTTTGTTTGCACATGGAGGGTTCATACTTACCAGGCATCCCTGTTCTTGGATGTTACCTCCGGAGTGATAGACTGACGGGGTGTGCTGGTAAATTTTAACTTTTGCGATGGTCCTTGCGAGATCCTGCTTTGGACGACCAACTACAGCAATCTCTCAAGCAGGAGCTCGTCTTAGTCGAATGACCGCTACAAGATATATGGCTTGTAATGGCCGTTCCGATTAAACCGAGAATCGATCTTCAGAGTCTGGCCATCGAACTAAAGAAGTCGACCATCCTGAGCAGCATGCTTCCTAGGTGGTTGAAGAAGAACGTCGATGCACCAGGAAGGAGATTGATGTTTCCGTGGACATTGTCGTGAAAAACTCCGATCTTTGAATAGGATTTTCCGCTTTTGTATTTGTAAAGATATGTAAATCAAAAAATGTTCTTTGTATTCAGATGAATATAACTTCATATTTCTCCATATCTTGTCTCATGTGATTGTTCTAGCTTGTATCACTGAGTATCGTATCGATCAGTTCCATTTTATTCGATGTAATAAGTAGGTCGTTCACCAATACTTGGCTTTAACCTTTCCTTTTCATAATTATGGAGACCGGTGAGCATTTATCGAGCAGGTCGATTTAACACTATTATTGTACTTAGGTTTTTATCAATAATTGGTTTTAACCTTCTTAGTCTCTATTTTGGAGATCGATGAGTGTTTATCGAGCGGATCCATTTTACTCAATTTTTATATTTAGGTTTTCTACCAATGATTGTCTTTAACCCGTTTTGTCTTCCCCTTTGGAGATCGATGAGTGTATATCGAGCAGATCGATGTTACTCAACTTTTTTTACTTTAGGTTTTTTTTACCAATAATAGGTTTTAACCCATTTTGTCTTCGCCTTTGGAGATCGATGAGTGTATTTCGAGCGGATCGATGTTACTCAATTTTTTTACTTTAGGTTTATTACCAATAATATGTTTTAACCCGTTTTGTCATTTGCTTTTAGAGATCGATGAGTGTATAATGAGCGGATTGATGTTACTCAATTTTTTACTTTAGGTTTTTTTTACCAATAATTGGTTTTAACTCGTTTTATCTTCGCTTTTGGAGATCGATGAGTGTATATCGAGCGGATCGATGTTACTCTGTCTTAGACTTAGCTTGTTTACCAATTATTGGTTTTAACCTGTTAAGCCTTTTGCTTTGGAGATCGACAAGTGTATACCAAGCAGGTCGGTTTTACTCGATTTTAGACTTAGGTTGTTTACCAATTATTGGTTTTAACCTGTTAAATCTTTTGCTTTGGAGATCGACGAGTGTATACCGAGCAGTTTGGTTTTACTCGATTTTGTACTTAGGTTATTTACCAATTATTGGTTTTAACCTGTCAAATCTTTTGCTTTGTAGATCGACGAGTGTATACCGAGCAGTTCGGTTTTACTCGATTTTGTACTTATATTGTTTACCAATTATTGGTTTTAACTTGTTAAATCTTTGCTTTGGCTCATGGTTTATAATCATGGAACATACTCTAAAAGAATTTTAAGCAAAAGCTTTTATTGCAACTGACAGTACGAAATCTTTGGAATAAACATAATAAATGACAATTAAAATAAATAAAGGACAATAGGATGGATAATTCGTAGGAGTTATCTTCCGTAGTATCTTCTCAAGTTAACTACATTCCAAGTCCTGGGTAGGGGTGTTCCATCCATGTGCGCAATCTTGTATGAACCTTTCTTTCCTACGCCAACAACGATGTAAGGTCCATCCCAATTATGTTGCAGTTTTCCGACGTGATTGGACACCACTACCTTTTTTAGTACTAAGTCCCCTTCTTTGAAGGTTCGTATACGCACCTTTTGATTATAGGCTTTTTCCATATTCGATTTAGCGACTTGCAAACGTACAACATCTTTTTCTCTTAAGGCTTCAGTCAGGTCGACATCATCCTTTCTAGTCTTTTCATTCTCTTCGCTGTCGTACATATCGACACTTGGTGTTGGGACCAAAGCTTCGACTGGAATAACAACCTCCGAGCCGTAAACTAGACTCAATGGGGTCTCGCCAGTTGAGGTTTTTACAGTCGTCCGGTTGGCCCAAAGCACGCCCGGGATGTCATCTAACCATCTCCCTTTGGCTGCCCCTATTCTTTTCTCCAAGGATTTCTCTATCTCATGGTTTGCTACCTCAATTTGTCCGTTTGCCCTTGGGTGTCCTACCGAGGTGAAATTTTGTAGAATTCCAAACTTAAAGCACCATTTCAATACTTGTTTTTCCACGAATTGAGTTCCATTGTCAGAGATTAGGATTCGTGGGATGCTAAATCGACATACAATAAACTTCCACAAGAAATTAATTACTTGAAATTGTGTTATTCGGGCCAGAGCGACGCATTCTATCCATTTACTGAAATACTCGACAGCGACTAAGACATAGGTTTTCTTCGACCTGGTTTCTGGGAAAGGACCCACAATGTCTATTCCCCATTGATCAAAGGGCCAGCACCCTGGTATTGTGTGCATCTTCTCGGCGGGTTGATGGCTCACGTTAGCGTGAATCTGGCAGTGATGACACTTTTGCACATATTTAATAGCATCCCTGTTTAAATTTGGCCAGTAGTATCATGTTCGGAGACATTTCAAAGCCAAGGCCCTGGCTCCACTGTGGTTTCCTGCCTCCCCTTCATGTATTTCTAGAAGTACGTCATTGGTTTGTGGTTCGAAAATGCATTTTAATAGGATTCCTGATACTGATCTTCTATAAAGATTTCCCTCCAAAATCTTGTACCTTGGTGCTCGATATTTTATTTTCCGAGTTTCATTCTGATTGGGTGGCAGGTTTCCTTCTAGAAGGTTATCCATCATTGGAGTCATCCAGTTCCCTTCTGCTACTTCAATTTCCATCATTTCAGCGACAGGTGTGTTGTCGATGTCAATTACTGGAGTATTCGATATCAACCAAGCGATTACTCTTTCCGTTCATCCATCTCTCGATCCCGTGAATCTGGAGAGTTGATCCGCCCATTTGTTTTTTGAACGTGGAACATTCTGTATTTTGAAATTCAAGAATTTACCTTCTAAATCCTTTACCTTGACGAGGTACTTGATCATGTTGAATTCTTTTGCTTCGTATAAGCCTTCTATTTGCCGTTGTACCAACTTCGAGTCAGTTAATACTTTAAGGCTTTTTATGTTGGCTTTAATTGCCATTTCCATTCCTGCAATCAACGCTTCATACTCTGCCTCGTTATTGGTTACCATGAAATCTAACGTGATTGCATAGTTCAAATCTTCCTTGTCTGGTCCGGTGAAATTGATTCCAGCTCCGCCTCCCTCTCTGCTCGAGGCACCATCGACATGCATTAACCAGGTGTGATTTTCGACAATCAAGATATCATTATCACAGTCGGTCGAGTCGTTAGGTTCTTGTATTGAGGTCGGAGTTTCTAATAGGAAGTCGGCTAAAACTTGAGCCTTAATCGCGGTTCGTGGTTTATATTCAATTTTGAATTGTCCTAATTCGATCGCCCATTTAATTAATCTGCCAGAGGCTTCTGGATTCGCCAATACTTGTCTTAGTGGTTGGTTTGTGAGTACCACTATTTTATAGGTTAAAAAGTATGGTCGGAGCTTGCGTGCTGCCACCACTAAGGCTAAAGCAAACTTTTCTATCTCCAGGTAATTCTTCTCAGCTCTTTGTAGTAGTTTACTCAGATAATAGGCAGGCTTATGTTCAACGCCTTCTATTTTTACCAATACCGAACTAATGGCGACTGTGGAGATAGATATGTAAATGTATAACGGTTCTCCATCAGTTGGTTTGGCTAATAATGGAGAAGAAGTCAAATATGCTTTTAGTTGGTTGAATGCTTGGTCACATTCTTCAGTCCAAATAAAATTCTTCGCCTTCCGCAAAGTTTGAAAGAAAGGCAAACTTTTGTCCGCTAATTTGGATATAAATCTGTTTATCGCAACAATTTTTCCTACTAAGCTTTGTACCTGGGAGATCGTCTTAGGTGGTTTCATCTCGGTTATGGCTCGAATCTTTTCGGTATTAGCTTCAATTCTACGTTGATGAACCATATATCCCAAGAACTTTCTGGATTTGACCCCAAAAGTACACTTTGCGGGGTTGAGCTTCATGCGGTATTTTCTCAGTATCTTGAAGCATCGATCAAGGTGTTTTACGTGGTCGGCTTCATTCATGCTTTTGACCAACATATCGTCCATGTATACTTCCATTATTTCTTCGATTAGCTCTCTAGACATTAGGTTAACTAATCTTTGGTATGTTGCACCAGCATTCCTTAAGCTGAATGGCATTACAATAAAGCAGTATAAACCCTGCTCTGTGATGAAAGCAATTTTCTCTTGGTCTCGCTCATCCATGTAGATTTGATAAAAACCTTGAAAGACGTCCATCATACTGAAGATAGCGAATTATGCCGTTGAATCGACTAACAGGTCGATTCTTGGGAGAGGGTAAGGATCGCGTGGACATAATTTATTGAGGTCAGTGAAATCATTGCACATCCTCCATTTATAATCCTTTTTATCCCCCTTTGCTACTTAGACAACATTGCAGAGCCATTCTGAGAAATGTATTTCTCGAATTCGTTTAGCATTGAGTAGCCTCTCGACCTCTGCTATGATTATCTTATCTTTTGTCGGCCCATGATTCCTCTTCTTTTGTCTTGCGGGTTTTGCCATCGGATCAATTTTTAGAGAATGAGTGATTACTCTTGGGTCGATACCCTCAATGTCGTCTGCACTCCAAGCAAAAATGTCTACGTTGTCTCTGAGAAAGTTTATCAACATTACTTCTCCTTCCGGACTGAGTTCGGTTCCGATTCGAGTCGTTTTTAATGGATCTCCTTGCACGAGCATAATGTCCTTGTGTTCTGGTGGTTTTATGGTTAAATCAACCGGCTCTTTTCCCTTCCGATCTATTCTGTCAGGGCTGGGGATCTCGACTTCAGCTCTTTCAATGTCATCTTCGAGCTTCCTTTTAGCTGGGGTAAACGATTTGGATCGGTTTCCCAGTGTTAGGGATGTATTATAGCAATTCCACGCCATGCAGTGATCGTTCACTATTTCTCCGATCCCAGAAGCTGTCGGAAATTTTATCTTCTTATAGTATGTTTATACTACCGTGCGAAATAGATTGCGGGCTGGTCGTCCTAATATCGCATTGTATGCAAAAAGAGTTTCTACGACCAAGAACTTTATCATTTTCACCGCTCGCTGCGGCCTCTTTCCTAATGAGACACTCAAGTCCAAAGTCCCAGAGGGGACTATCTCTGAGCCTCCAAATCCCACTAAGGGAGTTGCTACTTTCTGAAGTGTTATTTCTCCCAAGTTCATCTGTATTAGGACTTCCTTGGATTTAATGTTTGTTGAGCTGCCGTTATCGATTAAGATCATTTTCACATTGTAGTTTGCTATCTCGAGAATACTACCATCGGGAAGTTAGGGTTATCTTCCCTCAAATCCCAAACAATATTTCCTGGTACTTCGTTCTCATCGAAGCTAATGAGTTGTTCCTTTGGTAATTTGCTATCAAGAGTCCATACCTCCCTTGGATGTTTAAGATTTCCTTCTATTGATCTAGCGATTCTACGGCGGGCATTACGACTATCTCCCCCCGCCGGTCCTCTGGAGATTGTATGTATGGTTCCGTTGATTTGATCATTGTTCAATTCTTGTGGAGGACCATTATTAGGAGACCTCCTTCCCGAGGTTCTTCTCTGGTTATTAGCTCGAGGACTCCTGCTTCTGTTTCTTTTGCGGCTGTTTCTTTCAAGATAGTCATCCAACTTTCCTTGTTCGATCAGCCTTTCAATTTCCTGCTTCAAGTCGAAACAATCCTCGGTCCGATGACCGTGGGCCTGGTGATACCTACAATATAGATTGTAGTTTCGATCTCATGGCTTTGGTTGTGTAATTCTTTTCGCTGGCAGAATCCAATTGTTCCTTTCGAGTACTACAAAGATTTCTCCAATAGGAACCGTCAATCTGGGGTAATCCACATGGTTTACTCGATTTTTGTTGGTTAGTTCGGCCGATCTCGATCTCCTATAAACATTAGGTCTTTTGTCTTGATCGTTTCGATTATAGTCTAATTGTTGAAAAACGTTTCCTTTTCTGATGGATCGATCGTAATCCATTGGCCTTGAATATAGGAGCTTTTTCTTGTCGCCTCGAGCCGGAGGCGTGGGCCTTGTTCCTATTTTTATCCTTGAAAGAGTTCATCTCTTCTTGAGTCATATATTTTGATGCCAGAATCATAATATTCGCAAAGGTTCTCGGTTGTTTTCTACTCAGCGCATTCCCGAACTGCCTGTTTTTTGTGAGGTCGAAAAGGATGGAGATTATGTAATCAATATTCGGAGAATCAATCTTTAGTAGTTCCACATTAAATCTCGCCAACCAGCATCTCAAGGATTCTCCTTCTTGTTGATGAATGGTTCCAAGGTAGCTCATAGGCAGTTTCTGTCTCTTCTGGCTAGCAAATTGTTGTGTAAGTTTGTTACATAACTCAACAAAATTGAATATGGAATTGGTGGGTTGCTTTCCGAACTAATCCAAAGATAATCCTTCGAATGTGGTAACCATCAGCTTGGCGGTATAATCCACCGAATGAGCATATAAATTCATTATGTTCGTAAAGTTGAATATGTAATCGTCAGGATTAGTGGTTCCATCATATCGCGGTAGTCGTGCTGGAACTTGCCCAGATGATTGTGCTTCTTTTATCTCCCTGCAGAAGGGGGAACATGCTGCTAAACTTTCCTGGACTTCCGTGCTCCTCGCCCCTGAATTTTGAACGGTCAGTAGACGTTGTTCAAGGCATTCTTGTATCATCTTTTCGATCTCTCTTTCCGAGATGCGGAAAGTTTTTGGTCGATTAGGGATTGCATCAACTATGTCGTCATCGACGGGAATTATAGTGTTTTCTTTTGATCCCCAATGCGCCGGTTGAGGCTTTGTTCGATCCGTTCTTCTTCAGATCCGATCGTCTATTGGTTTCGCGTTGCTCCTTTGTGGACTAGGTAGTGGTCGCTGCTCGCTCACAGGACTGTCCGCTTGTACTGATATCTGGTCAAGCTTCCTAGAAGATCTTCTGCCTGGACGCACCCTAGTCACTCCAGGGTCTTTGGGCTGGTGTTCAGGAGCCAACAGTCCTCCTGGGCACAAAGAGTTAAATAGCAGCGCGATCTGTCTCAATTTATCCTCTGTTCCTGCCAAAGGGACAGGGATTGTAGGAACCCAGGGGCTTCAGGTACTGCATTGGTGGCGATTTCTTACTGTCCTTGAGAATTTAGAACATTGACCTCCTAGTGTTCTTCTTGATTTGGCAGTCGATCGTTTTCTTGCTGATTATCGCCATCGTTGACGATAGGTTCGTTATTCGTCGTGTTGTTGTGGACATCTTGCGACGTTATAGGTGGGTGCGTTGTATTGCTCCTTGCGTCGTTGCGAGCATTCTTCCTCAGGCGAGCCATGTGTCAATCGAATAATTAACTCAGGCCCCACGGTGGGTGCCAACTGATTTAACCGAATTTCGTAGGATTAGATTAAATCATTAATAATAGTGTAGGGTAAAGTTATATGAAGATTATAGGGCCTAGTTACTTTATTCCGGATGGATCAATCTCAAGGAAGAACAATACGCAATAACGTTAATGAACAAATAAAGTAATGATCAATAAGTATAGCAAAAGCTCTTGTATTAGATTAATCTCATATTGCCCAAGTATGTAGGCGTAAGCTCTAATCTTGTGGGTAATACAATGTTGATCTAGGTATTTATATGATACAAACCCTAGCCATACAAGGAAACATAATCATATTAGGACTCAAGATATTTATTCTTCTCAACTTTGGATTAGCAGCCTGGTCACTGTGGAGAGTTTTCTCTGATCGGATCGAACAGCAATAGCGAATGAGCTGTATGGTCGAGAGCCGATCCAATATATCCGAGTAGATCCGAGTATCATATGGGGTATAAAATAGCCCCCATCAACTGCATGACTACTATTTGTTTCACTGATGAAGACTTATTATGTGGCTCCAATATCCATAATCGACCGTTATTTGTGACTCGATACGTTCGAGAACAAAAGGTTAATAGAATTTTGATTTGATGAGGGGTAACTTGGACTCAAAGATTACTACAGCCTAGTGAGGTCGAAATTCATCATTCTTGATCTCATGAGCATAAATTCGAGCCCAAAGCACAGGAATCCTACGCTGACTCTACTATGGAAGCTTAGGGTCCAAAATCACTGTTGGGCCGACCTCAGGCCCAGGCCCGTGGGCTGAGTAATACACACCTGTGGGTGGTTCACCTGGTTCCAGGTCTCAGCTATAAATACCCTAAGCATTTATGACGACGACACAACTTCCCAGGTGCTCTTCCTCCGAGGCTACAGCTCGGAATTACTTAGGAAGTATAGCATAGGCCTTCTTGTATGTATTTCACCCTCTAGCTTGTACGGCATCCAATAATGCTCGAATAGGACTCTCAATTCTTGTAATATGTACTCGATCGTTCTTAATACAACATTATTGATCTTTAATTTCCATTTACATACGTTAGCATCGCATTTTACACCACCCATATCGAACAAACGAAATCGCGTAAGATCAATTGGCGCCCACCGAGGGGCCTTATTCGAGTATTAGATCGAAATATGCCTACTACGAGGAGGAATACGTATAACCGAGGAGAACCCTCCCATGCAGCAGGAGCGCATAATTCGGTCAATAATGAGCCCGATAATCTGTCGCGTGCGGCTCAACAACCAGAGGTTCCACCAATTGTTCCACAGGATAATGTTCCAATTCACACGACCGTGGGTGATCTAAGGTCCATCATAGGCACGATGTGCAGGGAATTTCTGAACAGCGGAAGGGCTGATCAATCACCTGTAGATCAGCCAGCAGTTCACGGGAGACCGGAAATACCATCTTCGAATATTGATAACGTCGTGAAAAAGTTACGTGTCTTCTTAAGCCTAAAACAACTTGCTTTGATTCGAGCTTTGCGTGCTTTTATTTATTTTCGCGTTCTTTTGTGTTTTTGGTCCTTTGTTGGACATTTGTGTGTTTTATTGTTGTTTTGTGTTTTTTTGTAGGGAGATGTAGAAAAGGGCTTCAAAGGAATGAAGAACACGGAGCAAATTGTACAAGAATATAGATAGCTGCTCACTAGAACATGCATAAATATTTGATGGATGATCCAAATGAGCCGAATTTTGGATATGTCATAGATTAGTGAGTTAGCTACGCTACGGACTTTACGGATCCGCAATCGGAGTTCGGAGTCAAAAGATATGCTGCTCGGAAGAAAGTGCGGCAGAGCAGAAAATCTGCAGCCAGCCTAAGGCACAAACCTCGCCGCGGCGAGGTCCTGCTGCTGGTGCGAAATATCAGCCAAATCTCCGCATTTTCGAGGGGTATTTTGGGTTTTCTCATAGGGGGCTATTAGGGCAAGACAAGAGACCAACTTGGACACTTCTTCCACAATCTTTGCCTCTTTTTGCCTCCTTTTCTCTCTTTGCCTCCTTCAACTTTCTCTCTTTACTTTTTCTTTCTTTTTCTTGTATTTGAAGGCTCCACCAAGGGAGTGAGTTAGTCACCACCCTTGGGGAGTGATTAGGTGGTGATTAAGGGGAGGAGAATCCTTGTCTCGATTCCATTTCGATTAGGTGATTTCTTTCCATTTCATAGTTATTTATGATTAGGAGATGAATATTGTTATTTCCTTTTTGGATGAATGATTGTGGATTTGTATTCTCCGGATTTATATATATTTATGTTATTGTTTGATTAAATGATGCCTTGATGATTAGTATGGTGCTTATTTGTGTTCGTTAATCCGATTCCGTGTTTATTGTTCGTCTTGTGGTTTGACAACCTTTGGAGATGAAAGTTATTGATTCTTGATTGCTATATTTAGTGATTTTGAGGATTTGATTATGAATTTAGATTGTGATTCGATTTTAGGATAGACATATAACTATGTCGTTTAATATTCGTTTAAGGTTTGAGTTTAAAGGACATCGATTAGATTTTATTCCGTTTATACGTAAATTGGATTAGTTTAATTCGATAGGTTGGTATGCTATCGAAAGATACATACGAACATCAGTGAATCCTTGAATAGCAACCACGAGCATAATATATTAATTGTCGAGTCATTGTTATCGTTTGATTAGTTATGTTTGATGTTGGGGTATGTTTGATTTGTTGGGTTTATTGTTTTATCGCACTTTTTGCCATCTACATTTAATGCAACCTAGACATAGGTTAGGCGAGTGACGATTTGTGGATTTCAACCTAGGATAGTCATATACCTAGTTTGGTCCGTGTTTGTATAATGGGTTCGTCCGTAAATGCATCAAATAACTTAGATTCTCTTTATTCGGGGATTCGGGTTAGTTTTAGGTCCCGGGTGACAACGGTACGCCTTAGAATCCTCTTTTGGGTTCGGACTTTCCTTAGAGCATCGGTTGACAGCGATGCTCGTTATTGATCCGGAGATGGAGAGTTTGGGTAGATTGGTAGAGTTAAGTCAAACCGACAGGGAGACTTAATTAATTTGAACTCACAAACAACACTAAATCTAGGATTGTTTGCATACCTAATCTAACAACCGCATGATTTATCTGCTTTAACTAATAGCTTATGAATCCTCCTTACCGCATAATTAACTCCCCATTTACTTGCTTTCGTAGTTAGATTTACTTTATCGCTCGTAGTTAAATAAAATCACCCTTATCAATATTTGGGTTCGATCTTTTTGTATCAAGTGTTCTTAGATGAAATATTTATTCCCACCTTTTACCCATTCGTTGGGATTCGATACTCGGTATGCACTTATCGTTTTATATTACTTGTAACGAACGTATACTTGCGTGTTTGCGTATTAGTATTTGGAACGCAACAAGTTTTTGGCGCCGTTGCCGGGGAATGTGGTAACGTGTGGAGTAAATGACGATATTGATGGCTAGTTTTGTGTTTGATAGCTTGATACTTCGTGCTAATTTTGATCTTTTTGTTTCTTTGCGAGGTTTGATCGGCCTATTGCAAAGAGCTTAAGGATTTTGATGGGCCTGTTTTGTGGAATCATGGACGATGGGAGTGGTTTTGGTGACAATCAATTCATCCCTCGTATCAAGTCAAGCTCGTGACTTAAAACAAGCATTATTTCCCTTTTTCATCATCTTGTCTTGTTTTTTTTTGTTTTGTTTTTGTTTGTGTTGTGTTGTAGGTGATGATTGTGCATGATAAAGAAGTAATGGCAAGCATTATTGAGGATCCAAGACGGAAGTTAACCACCGGATGCACGGACTCCATGATCGACAAAAAGGGCGTAACCTTTACATTTTTGCATTCCGTTTGGTTTATTTTGCGCTTATAATGCTATATCTATATGTCCGTACTTGATTGGTTTTGATTATCTATGCTTGCTTGAATTGGATAGAGCCGTGCTCGATCATTTACCTTGTTGTTTCTTTGTTTTGTTTTTGTTTGTTTTTGTTTGTCTTTCCACTGTGTGCTTGTGTGGTTGTCGTGTCGACCTCCCTCCATTTTTCTCAATTCACACAATGGGGACATTGTGCGTTTTAAGTTTGGGGAGAGAGGTCGCAAGTACTTGCATACATGCTAGGTCGACCCGCCAAATTTTTTTCAAATTCTTATTATTATTTGAGTATGCTTCTACAAAATTTGAGCACATTGGCTAAGGCTAGATTGTATTTGAGGTGGATAAAGAACTTTAGTGATATTAGGATCTAGGACTCCTCTTGCGTAACTTAGTTTCTCTCCAATCTTTAGTTTGAAAACTAAGTGTGAAGAGAGCAAAATGACTTAAGTTTGGGGGAGTGAACCCTTTTCGAGAATGAAAAACCTTTGAACACCTAGCTCTTAAAAGAAATGAGTAGAGAAGTTGCTAAAATGTATGCCCTTCTATGAGAGAAAAGAAAGGCTAAGCCTTCATTGATGAAATTCATGGATGATTTTTGTAATAACTCTATGTCATTATTATTGTGCAAGTTTTGTAGTGAAAAATTCAAATGTAATGCACAAAGGAAAGGAATTGTGCTAATAGTCCACAAAGTCAAATGTATAGAAAAACAAGCAACCATCAATAGTGCTAGATTTGTATTGTAATATCATTGTAAAGCACAAAGTGCTATGTTATCATTGTAAATCAAAAGAAAAGCAAAGTATGGTGAGAAAAGAGCTAGGGACTAAAATTGCCAATTAGTTCAAGAATAGGGACAATACTCTTAAATTACCTACAACATAGTTTCATGATGTGATTGGAGCATAAGGTTTGAAACCTAAGGTTAGGAGATAGTCTAAGTTAACGTGAGGAGCCCATGCAAGTAGAACCGATGATTTTAATCTATTGGGGCGTATTCACCTAAGATAGAACCTAGCCGAAGCCATCACGCACACACGTGAAGCTTGTTTAAAGAATAATTTGAAAGTGTTAAGCTTTGGCATTTTGATCTTAAGCATGCATGTTTAGTACTTGTTTTTGCTTTCTTTGCTCGAGGACGAGCAAGTGTTTAAGTTTGGGGGTGGGATAACGTCGTGAAAAAGTCATTATTACGTGTTTTCTTAAGCCGAAAACAACTTGCTTTGATTCGAGCTTTGCGTGCTTTTGTTTATTGTCGCGTTCTTTTGTGTTTTTGGTCCTTTGTTGGACATTTGTGTGTTTTATTATTGTTTTGTGTGTTTTTGTAGGGAGATGTAGAAAAGGGCTTCAAAGGAATGAAGAACCCGGAGCAAATTGTACAAGAATGTAGATAACTGCTCACTAGAACATGCATAAATATTTGATGGATGATCCAAATGAGCCGAATTTTGGATATGTCATAGATTAGTGAGTTAGCTACGCTACGGACTTTACGGATCCGCAATCGGAGTTCGGAGTCAAAAGATATGCTGCTCGGAAGAAAGTGCGGCAGAGCAGAAAATCTGCAGCCAGCCTAAGGCACAAACCTCGCCGCGGCGAGGTCCTGCTGCTGGTGCGAAATATCAGCCAAATCTCCGCATTTTCGAGGGGTATTTTGGGTTTTCTCATAGGGGGCTATTAGGGCAAGACAAGAGACCAACTTGGACACTTCTTCCACAATCTTTGCCTCTTTTTGCCTCCTTTTCTCTCTTTGCCTCCTTCAACTTTCTCTCTTTACTTTTTCTTTCTTTTTATTGTATTTGAAGGCTCCACCAAGGGAGTGAGTTAGTCACCACCCTTGGGGACTGATTAGGTGGTGATTAAGGGGAGGAGAATCCTTGTCTCGATTCCATTTCGATTAGGTGATTTCTTTCCATTTCTTAGTTATTTATGGGCAAAAATTCAATTTTGGTACCATAGAATAGGGCAATTTTTAATTTTCATACCAAAAGTCCAGAAATAACACCAGTTCCTACTCAGCCGTTTCAAAAAAGGCACTTCCGTTAATTTTCTTAACGTTTCTGCCATGTGTCCGTTAAGTCTTCGTGGGCGGGCTGAGCACGTGGGTCGGATTCTGCCCGTTGGAACATAAAATTCAATTTTGATACCATAGAACTGGGCAAATTTCATTTTTCATACCAAATTTCGTTATGTTTTTCTTTTTTTGAAATGGTTGTGGTTATATGTTTGAATTGGTTTGTTCTACAGTAGACTAGTAGTCATGTTACTCTTTTTTTCATTTCATTTTAACAATAAGCTAAAAAAAAAAAGTTTAATTTGCACAATTTAAATTTGCAACTTAGATTCCCGGAACTCCCGAGCCCGTCCCGAAATCCCGAAATTAAATCGGGTACCCGAAACCCACGGGACCTTGGTTGATCTACCGGGTTTCGGGACTTAAATTTGAAATCTCGAAACCCGAAATCCCATCCCGAAATACCCGAATTCCCGAAAACCAGTCCCGATCCCACCCCTACGATCGCCAGCTCTGGTGGCTTTTGGTCGGAATTGGTTGAGGGTTTATGTTCCCCTTGTCGTGGAGAACTAGTACATATAAAGATCTTTTCAATCCTTTGAGTAATCTATTCGAATTTTGAGTTCTAATTTTCAAATTGTAGTCAAAATTTTCGAAATTTCAAATCGTGATTTCTTCTTCAATTCTTAACCAAACTTCGTAATTATTGTTGCATTAGTTTCCCCTGACCGTGGCATCATTTTCCATAGGTTTATTGTAGCTGCCATAGACGGTTGAGCTCCGCCCATGACAAGAGGAACAAAAATCTTCAACCAATTTCGACAAACGGCCACCGGAACCCGGCGATCGTCCAAAGGAAGAAGAAGGCAATAATTGCAAAAACAACCTGCTCAATTTTAAACAATTGCATTTCCCCCCTATTTTGAAACGGCGGAGTGAGAATTGGTATGATTTTTGGACTTTTGGTATGAAAATTGAAAATTCCCCAATTCTACGGTACCAAAATTGAACGGGCAGATTAGTGCCCCACGTGCCCCTCACATGCACTTTACGGAGGAGACTAAACGGTCGTGGCAAAACTTAACGGCGGTATGATTTTTGAACTTTTGGTATTAAAAATGAAATTTGCCCAATTCTATGGTACCAAAATTGAATTTTAGCCGTTATTTATGATTAGGAGATGAATATTGTTATTTCCTTTTTGGATGAATGATTATGGATTTGAATTCTCCGGATTTATATATATTTATGTTATTGTTTGATTAAATGATGCCTTGATGATTAGTATGGTGCTTATTTGTGTTCGTTAATCCGATTCCGTGTTTATTGTTCGTCTTGTGGTTTGACAACCTTTGGAGATGAAAGTTATTGATTCTTGATTGCTATATTTAGTGATTTTGAGGATTTGATTATGAATTTAGATTGTGATTCGATTTTAGGATAGACATATACCTATGTCGTTTCATATTCGTTTAAGGTTTGAGTTTAAATGACATCGATTAGATTTTATTCCGTTTATACGTAAATTGGATTAGTTTAATTCGATAGGTTGGTATGCTATCGAAAGATACATACGAACATCAGTGAATCCTTGAATAGCAAGCACGAGCATAATATATTAATTGTCAAGTCATTGTTATCGTTTGATTAGTTATGTTTGATTTGTTGGGTTTATTGTTTTATCGCACTTTTGGCCATCTACATTTAATGCAACCTAGACATAGGTTAGGCGAGTGACGATTTGTGGATTTCAACCTAGGATAGTCATATACCTAGTTTGGTCCGTGTTTGTATAATGGGTTCGTCCGTAAATGCATCAAATAACTTAGATTCTCTTTATTCGGGGATTCGGGTTAGTTTTAGGTCCCGGGTGACAACGGTACGCCTTAGAATCCTCTTTTGGGTTCGGACTTTCCTTAGAGCATCGGTTGACAGCGATGCTCGTTATTGATCCGGAGATGGAGAGTTTGGGTAGATTGGTAGAGTTAAGTCAAACCGACAGGGAGACTTAATTAATTTGAACTCACAAACAACACTAAATCTAGGATTGTTTGCATACCTAATCTAACAACCGCATGATTTATCTGCTTTAACTAATAGCTTATGAATCCTCCTTACCGCATAATTAACTCCCCATTTACTTGCTTTCGTAGTTAGATTTACTTTATCGCTCGTAGTTAAATAAAATCACCCTTATCAATATTTGGGTTCGATCTTTTTGTATCAAGTGTTCTTAGATGAAATATTTATTCCCACCTTTTACCCATTCGTTGGGATTCGATACTCGGTATGCACTTATCGTTTTATATTACTTGTAATGACCGTATACTTGCGTGTTTGCGTATTAGTATTTGGAACGCAACAAATATCCAAAAGGAGAATAGTGTACTACGATCCATATCGCACGCACCAGCAACAAACCCTCCTCGAGCCGTACCTTCGAATGTCAATGTCCGATCAGAAATCCAGCCCAAATCAGTACATGATGTAGAAGATTCAGTAGTAGGGGAGAGCCACCCTGCTGGTGCTGTCAGAGGCAAAAAATCGCCTTACAAAAGAGTTACTGAATCTGAACTGGAAAGGATAGTGCAAGAAAGAGTAGATAGGAAGTTGGAGATGGAAGGTATGCTGGTAGATATTCCTTGCAGCAATCATGCTGCCAGGAGAACGGAAAACGTTCCGAATAGGGAGAATCTACGAGATAGGGAGGTTTCAAACAGTATCATGCGTTGTTCGCCGTTTTGTCAAGAAATACGCGAAGCCCGAAACGCAGAAACAGTACCGACCAGGCTACCACGGAATAACGGGACTACCGACCCCGGGGAACACATAAATAGCTTTATTAATGTGATGAACTTGTACGGACATTCTGAGGACTTTTGTTGCAAGATCATGGTTACTACCTTCGAGGGAATTGCCCTTGATTGGTTCGGAAAGTTGCCGCCTAACTCCATTTTCTCCTTTGAAGAATTTTGCGACAAACTAAAACATCAATTTGCTAGCCAAAGGAAACCAAGGTTACCAGCAAATCATTTGGGAACCGTAAAATAATTGGAAGGAGAAACTTTGAGACAATGGTTAGCAAGGTTCAGTATCGAACTTCTCAAGGTTGACACTCCGCAGATTGAATATATGTCCTCATTGATGTTCGAACTAACAAGAAGCACTCAGTTCGGGAACGCCTTATGTAGAAAACAGCCGAAATCCTTTGAGCGAATTATGGAAATCGCTGAGAAATACATGATTCAGGAAGAGATGAATAAACTGAAAAGCTCGCATACTGTGAAACTTCCTCTAAACAAGAAACAGGATCGGGCTCCTATCCCAAAGCCCGGTGATTACGGAGGATCGAACAGAGGGTCTATTTGGCAACGAATCAACACCTATAAACCACATATGCCGCCCCAAGGGTCGAATTCCTATGGACCTTCCTATGAACGAGCTCGACCTCCTAGAGCGGGAAAAATTCAGTTTACCGAACTTAACAGTTCAAAAGAAAAAGTGTTAACTGTGCTAGAAGAAGAAAATTTGATTCCCGAGGCTCAAAGAATCACGCAGGCTAGGCCAGGTGCGTTGGGTTACGACCAATACTGCCGATACCACCGGGCTCGGGGGCACAGCACCGAAAACTATTACCAACTGAAAGTCGAGATAGAGAAGCTAATTGCACAAGGAAAACTCAAAGAATTGGTCAAAGGAGGTAACTATAACAATCGTTATAGGTCTAGGAGCCCGCAGAAGTTTAATACTCAACAGAAGCAGGGTCGAAATCAGACGGAAGAGCGGTCAAACGGAGTGATAAACATGATTGCCGGCGGACCAGCAGGAGGAGATATCAGAAATGCTAGAAAAAGAACGCTGAGATCGATAAGGGCTAGGGTCTCTACAAAGAGGGAAATTCTATCCTTGGAGTTTCCCTCCATGGAAAATCAGGTTGTAACTTTCAGTGAAGCCGATCGACCTGCGGATGTCAATTGGGATGTAAATGAAGATGATCCGGATTTTTCCATGGTGTTGACATTAAAGATTGCTAATTTCGAAGTCAAGAGAGTACTAGTCGATAATGGAAGCTCGACAAACATTATCTCTTCGGAAGCTCTCACAAGGATGAACCTTTGTCACCCACATCTGGATAGAGTAACCACTCCTTTGGTTGGTTTTGGGGGATCGGAGATCGTCCCACTTGGGACCATTCTCTTGAGCACGACTCTAGGAAGCAAGCCGAAGAATATAACAAGAATGATCAAATTCCTAGTGGTAGATACGTCCTTCGCTTACAATGCCATATTAGGGAGACCAGCTCTAAACATTTTCAAAGCGGTTGTATCTACCTATCACCAAAAGATAAAGTTCCCGACCGAGGGAGGAGTAGGAGAAATGAGGAACGACCAATACATGGCCTGGGAATGCTATAATTCATCTTTAAGCATTAAAAAGAAAGTGGAACCCGAACTCCCGATTAAGAGAAAAATAGCCGAATTGGAGCCTGTTGTAAAATCCCCAATTCCCGACTGCGAGAAATTACAAGGAAAGAAAGGGAAAAATGTCGACATGAGTGTGCAAGCACCTGGCCACAAAAAAGTAACTCTAGTTCCGAGATCCCCTGAGAAATTCACCAAAATTGGAACAGAGTTAAGCGAGGGCATGGAAACCATGCTCATTGAATTTTTACAGAAAAACGTGGACGTTTTTGCCTGGAGCTCAGACGATATAATTGGAATCGACCCACGGGTGATAACACATTCATTGAACATCGATCCAAAGGCAAAACCTGTAAGGCAAAAGAAGCGCAATCATGGTCACGAAAAGGACAAAATAATCAATGCAGAGGTCGATAGATTACTAGCAGCGGGTCAGATCAGGGAAATAAAGTTCACAGAATGGCTATGTAATGTGGTCCTAGTTTCTAAGGGTGAAAAGATCGAAAACAAATGGAGAATGTGTAATGACTTTACGGATCTAAACAAATTGTGCCCAAGAGATCCTTATCCATTACCACGGATTGATATGCTTGTAGATTCAACCGCGGGGTTTGTATTTTTTAGTATGATGGATGCTTTCCAAGGATTTTATCAGATCTTTATTAATGAAAGAGACCAGGATAAAACAGCATTCATCACCGAGCGAGGAGTCTACTGCTTCATTGTCATGCCTTTCGGCTTAAGGAATGCGGGCGCAATCTATCAAAGGTTAGTCAATATGATGTTTAAAGACTTGATAGGGGAAATCATGGAAGTTTATGTAGATGACATGCTCGTAAAGAGTATGACGGAGGAGGACCACATCAACCATCTTGATCGATGTTTTGGAATTTTGAGGAAGTATGGAATGAAGTTGAATCCCGCCAAGTGCACTTTTGGTGTGCGATCGGGAAAATTCCTCGGATATCTCGTTCACGAAAGAGGCATCGAAGCCAATCCCAAAAAAATTCGAGCAATTATCGATCTACATCCACCAAGAAAGCTCTCAGATGTTCAAAGCCTGATCGGGAAGATTATCTCGTTGAATAGATTCATCTCACGATCTGCTGACAAGAGTTTACCATTTTTCAAACTGTTGCGTAAATCTAAGAACTTTGAGTGGAATGAAGAATGCGACAAAGCTTTCGAAGACCTGAAAGCATACTTAACTTCACCACCAATGCTGGCCAAGCCATCCGATGGAGAACCTCTATATTTATATATAGCCGTGTCAGAAGAGGCCATTAGCTCGGTTTTGGTAAAGCTCGATAAGTCTGAACATAAGTAAGTTTACTATTTGAGCAAGTTATTGCAGGGTGCGGAGAAAAATTACATGGAGATTGAGAAATTCGCGCTTGCCTTGGTAGTAGCTGCGCGAAGGTTAAGGCCTTATTTTCAAACATACAAGATCATCGCCTTAACGAATCAGCCTCTAAGACAGGTCCTATCAAAGCCTGAAGCATCCGGCAGATTGATAAAATGGGCGGTCGAGCTGGGTCAGTTCGAGATTGAATATCAACCACGAGTTGCGATAAAGGCACAAGTATTGGCTGACTTCATAGTCGAGTCAACAGGCATATCGAATGAGGAAGAACGGGCGATCTCCGAGGTAAAAATGGTCGAGAAAACAGAAGATCAGGTATGGCTGATGCACGTGGATGGTTCCTCGACTAGGGAATGAGGTGGAGCAGGAATTCATTTTCAAGGACCCAATGGTGAGGACTTGAGTTATGCTATCACTTTGGACTTCGTCGTTACAAACAACGAAGCGGAGTATGAAGCACTGATCGCTGGATTGGAAATGGCCATAAAGGCAAAGGTAAAATCAATTGTTGTATTAACAGATTCTGAACTCGTTCATAGACAGGTGAAAGGCACTTACGAGGCCAGGGAGTTCAATATGATCAAATATGTGAACAAAACAAAAAAGTTGATCTCTGAGTTCGACAAGTTTGATATTCAGCCTATACCAAGGGAGGAAAATATTTGGGCAGATCTATTATCGAAGTTCACAGGACTTGCTGATGGGAAGAATGAAAGGATAATCACATGGTTATTATCGAATACATCTGCTATCGAACTAGATGTGATTCCCTCAGTCGACATCATGTAAATCGATGAACCTAGGATTTCTTGGATCGACCCTCTTATTGCTTATCTCAGAGAAGGGAAGCTTCCAGAAAACTCAAACGAAGCTCAAAGGATCAAATACCGAGCGCCCTCGTTCACTCTAGTTGACAATCAACTCTATAAAAGATCTTCTTCTGGAATTTTATTGAACTGTATTTCCGAAATGCACTATAATGCTATTTTAAAAGAAGTTCACGAGGGAGAGGCAGGTAATCATTGCGGTGCTCGAGCATTAGCTCTTAAATGCTCGAGGTCAGGATATTATTGGCCTACTCTTTTCTCTGATTCGGTTGATTATGTGAAGAAATGCCACCATTGTCAAATTCATTCGAATTTGATCCATCAACCAGCCGAACATATGCACTCAATTCCGATCTGTTGGCCTTTTGACAAATGGGGCATCGATATTGTGGGGCCGTTTCCAACAGCAAGAGCCCGAAAAAATTACGTATTGGTTGCGGTAGAATATTTCAGCAAATGGGTCGAATGCGTCGCTCTAACAAAGATCACTCAGTTCCAAGTTATTAATTTCTTGTGGAAAAATATTGTCTGCAGGTTCGGGATTTCCAGGATCTTAATATCTGATAACGGAATGCAGTTCGCCGGAAAAAGGATCACAGAGTGGTGCAAAAAATTTGGAATACAGCAGAATTTCGCATCAGTGGGGCATCCTCAAGCTAATGGACAAACTGAAGTCGTGAACAGAGAGATCGTTCGATCTCTGGAAAAACGTCTATCTGAGGCAAAAGGGAAATGGCTCGACGAACTGCCAGGGGTATTATGGGCCAATAGAACTATTGTTAAAGCTGCAACAGGAGAAACTCCATTCAGTCTGGTTTATGGGTCGAAAGCTGTTATTCCAGTTGAGAACCTTGTACCTTCTCCCAGGGTCGAGTTTTATGATCCCGAGGAAAACCAATCTCTAAGGGAAATGAAAGTTGATCACGCAGATGGTCGGAGGGACCGAGCAAGGTTGAAAATTCAATCCACCAAGTCTAGCATGGAAAAATCCTATAATCGAAACGTTCGAATCCGAACATTCAAAGTGGGAGATTTAGTGCTCAAGAAGGTAGAAGTATCAAAGCATGTTGGAAAACTTCAACCTAATTGGGATGGCCCCTTTGTGGTCGTTGAGGTTGGAAAGAAAGGTTCTTACAAAATTGCTCATCCTAATGGAGAGGTCCTACCTCGAGCCTGGAATGCCGTTAATTTGAGGAGATATTATGGAAGATGAAGATGAATAGTTAATATTCTAGGCTATTACTATTTAGTCATCTCGTTCTGTTTCTTTGTTTCTCGCGATTAAGAAAACTATATGATCAATGAAAGTTTATTTCGAATTAAGTTGTTTATTCAATGGAAGTTCATTTCGTCAAAATCATCATTTATTCGTCATATTCGGGATATTCTCGATCTCTATTCATCTATTATCAATCTCTATTGTTCTCCACCAACTATTAAAAGGGTGAAAGTTGTTGCTACGACCCTCGAAGATCGACCAAGGTTGAAAGCCGTTGCTACGCCCCTTGGATCGAAAAATAAATATGGGTGACGACCCTCGGGCTAAAAATGCTCTGAAACGACTAAGAGTGAAAGCCGTTGCTATGCCCCTTAGATCGAAAATATTAAATGGGTGAAAGCTGTTGCTACGACCCTCGGGCTAAAAATGCTCTGAAACGACTAAGGGTGAAAGCCGTTGCTACGCCCCTTAGATCGAAATTATTAAATGGGTGAAAGCTGTTGCTACGACCCTCAGGCTAAAAATGCTCTGAAACGACTAAGGGTGAAAGCCGTTGCTACGCCCCTTAGATCGAAATTATTAAAAGGGTGAAAGCTGTTGCTATGACCCTCGGGCTAAAAATGCTCTGAAACGACTAAGGGTGAAAGCCGTTGCTACGCCGCTTAGATCGAAATTATTAAATGGGTGAAAGCGGTTGCTACAACCCTCGGGCTAAAAATGCTCTGAAGCGATTAAGGGTGAAAGCCGTTGCTACGCCCCTTAGATAGAAGATTATAATCAAGATCGATTGAAATTCTATCACATCTCTTCTGCGTGATTGCTGATTTAAAGGTCAAAAATATTACTCGAGCAAAGAAAAATATTTCTTCAAACTTGGGGAATCCCCAAGAATTCTGTGTTCAACAAAGAAAGTATCATTTGAAAGCTGTTTTGTGAAGCTACAAGACCATGAATCATTAGATGACGAGAATAAAAGTTCATTTCTGTTAAAGTTTTCGATTTGCCTCATAAGTTAACGAGATCATGGAACGACAAAATGGCAGAAGATCGAAATCACTATCCGTTAAAATAAAGATAGAAAAAGAGAATTATAAAGATAAACAATTGCATTTATAAGCTGTTTGAACAATTACAAATGATTCATCGAAATACAGAGATAAAGATACAACAAAGAAGACTCGAATTCGAAAACGTTACATTATTTCCTATTCTACTACAAATGCTACAAATAAGCTGGAAGTCTTCAAAGCCAAATAAGAAAAAAACAGGGGAACAAAGTCGGAGCTTGCCTCCCGAAATCGTAGTAAATCCGAGACCTCCGTCCAATAAACAAGCGGCGAGAAAATAGTTTTCCAGCATTCTTGCTACCGGATCCCCGCTAGCTCTCTAAGACTATTATCCGATCAAGGAAAGATGGATGCATATCTAGTCCACTAACTGACCGGATGAAACGATAGGATATCGGAATTCAAACCCGTCTCAGGAGAGATGAATCCAAAGAAGCAGGTCGCCTGCCGGTACCCTAGTCGCAATCCTTTTCGCCTGTCGATACCCTAGTCGAAAATGTTTCCCATATAAGGACGCTGAGGAGGTCGAGAAAGAAAGTTCGAATTCGAATCTCGAACACCTTAATCGCAGAAATCAAGTGGATCATGAAGTTGATCTAGGGGAATAAAAACACAACCATGCCAATTGAACGAAACATTTACAGACAAGTAAAAATATGAAGGTAATTTTGGAACTATATATAGGGGAGGAATTGAGCATCAACGGCGTAGATCTGGTGGGATGAACGGCCACGATACGAGCATTAAACGCTCTGCCCGTCCCACTTCCCAAAAGAAAAAAAAAAGAAGGGGAGACAGAGAAGATGAAAAAAGAACAACATTTCGACAATATTACCGTTACAACAAGATTATGTTACAACAAAGAAAAATCTTAGCAAGCTTATGTTACAGCGGAGGAAAATCTTAATACAACTAAATGAAATTATTCTCGGAAAGGATTTTTCGAACTTCAGCACTGCGATCAGCATACCCGCGGGTATAAGCTTCCCTCTCCCGAAGCTCGGAACTTTTCTTCTCACAATCGTAGATATCTTTGAGTCTCTCTAATTCCGAGCTCAACTCATTCCGAGACAGTTTCTCCTTAAGAAATCTATTAGTCTCCAGTGCGCGATCCAGCTCAACCTTCTTCCTGGCCAGCTCGAGAGTAATAATAGCTTGTTGTTCGATCTCACGCTTTGCCAACGCATAGAGACCAGAGAACTCTTCGCCAGCCTGAACTTATGAGAAGACATATCAAGGCTAAAAATAAAGAAACTAGAAAATCAGGATAAGGAAATTAGCAAGAATTACCCGGGTAAGAAAATCCGACCCAGACTGAAACAAGAACGAATAATATTCTATGTTTGATAGAATTGCCTCGGAGATAGAAATATTGGCCCGAAGAAGGCTCAGAGCGGATTTCTCATGTGGAACTTTATTGAAATGAATTATGTCCCTCCTAAAGGGAGAAACGCCAGAAAGAAACAATAAATTGAAAGGCTCAGCAACTTTCGAAGGCACGGACCGAACAGGAAAAGATGCGCGCACAGATACATGCTCCCCAAAAGAAACCTTTTTAATTTTCTTGTTTAAGCCTTTGGTTTTCAAGCATGAAGAAAGGGCGACAGTCGAAGATTTACCTCCTCCATGGAAGATCTGCTCGTCGGGAGTAATGGACTTAACCGGAGTTTTTCTCTTTTTCATTATGTTTCTACTATCATTGGGTTTGGGGAAAGGCACGGAAGGAATTACAGAAACGTTCGAATTTTCATTCATCTCTTGGTTTTCGGATAATTATTCGACCGTAACAATTTCCCAAAGCTCCGATCACTGTGTATGATGTTATCGTAAAGACAAGGTAAAATGGCCTTAGTATTTATAAGAGACGCGACATCATGCGAATTACAATAATTGGTAAGTCACCACTCCTAAGAAAGATTCGATGACGCAACCAAGTATGCAAGAATGACGTTATAAAGTTCAACAAAATGGTCAAACAGGCAGTAAATTAAGCATGGCACTAAGGGAAAGATGTAAATTCGAGCATCCACCAAATAGAAAAAAGCAGGAGACTATAAAAACAAATTTACAATTACAATAGTTCGCTAAGTAAATCCTATTACATGATAATCATTAACGGCTGGATTCCTTCACGCCAGAACCATGGTCCGATCTCTCTTGTTCTTTCCCTTCACTAGAATCGCTTTCCGAGCTATCAGAATCATCACTACTCGAGCTGCTCTCTTCTTCATCATTACCTTGCACGTCAGCTGCAGATTTACTCGAATTGGAAGACGGAGTGCCTTGCTCTCCCTGATCGCGGGAATCCCCTTCAATATCCACATCTTCATCCTCAGATTGAGCTTCGAGCACATCAGGATTTGGCATCGGCACTCCAAATTCATCAAGAAATGGAGCGAACTCGTGGTCGGCTAAGTCTTCGACCTTGGGAGGAAGAGAAGAAGCCTTATAATCTTTCCCAAAAATGTTCTTATAAGGATCCATGTAAGGAAGATAATCGTCAAAGGCGCCTTGAATCCTTCCGGCTGTGAGGAGATGCTGAATTCCTTTATAATAGAAGGCTTGATTAATTTCACCCGACCGCAAGCGAACTAAGGCGTCAAGAAAGGGTGACTCTAAAAATTCTCTTATGGTGGGAAGTCTGCCTTCTTCTCGGCCTCGAGCATAGGCCTGTTCGGATAATGTCTTAGCCTGCTCAAGATCCGATCTCAATTTGGTTACCTCTTCCTCGAGGGCCCTCTTTCCGTCAAGGCCCTTCTTAACTTCCTCGAGCTCCTTTTCGACCTCAGATAACTTGGTCGTAGTATCCCTCAACTGATCAGCCTTGGTAGCCTCCGCCGTAAGGACATTGTGAAGGGCACTCTGAGCCATCTGAGATTCCTCGTTTAATGTGGCAAGTCGGTAAGCTTTATGACTGAACAAGTCTCCGACCTAGAGAAGAAATTAAACATTAAAGGCGAAGCAAAGATTTTGAGGAAAAGTTAGTATTTGTGAAAAACTTATATACCTTTTGCAGAGCATAGGCATAATCACCCGCGAGCTCGAAGTCGTTTTTAAGAAACAGCGCGGTATTATCATCCTTAAATCTCCCGGCCATGAACATCCGAAGAGACTTATCCACTGCATGTTCCCCGTCTGGGCCCAAATCAGACTCGATGGTTCCATTTTCCGGGAATCCAGCAGCCCTTGGTCCCTGGAGATGGTCCTCCATGAAATCAGACAGGTCCGGCTCGGAATGGCTTGCCCGACATCGGATCGGACCCGATCCTCGACCAAAAGGCTTCACCCTTCTAGAAGACTCGGGGATATCACTACTTCTCTTACGAGCCATTCTCGCTTCCAATATCTCCTGAGCTCGGACCTCTTGTAGGGTATAATGGCTGAATCCCGCCTCGTTCGGATTAGAAGAGCCGGTTGGAAAAACGGACCTGAGATCGAAAGCTTGAGATTGAGAAGTCCCCTCGGTCGCAGAATGAGGATGGGAAGTCCCCGCAATGGCAGTTTGGGAAAAACTCACCATAGCGTTCGAAACCACGGTGGTATCGACCCCAGGAGCGGATTTTACTACCTTACGGGAAACCTTCGATGTTTGGCGATGAGGTCGACCTTGGATACCCTTCGAAAAGGAAGCAACGACCGGACCAGCTATCGATGTTCAGAACTTATCAACGATCCCAACTGAGGAATAAAAGAGAATTAGCTATAGCCGTAAGAAGATAAATCCAGATAATTCGACGCACCTAATGTGGAGGGGGCATTGGCAGGGTCGATCGAAGCTTTTCCATAATCGATTGGAAGGGCAGGAAAAGAGCACGTGCTGAGCTCAGCCAATCGCAAAACCACCTCCTGGGTCATTAAAGGAGTCTGATGAGGATCGGCTCGAAGGGATTGCAAGAATTCGTCTGAGATCTCATGAATCATGCCTCCCTTAAGGCGTCGTTTGCCATAGATCCATGATTTGGCACCAGGCCATTCATGCGGAATAGGCTCGGGATTATCCTCAGAAGGCGGAGAATCTGGACCACGAACAAAAAAGAATTCTTGTTTCCAACCTTTCAAATTGCTACTAACATTGGATGATAAGACCGACGTTTTCGGTCTCTGAGAAAAGTATATGTAACCAGCGTTCGAAGCCGTGGAAGAGCTCATTTGAAAAATTCTCCAGAAATTTTGGAAGGCTGCCTTTTTTCCTTTGGCTTTCATCAGCACGCAAAAGGCTATTATAAGTCCTATCGAGTTCGGCAGAATTTGAGAAGGGGTTAGCTGAAAGGCTTCCAGAATGCTACAGATCAAAGGAGGGAGAGGGATGCGTAGGCCATAGTGGAAATGTTTAGTATAAAAAGCTTGACATCCCTCAAGAGAGTCGGTAACTCATTGTTCGGGGCTCGGAATGACAATTGAATATCCGGTGCCGATATACTGACCAAACTCCGTCTCCAATTGCTCCCGATCTTTCTCAGTAAAAGAACAAATGATCTCATCTGCCCTATCCTCGGTCATATTTAACCCCGCACTGGTCGATGGCTCCACCCAGTTATAGATCGTAACCACAACACTTCCGCCTATTCTATACTTCTTTTGTTCATTCTTCCCTAATGGAAGGTCGTCATCCTCTTCGACTTCCTCGTTGGAGACTGTCGCCTCGCCCGAGTTATTATCTCCGGTCTCCTCTGATTCAGTATCCGATTCTCCCCCCCTCTCTGTCGGACTCGGAACTGGGATTTGGGTCTCCTGTGTTCTCCATCACGGATGGTCGAACATCCTCAATCTGCCCCTCCTCAGGATCATTTTCTCGGCCTTCCACTACCTGGGATTTACCTTTCGGATCTATGGAACTGGACATGTTAATTATGTGAAGATTGGTCGAAGAGATTGCTAAAGTTCACTTATCGATCTATTCGCTCCGATCTAGGGTTTTCTCTCAGAATTTATGCTGAACAGCGGCCCGCAATCGAGACATATATATATATAGGGACAAAATGGGAAATTGCAAATCGGTCCCCGAGTAACCGCGACGGTTAAACTCCTCCAGGGTGAACTTGAAGTCATATTTCCAATAATTGCACTTATTACCCCTATACTTTCCGGAATCACAAAATTGAAGACCAACATTGTGAAAGATGCATTTATGGGGCATCGATTCCGCATTCTGCCACCGATCCATCATATCAAAGTCAAAGGAATAAGGAGATATTGTTAAAAATCGACTAAAGCATCACAATAAGCGACAGTGAGAAGATCCTAACCTGGAAATCCTATACCAACACTAGATGACAAGGGCAATATAAGGATGACGCCATTACATGGTTTCTGAAATATGCACTCTTTTTCCCTGACTCGGTTTTTATCCCAAAGGGTTTTTCCGAATCAAGTTTTTAATGAGGCATATCCGAAACTTATCCAAAAATGGCTCGTGTCACTCCAGCGTTCAATTTATACTTCTTCGAGCTTAAGCTCCTCTTTACACTCGAGAAGTGGGGGAGTATTGATGAGGGGTAACTTGGACTCAAAGATTACTACAGCCTAGTGAGGTCGAAATTCATCATTCTCGATCTCATGAGCATAAATTCGAGCCCAAAGCACAGGAATCCTACGCTAACTCTACTATGGAAGCTTAGGGTCCAAAATCACTGTTGGGCCGACCTCAGGCCCAGGCCCGTGGGCTGAGTAATACACACATGTGGGTGGTTCACCAGGTTCCAGGTCTCAGCTATAAATACCCCAAGCATTTATGACGACGACATAACTTCCCAGGTGCTCTTCCTCCGAGGCTACAACTCGAAATTACTTAGGAAGTATAGCATAGGCCTTCTTGTATGTATTTCACCCTCTAGCTTGTACGACATCCAATAATGCTCGAATAGGACTATCAATTCTTGTAATCTGTACTCGATCGTTCTTAATACAACATTATTGATCTTTTATTTCCATTTACATACGTTAGCATCGCATTTTACACCACCCATATCGAACAAACGAAATCGCGTAAGATCATGATTGATGGAGGTTCAGCAGTGAATATTTTACCTCTTCACACGATGAAGGAGATCTGAATCCCTATGGATGAACTTTCGAACAGTCGCTTGATGATTCAAGGATTTAACCAAGGAGGGCAAATAGTCATTGGTGTTGTACGTTTGGAGTTACTAATAGATGGTATGCTATCAACGACACTATTCCATGTTATCGATGCCAAAACGACTTACAATATACTTCTTGGCTGACCGTGGATACATGAAAATAACGTGGTTCCATCAACTCTCCATCAATGCTTTGGATATTCACAAAATGGAATAGTGAAAAAAGTGTATGGTGATACAAAACCATTTACTAAGGCTGAATCACACTTTGATGATGCCAAGTACTATGTCCATAACGTGAATAAGGAGGAAGCTGAAAGAAACTCCTCGCCTAAGGATTTTGAGCAGCTAGATGAAAAGTTTGAAGAAGAAAACCTTTGTCATAAGGATATCTTAGAAGGAAAACAAAACAAATCACATTTTGTAAAACCAGAGTCACTCAAAGAACTCACATTCCCTTTAACGAGACTCAATACAGTAACTCCTTCTTATCCCCCATTGGAAGGATTTGTTCGACCAACTCAAGGAGCTAAAGTGGAACATGGGACACTATCAAAGCCTAGAGTCGAACAATGTTTTGGTCCTAATGCTTTCAAGCTTTTAGTTAAAGCTGGATATGACCCCCAAGAAAATTCCTTTCTGGGAAGACTCCCTCGAGAAGCTATTGGAGAAACGACAACTGGGTCAAATGGTACCCGAAACATGTTGAAACAAAAAGAGCACTCTATTCCAAATTCTCGAGGTGGCCTTGGGTTTACGCCACAAAGCCCCATCCGTATTGCTATAAAAAGAGTGAGTATCAATCATATATCTGAAATAGAATTTTCTTCCACAAATGATATTTTCGATCAACATGGAAAGAAAGTGCCAAGAATATCAGTCTTTGACAGACTTGGCCCTTGCAAAAGGCCATTGGTGCGCAAGTTCGACTATAGGAGATTAGGTGTTTCCAGTGTGTCAAGACATCCAAAGAAAACTGGAAAGGAGCCCGTCTTCAAGAGGTTAGGAAGCTTGGTTCCATCTCGAATGAAATGCTACGATGACTTGATGTTATCATCTGGTAAAATCTTGAAGGGTAAAAGGCATACTAGAATCTTCACAAAAACTCAACGCAACGACGAAGATGATAAGGAGAGTATCGCTTCTTCATATCACATTACCACAAACGAAGGAGAGGTTGAGGAAGAAGATGCCAAAGATGCTCCCTCCGAACATAAAGAAGGTGTTAAAGCCACTATTGATGAATTATTAGAAATCAACTTAGGCGATAACAGTAACCCTAGGCCAATTTATATAAGCGCTTTATTGACAATCGAAGAAGAGGAGGCATACATTAACCTATTGCGTGAATTCATAGATTTGTTCGCTTGGTCGTACAAAGAAATGTCTGGCCTAGACCCAAAAGTAGCTGTTCACCATTTGTCCATTAAGAATGGAGCCCGCCCTGTTAAGCAAGCTCAACGAAGATTTCGACCTGACTTGGTCCCAATGATCGAAGCCGAAGTAAATAGACTCGAAGCTGGTTTTATCCGTGAAGTCAAGTATCCCACTTGGATCTCTAGCATTGTACCTGTCAGAAAGAAGAATGGTCAAATCCGAGTTTGTGTTGATTTTAGAGATCTTAATGTTGCATGTCCTAAAGATGATTTCCCATTACCTATTCCCGAACTAATGATCGATGCCACTACAGGCCATGAAGCTTTGTCATTCATGGATGGGTCATCTGGATACAATCAAATTCACATGTCTCCTAGAGATGAAGAGTTTACGGCATTCCGCACTCCCACATGAATATATTGTCACAAGCTGATGCCTTTGGACTCAAGAATGCTGGTGCAACATACCAAAGAGCAATGCAAAAGATATTTGATGACATGCTTCACAAGAATGTTGAATGTTATGTGGACGATTTAGTGGTTAAGTCAAAGGAGCAGGGAAACCATCTACATGACTTAAGGAAAGTCTTCGAACGACTTCGAAGATATCAATTAAGGATGAATCCTTTGAAATGTGCGTTTGGTGTGAAATCGAGAAAATTCTTGGGCTTCATTGATTGCCAACGAGGCATAGAAATTGAGCATGCTAAAATCGATGCAATCGTGAAAATGCCTGAACCAAGTAATATACATGAGCTCAAGAGCTTCCAAGGGAAAATAGCATACCTTCGGAGGTTCATTTCAAATTTAGGTGGACGATGTCAACCATTCAATCACCTCATGTAGAAAGATGTCCCTTTCAAATGGGATGAAGCTTGCGATAATGCTTTCAAATGCATAAAATCATATCTGATGAAGCCTCCTGTCTTGGTAGCCCCGATATTTGGGCGCCCGTTGATTCTATATATTGCTGTGCAAGAACGTTCTGTTGGGGCATTACTGGCCCAAGAAAATGATGAAGGAAAAGAAAATGCATTATACTATCTGAGTAGAATGATGACGCCTAATGAAATGAAGTATCTCCGATAGAGAAAATATGTTTAGCCCTTGTCTTCGCAATCCAAAAGTTGAAACATTACTTTCAAGCTCACACAGTTCGTCTCATTTCGAGAGCAAAACCATAAAAATTCGTCATGTCAAAACCAGTGCTTTCTGATAGGCTAGCACGATGGTATCTTCAACTGCAGCAGTTTGACATCACATATGTTCCCCAAAAGGTAGTAAAAGGACAAGTCATGGCTGATTTCTTAGCCGACCATCCTATTATTGTTGAATGGGAATTGTCCAATGATTTACCCGACGAAGATGCTCTTGTTATTGATATTGTTCCTCCATGGAAAATGTACTTTGACGGAGCTTCCCATAGAAAGGGAGCTGGTGCTGGAGTTATATTTCTTACCCCTGATGGAAAAGTACTCCTCTACTCATTTACTTTAACCCAAAATTGTTCAAACAATGTTGTTGAGTATCAAGCTCTCATACTTGGGTTAGAGATGGCTGTTGAAACGAAAAGGTCGTGCCTAAATGTGTATGGAGATTCTAAATTGGTAATCAGTCAACTTCTTGGAGATTACGATGTCAAAAAGCCGGACTTGCTTCCATTCTTCAAATACGCAAAAAGGTTAATTGGATGGTTGGGAGATGTGACGCTTGAACATGTGCCAAGAAGCGACAATGGACAAGCTGACGCCTTGGCAAAACTTGTTTCGACAATTATCATGCCTGGAAAACAAGTTTTTGTTCCAATATGTCAAAATTGGGCGGTGCCACCCATTTTCAATGAAAATGATGAAGAGGAAGAGGAAAATCATGCCGTAGAAGTCTATGAGATTGAAAATGACAACTGGCGGCAACCACTCATAAATTATTTGGACTATGAGAAATTGCCCGATAACCCAAGGCAAAGAACTGATATTCGACGTCGAGCAGCTCGCTTCTTTTATTTTAAAGGGACTCTGTATAGACGATCATTTGATGGAGTATTCTTACGTTGCTTAGGCAACGATGAAGCTGTTCAAGCCAAAAAGAATCTCCCTCGGGAGTTTGTGGCACTTATCAATCTGGCCCGAAATTA
Organism: Penstemon barbatus; assembly: GCA_003313485.2. Classification (NCBI taxonomy): domain Eukaryota; kingdom Viridiplantae; phylum Streptophyta; class Magnoliopsida; order Lamiales; family Plantaginaceae; genus Penstemon; species Penstemon barbatus. The sequence continues at coordinate 34,614,422 of CM064879.1, read as the reverse complement.
CATTTTCGAATCAAAAGGATGGGTTACTAATGGCCTTCAATGGTTAAAGATTGTACGGATTACGCTCAAAGGTGTCAAGCTTGCTAGTTTCACGCGAACTTCATTCATCAACCACCTGAACCTTTACATCCAACTATCGCTTCTTGGCCTTTCGTGTTGGGATTCGGTAAGATAAACAGCCCTAGGCACAGCGGAATATAAAATTTTAGGACCTCTTACGGAATCATGCCAGGATACTACTCTAGTTGTATATATATGAATATTTATATATACGACAGTATAAACAGTTACACGTTATACCTGTCTCCTTGCAAATCCTAGTTGGCAGTTGAAGTCTAGTTTCTCCCTCGGTTGGTCGATCCTATGCCCTGCAGTAGCGCCCCACGTGTTGCGCCTCTATGGGTTGATACACCACAATTACACTAAATATAATATACCCTGATCGGCTAGAACACAGGATATATTAAGATCTGGGTTTTAGGAAATGAACTAGGAACAAAAGACAAAAATCGAACTCCTCCAAAAGAGAGAGAGTTCGGTTATTGCTAAGTGGGAGAGGGGGAGAATTTTTCTTGACTTGGTAATTTTTGCTCTTAAAGTTGTATATGAGATATGACATGATGTCCCCTATTTATAGGAATCTTATTAACCTAATCCTCCTAGGACTAGGACTCCAAGTCTCCTACATAGGCCATGGCCCTTTTAATTAGAAGACTAAGTCTTCCTAATTAATTCATGGCCCATTCAATTAATTTAATTAGGCTTTATTTAATTTTCCAATTAAATAGCTCAATTAATTAATTACTCTCCCAATTAATTAAATTAGACTCTAAGTTTATTTAATTAATTCTTCCTATAATTAATTAAATCCAACTTAATTAATTAACTCACAAATTAAATTCCAATTTAATTTATAATCTTGATCCAATTCCAATCGGATCCAACTTTTTCCAATTGGGTCGACCTAGTCGACCCAGTCACCAATCGACCGAGTCGATTTTTCAGACCCAGTCGATTCGGTCGACCCAGTTGTTTCATTTTCCTTCGCTTTCGCTTCATGTGTATTGTGTATGCCCCCATAGGTTCACCACATAATTGGCCGTGAGTTATAATTAAATTTTAATTCAATTATTCAAGTATTAAGTACTTTCTAAATCAGTCAAACACTCTGTCGACTGACCATTCCAAAATTAGCACCCCTGCCAATTTAGGAATTCTCCCACACTCCACGGTTGATGTCTGGCCACAAGCCCATGAGCCCAATCACTGGTGAATTAATTCAGTCAACATTTCATCATTTGCAATTACCATATACGCCATAACCTCTACATCGATCAATCTCCCAGTCGAGACTTAAGGGTATGGTCTTTCATCGGTCTCCCTTTTCTTTTGTCTTGACCTTATGCATTCTGGTCTCGAAATAATTCTCTTTCACTTAATCTTTATGAGCTACTTACATATAGTCGTCAGATACCTTGGCCAAGGATTTTTACCAGAATTAATTTCTCACAGAAATCCATAGGACAATTTCCCAACCTATCAAGTCGGGTCAATGGATCCTTTATTGATGATACGAACCTGCATACGAGTTCCTCTATACCCAACATGAGTTCACAGAGACTTTCTGGTAATCTCCAGTCAGTCGGAACTCATATAAAAGCATAGATGTTCTCGCACCAGATAAACCCTATCATCTCATGTAATTAGGGATCATTCATCGTATACTATCGTAAATTGGAATAACTTCAACCCCGATATGCGACTACCGCTTCCATGGTGAGTTATTTCCTAATTGGGGTATTCAGTGAACTTGCTATCCCTGCAAGCCACTCACTTATGTGTATTAGCTATCCTAGTCACGCTCGTGGACCCCAACGTTCTCCAGTTCATCGGAGTATACACAACAGTGAGAGTCTAACCGAATCCAATGATATCCTATCTCGATTGGATTCTACGACCCCGGAATATGTTTTAGATCACGGCCTTAGAGATCAGTTCACGGGTTGTCCCATAGCCCTGTGATCCAAGGAATTCTATCCTTATGCGTAGATAATTATTACATAAGATAAAGATGACCATATAAAAAAGTGCTTTTATTAATCAAAATTGAATAGTTCCTTATTTATAACAATAAATGCTAGCCATACAGCTGGCTTGCAGGACACTATTTCTATCAATCTCCCGCTTGTTCTAAAGCCAATTTTTTATGTTCTTGAGTATCTTAAGCAAATGTTTCTCAAATGCCTTTTGAGGCAGAGGCTTCGTTAACGGGTCCGCGGTATTATCTTCTGAGTCGACATGTTCCATCTTAATGTCTCATGTACCAATGATATCTCTTATCACATGGTATCGTCTCTGTACGTGCTTTCTAATGAGATCTCGGCTCCTTTGCTTGCGCTATTGCCCCATTATTATCACAGAAGATAGTAATAGGCTCAGCGATGCTAGGTATCAGATCCAATTCCTGGATGAAGTTCCTCATCCAAACACCTTCCTCTGCTGCATCACACGCGGCAATGTATTCTGCTTCGGTGGTTTAATCTGCGGTAGTGTCTTGCTTGCAGCTCTTCCAGCTTACTGCACCACCATTGAGGTAGAACACGTATCCAGATGTCGACTTGAAGTCGTCTACATCACATTGGAAGCTCGAGTCTGTATAGCCTTCCAATTTCAATTCTCCTCCACCGTATACCAAGAACAATTCCTTAATCCTTCTCAGGTACTTCAGAATTGCCTTCACGGCTATCCAGTGCTGCTCACCTGGATCAGACTGGTAGCGACTTGTAACGCTTAAAGCGTACGCTACGTCTGGTCTAGTACATAACATACCATACATTATGCTTCCTATTGCGGATGCATATGGTACTCGAGACATATTGCTTCTCTCTTCAGGCGTCTTCGGGGCCATAGACTTAGAGAGTGCAATTCCATGTCTCAATGGAAGCAATCCTCTCTTGGATTCTTACATATTAAATCTCTTCAAGATTTTATCTATGTACTGCGATTGGGAGAGGCCCAGCAGTCCTTTTGATCTATCCCAGTAGATCCTTATACCTAGTACAAATGATGCTTCTCCCAAATCCTTCATTGAGAATAGTGTAGATAACCATGCTTTAGTTTCGGACAACACTTTCACATTGTTTCCAATGAGAAGAATGTCATCAACGTAAAGCACCAAAAATTCAACTGTACTCCCACTGATCTTCTTGTACACGCTAGGTTCGAACACATTTTTGATGAATCCAAAACTTTTGATTGTTTCATCGAAACGTATGTTCCAACTTCGGGAAGCTTGCTTCAGTCCATAGATGGACCTCTGGAGTTTGCACACCTTGTGTTCATCTCCTTTGGATGCATATCCTTTTGGTCGCTCCATGTAGATCTCCTTGTCAATGTCCCCATTGAGAAAGGCAGTCTTCACATCCATCTGTCATATCTCGTAGTTATACCACGCAGCTATGGCCAGCAAGATTCGAATGGATTTAGGCATTGCGACGGGCGAGAAGGTCTCCTCAAAGTCGATTCCTGGCCGCCTTGAATCCAATTAAATTTTTTTTTTGTTGTTCGATTACTCTGATTTAATTAAACAGGTCCAGTTAATTAAATCCCAATCCAAAATAAAAAACTAACACGATAAAATTTTCGAATATAAATTTATCATTAACTCTAAGTTAACTGATCTACGTCCTAAAACATGTACAGTTAAAGAACTAGCCATACATAAATCAAACATATGATTTAAATCACAGAATTTGCAAATTCATATATATACAAAGCCTAGAGTTGGCTTTGATACCACTGTTGGGATCCGGTAAGATAAACAGCCCTAGGCACAGCGGAATATAAAAAATTTTAGGACCTCTTACGGAATCTTGCCAGGATACTACTCTAGTTGTATATATATGAATATTTATATAAACGACAGTATAAACAGTTACATGTTATACCTGTCTCCTTGCAAATCCTAGTTGGCAGTTGAAGTCTAGTTTCTCCCTCGGTTGGTCGATCCTATGCCCTGCAGTAGCGCCCCACGTGTTGCGCCTCTATGGGTTGATACACCACAATTACACGAAATATAATATACCCTGATCGGCTAGAACACAGGATATATTAAGATCTAGGTTTTAGGAAACGAACTAGGAACAAAAGACAAAAATCGAACTCCTCCAAAAGAGAGAGAGAGAGTTCGATTATTGCTAAGTGGGAGAGGGGGAGAATTTTTCTTGACTTGGCTTTTTGGCTCTTAAAGTTGTATATGAGAGATGACATCAAGTCCCCTATTTATAGGAATCTCATTAACCTAATCCTCATAGGACTAGGACTCCAAGTCTCCTACATGGGCCATGGCCCTTTTAATTAGAAGACTAAGTCTTCCTAATTAATTCATGGCCCATTCAATTAATTTAACTAGGCTTTATTTAATTTCCTAATTAAATAGCTCAATTAATTAATTACTCTCCCAATTAATTAAATTAGACTCTAAGTCTATTTAATTAAATCCAACTTAATTAATTAACTCACAAATTAAATTCCAATTTAATTTATAATCTAGATCCAATTCCAATCGGATCCAACTTGTTCCAATTGAGTCGACCCAGTCACCAATCGACCGAGTCGATTTTTCAGACCCAGTCGATTCGGTCGACCCAGTTGTTTCCTTTTCCTTCGCTTTCGCTTCATGTGTATTGTGTATGCCCCCATAGGTTCACCACATAATTGGTTGTGAGTTATAATTAAATATTAATTCAAGTATTGAAGTATTAAATACTTTCAAAATCAGTCGACAGAACCATTCCAAAATTAGCACCCCTGAAAATTTAGGAATTCTCCCACACTCCACGGTCGATGTCTGGCCACAAGCTCATGTGTTGGATAGAGATGAAGATGAAGGCACTAAAGAAAATTTGTAAATGGTGGTTTTGATGATTTTCAAAACCTAAGATCAGCTAAGTATGGAAAGCTTAGTTGTAAAAATCCCTTAGAAGAATTTTTACTAAGTAAGAAGACAAACAAGACGAGTCAAAATTCAAGGTCCAAAAGACTACTGATCTGCTGAAGGAAAGAAATCAGACTGGTGAAGATCAGCCGACTCAAATCAGATTTGTTCAAATTTGGGATCAGCTTTGTCCGTCATCAGACTTGCACTTTCGTCAGCCAAGTGGTAAAAATCAAGAAGTCTTCCCAACGGTAATAAATGCCCCTGGAAGTAATAAATGCTGAAGTACAAGTTTATTAAAGACAAATAATTGAAGAAAGACTTCGTATCAGCTTGGTGCATTTAATGCTGCCTGCAGAAAAGTACTGTTGACAGTACGGACACTGTGCAGAGAGCCGTTCGCGGATTTTAAGGACCAGTACCCGAGGTTTTTGAATTCTGTCTCACTTCAACGGACATTTTTCAAACCTACGAGTATAAATAGCTGTAGAGACAAAGAGAAGAACAACAACACAATCTCTGAGAAGAAATCCGAAGCAAAATCTCTTAAGTCTCAAGAACAGCTCACTCATCAGCTCTGTCATTTGTTGACTGAAGCCGAAGTTGAAGATAAAAGATAAACACATTTTTTCTGAGTGAAAAACTGTTTGAGTGTTGTGAGAAGTGTAGATCCATCTTTGTGAGTGATCTAGCTTCAGAGGATAGGATTTCTTAGTGATTTCCTATTGCGAGCTTACGGCCAGATTCATTTGTTGTTTTGGCGTAAGTGGAGTGTACTAATTACTTTGTGTTCTTAGTATAACCCAAGATCTTTGTGACTTGGAAGAGTGGACTAAAGGATATTTAAATCCATATAACCACTATAAAAATTACTTGTGTTTTTACATCTGCTTTCAACTTGCATATTTTCAGATTACATAAAACACATTCAAAACTGTTTGAAAAGAGTTCAAAGGAGTTTACAAAACTGGGGATAAAATTTTCAAACTACTAAGTTTACTTGTGAAAAACACTTTGAAAGTCCGCTGCAAGTACTCTAGTATTAAAACTGATTTTAACTAAAATCAGCTAAGTAACTATCAGATTCGTGGTCGACAAAGCTGTTCAAAGATTTGTTCGCGATCAGCCTTGTAAACTTACTGTTCGGTAACAGCTTAGTCTATTCAACAGTTAAGTAAAAGTTTTAAAGTTAAAAATTGTTAAAAAGTTTTAGAGGTCTATTCACCCCCCCCCCCCCCTCTAGACCTCATATGACCACTTGGGACCAACACCATGGAGCACAATCACTGGTGAATTAATTCAGTGAATCTTTTATCATTTACAGTTACCATATACGCCATAATCTCTCCATCGATCAATCTCCCAGTCGAGACTTAAGGGTATGGTCTTTCATCGGTCTCCCTTTCCTTTTGTCTTGATCTTATGCATTCTGGTCTCGAAATAATACTCTTTCACTTAATCTTTATGAGCTAATTACATAAAGTCGTCAGATACCTTGGCCAAGGATTTTTACAAGAATTAATTTCTCAGGGAAATCCATAGGAGAATTTCCAACCAATCAAGTCGGGTCAATGGATCCTTTGTTGATGATATGAACCTGCATACGAGTTCCTCTATACCCAACATGAGTTCACAGAGACTTTCTGGTAATCTCAAGTCAGTCGGAACTCATATCAAAGCATAGATGTTCTCGACCAGATAAACCCTATCATCTCATGTAATTAGGGATCATTCATCGTATACTATCGTAAATTGGAATAACTTCAACCCCGATATGCGACTACCGCTTCCATGGTGAGTTACTTCCTAATTGGGGTATTCAATGCACTTGCTATCCCAGCAAGCCACTCACTTATGTGTATCGACTATCCCAGTCACGCTCGTGGACCCCAGCGTTCTCCAGTTTATCGGAGTATACACAACAGTGAGAGTCTAACCGAATCCAATGATATTCTATCTCGATTGGATTCTACGACCCTTGAATATGTTTTAGATCACGGCCTTAGAGATCAGTCCACGGGTTGTCCCATAACCCTGTGATCCAAGGACTTCTATCCTTATGCGTAGATAATTATTACATAAGATAGAGATGACCATATAATAATTAAAGTGCTTTCATTAATCAAAATTGAATAGTTCATTATTTATAACAATAAATGCTAGCCATACAGCTGGCTTGCAGGACACTATTTCTATCAAATAAATCATTTTTTTTTTCGGAGATATGTCCTGTGCTATCAGTGTGTAAAAGAAAATTAGCATTATTCTGACAAATCAATCATCCGTTTTCAAGAAGTAATTATGTTCTTCAAAATTAAAATCTAAGAAGGTATGTAATCCTATGCCATCAGTGCGTAAAAGAAAATTTACATTGTTCTCACAAATTAGATTAATCCATTTGTTGCTTCTGGCATAGAGATATAGTAAGATTCATAATTCCACCTATTGAATTGATCCATATCAAGCATTAATTCATTACACGAATATTATTATATCAAACATAATATTTTTTATGTGCAATACCATATGATCCTGCACATAAATCCTGATTTTAAATCAATCGAAACGAAAATAATATTATTTTATCATAAAGATATAGTTTTTCCAATTTATTCAAAATATTTTAAAATTATATCCATAATCTTGGATTATTTTATCATAAAGCTATATTTTTTCGAATTTTTTCAAAACATTTTTGAATTATTTTTAAAAAAAAATTTATATTCAGTTAACGAAAAAATCTACCAAAAAAATAAATTTTATCCACAATCTTGGATAGAAAATATTTTGTTATAAAAGAGTAAGTCCCAAACAAAAAAAAACATTACTGCGTAGTGGGTATTACATCAATTCAACAGAACCAATAAGCGAGACGGAAAATACTTACATAGACCAGGTATATAAGCTTAGTGGTAGACCTTGTGGTCTAGATTTTGCCACATCATTTATAATTACTTAAAATTCAATTATTAGATTTAACTAACCCAACTAGATTAAACTAGAGTTAAATAGAAATAAATAATTAAGTGTGAGCCATTTTTTTAATTATCATAAAATTAATATTAATTAGAATTTAAAATTCCTTGGTTTTTCCTTGGTTTAATTAATATTAATTAATATTAAAATTCCTTGGTTTTTCAATATACACTGAAGGTCTTGGGCGCTTTATAGCGGGATTAAAACCCTTTTTATATTTTAAAACTGTTTTTATAGCATTTTTAAAACACCCTTAACTGTATAATTAACCAAGGAATTTTAATAGGGTTCAATTATAGAAACAAAACGTACTCTTGAAGAGTTTTGAAGTTCCCTCCTAGAAACAAAACCTAACGAGTATATTGAAAATTTATTTCTGTTAATAAAACCGTTTTTGCATTTTTGTTAAATAAATACTTTGAGGTAAGGGATAACTTTAAGGTCTACTTCAAAATCTGTTCTTCCACTTCTAAAGTAAGGCTTTACCATAACTGTATATTTAAGTTTTGTGTGAAAAATCAAGGAATTTTAATATTAATTAATATTAATTAAACCAAGGAAAAACCATGGAATTTTAAATTCTAATTAATATTAATTTTATGATAATTAAAAAAATGGCTCACACTTAATTATTTATTTCTATTTAACTCTAGTTTAATCTAGTTGGGTTAGTTAAATCTAATAATTGAATTTTAAGTAATTATAAATGATGTGGCAAAATCTAGACCACAAGGTCTACCACTAAGCTTATAGACCCGGTCTATGTAAGAATTTTCCAAGCGAGACTCAGCCAAATTAATTTCAAACTTATCGGCCGCCGGATTGATATTTGTACACGATACATGAAATCATGAATAAACTTTAATCTCTTAAGTTCAAACTTCAATTTTTTCTTAAATCTTTACTCTCCTTATGTAACTAGATTAATTTACCTTAATACTTTTACTTAACTTATTTTTTCTTATTATATTTAAATATAGATTTCACAGAATTTTAATCCAACTCACTTTAAATTTTATTTCCAACTTCTCATTAAAGACATAATATAATAAGAGGGACCAACAAACTATTCAGCATTTGATATAAGCCCAATAGAAATTTCTAAATTAATAATAAAACCAGTTCTACTCCAAAAATATCATGGAAACCAAACACATTTTACATTATCTTGAATAGTTCATTATCTGTCATGAAACTAATCATTTTACATATATAAGCCCAACTTAAAAATATCTGCACAGAAATATAAAACAAAAACTATAAACTTATAAGACATTGTTGTTCAAACCGTAAATGAACTAATATGTTAAATTTATTCATAATACTTTTATTCAAACTTATTAAGCACAACAAAATTTTAATTTTATAACTAACTCCTGCATACAAATAACAAGAGTTTACACTCGCCTGGACTATTAATTCTAGCTTATAGGACCACTCCTAAGCTTCTCATAATATTACACTAACCTTTCTATCTTTTCAATCATTTCATGCAAAGCTTATCGAACCAAGTGCAAACTCAAAACGATTAAAGGGTAAACTTCAAAATAACCCAAAAGTATGGGGGCAAAGTGCGATTTTCCCAAAAATTTATCTCACATACTTGTCTGAACATGTATATGCTGGTAATGTTCATTTTTTGAATAAAATAATAATAGAAATGGGTGTTAAAATCTGGAAAAGTTACAAAATCTCTTCACCAATCCAAAATGATGTTTCTTGAAATGTACAAGTCATCACGTATTGAATAATTGGAAGTGATGCATTGATGTATCTTATCATTTCCCTTTCAGCTCACTTATCTGTAAAAAACATTGTAATTTAATTAACTATATTAGTAGAGTTTAAAATAAAACGAGCTAATGCCAATTTATCCCCTGTAACATGCATAAACTCAACTTACTCTTCAGTCGGTCGAAATTGAAATTGGACATGAAAAGTGTTCTTGTAACATAGGAGGAAAAATTGCTCATTTTTTAACAACAATAGAAGGATAAACTGTCAAATTATAATACCACGGGGTAAAGTGCCACATAAAACTTTTATAAGATTACGGGGGATAAAATGCTCAAATCAGAGGGGAGGTAAATTGAATTTAATGAACATCACATTGACGGTGAACTGGCATAAACTCAAATAAAAAGTGTGAATGTTAGCAAAACCCCCTTTGTTATTTGTATTATCAAAAACTACCCTGTGCTAATTGGTATTAGCAAGAATACCTCTTTCAAGTGAAATTGACAATTATACCCTCACTAAAAGATGCGAAAACACCCCTATACACTTAAAAAAATTGACAATAATCCCCCTTAACTTTCAAAATTGGCAGTAACCATTCTTATCCCTATGATTTATGCAGGAATTTCAAATGAACTTTTTTAATGATAAAAAAAGAGCAAGGAAACTTTTGCTAATTAGGCAAACGACGGGATATCTTTGCATTTATCTCAAATAAAAACTACGAGTACCACTAAAATCCCACGAAAAAACATTATTCATCAAAGAATGGAAATGTGCATAAACTTAAACTTACCATTTTCATTTTGCCTAACCAGAAGCTGTTCCCTTGTGGGCAAAGCATACATACCAGCATAAACAGCAGTCCTCACTGCCCATGTGTGATAAGCTGCACATGTATTCGTATATGTACTCGACACTGCTTCTCTCAATTAACAACCACTGCAAGTACGAGATCAGACCCTTGTCTTTTTATTTGTCAACTATAAAAAATATAATATTATGACATTTATCAAAGAAAGCCAGAAGACATCCATGTGCTATATGGTAACAATAATTGTATAATATTAATGACAATTACTAACACTCCTTCTTAACAGAACATCACGAAGTCTATAAGTACAACAGGAAGTTACATGTTTCTTATTCTTTAGGCCTAAAAAATAAAGATCAGATCAATGCATGACTTAATAGTATAAGAGAATAATGTTTTTTCTCTGATCTGCCTTAAATGGCAATCTTCCAAAACCTAATCACACATACATTTAGACATCTTCCTCACGATCCAAGGTTTACATTAAGATCCCAATACTTAAGTGCATGTCATGCAAGAAGTGCAAGCTTGTGGAGTGGAAAGATGAACGCCCAAGTTTAACTCAAGAAACTTACTAAGCAATTAAATAATACTCATAAACTGAGCTGTTTAAAGAAGGTACATAGGAAAAATAAAACTAGCCAGGGACCAAACCAAACAAGAGCAGTAGTAGCAGAAGATATCATAAACATCAAGTCACTAATTACATATTCATAGACACCAACTACATAAGAAATTCTCGAAATACAAACTAAAGCATACGTACTATATATAAAACGTCTAAGAAAACATTACATTCGAACTTGCGAATCATATACATCCTAACCCAAAATACGATCTATACGATCCAAAATTTCATCGCTTTCTTCATCAGAATCATCATCCTCCTCCTCAACCTCAAAATAATAATCTTCTTCATCACTTTCTTCTTCGGTTTCTTCTTCATCTTCTTCCCCCATTTCTACTTCTTGCGCTCCTTTCTCCATACCCTCATCCTTTTCCCCATCGTTTTGCTGTTTAGAATCATCAACAACTGAATCACATTCCTCTTCCACATATCCCCGATCCTTATCGATTTGGCGTATCCATTCCTCCCTATAAATAACACACAATATATTAAAATCCTAATCTACCATGCACAATATTAAAAATTTAAAACAACATAGAAACAATACAGCACAACATAAAACACAAAACTCCACCAACCAATAAGCCTCATCTATATCATCAACATCTTCCTGTATCTTCCTCTCTTCCTGTTCAATTTTAACAAACTTGTCAAAAATATATTTTTTAAAAAGACAACAGCAGACTCATTAAAAGCATTTTTCGTCTAAATCCCCATTCCACCTAAAAATACATATAAAAAAATCATATAATATTTATTCCCTAAACTATAAAATACTTATTTCTCTTACCTGCATGATTATTGTGCAATACAATACTTCTTCTCAATCTGTTAAAAAAACAAATCAACATAACAACAACATAAGCAACAAAATAATTGTAATCCTCTTAATTCCTAATACAAATTAAATACAATATACAAGTTTACAATCAAAAGCTCCAACAACACATGCAACATTATTTAAAACCAAAAAAGAAAAATATATACGAAATTTTTTTTTGAATAAACTCAATAACCACTGTAAAAAAAATTCAAATACTATTGTCTTACGATTTACAAATAAAAAGAATTAACATTCACCAGAACTCTAACCTTCTTCGTTCCTTACTCTTCTCCAAGAAGATGAACAGACAAACTCAAAAAAAAATAAAAATTTAATTCGTTCGACCATACCTGGACAGAGTTCTTCTCTTACAAACTAAACCACCGAAATAAAAGAGTGAATAAACATAAATAACTTCTGATAATTACTCCTACTAACACACGCTAAATGAAATTTGTAATATCTATGATTCTAATCATTATATCACCCGCCAAAACCAATACCTATATAATTTTATATTATCTGCTAAATAATACAAACCCATCCAATAAAATAAAGCCCAAATACCAAATAAAAGCCCAAGTACAGATTTTATTTACTAACACATTACAAAAAAGAAGGCCCAATTCTGCACCGAATCATGTAGGGATTCTGAGAAATAAAGCCCAAATATCATAAAACAAATTCACCCGAGTCAAATTCCGCTCAGATAAGTTTCACCGAAAAAAGATTCAATTTATATCAGATTGAATCATGTCACATACAAATCCTACTAAATTTATGAGTTTAAACGTAGATTAGATCAACTACTACTATCTTTAATTGCATTTTAAACTCGATGTTTTTTCGTGCATGGAAAATAAATATGTCTCAAATTTACTATTTATGACCTATCATCGATAGAATATACAAAATTTGAATGTATAAAACACTAAATTTTAAACACAAATAAATAAATTAACTATATGAGTTTCATCAACTCACAAAGCAAGTCTGAAACCGTTATATAAACAGTATTAACTAGACAAGATTGTGTAAAGAAAAAATTTCGAAATAAAAATACATCTAAAACTTATTAAAAAAAATTATATTATTACATATTTCACACTAAAATATTACATTCTATACATGTCCTATTTATTACACATAAACATTAAAATAAGAAAAACCAAAAATTCAGTTCATGATATTAATAACAAACATAATTATTCTTTTTTGTCCTCTAAATTACACATACCAATTTATTTAATAACTATATGAGTTTCATCACCAACATCTCCCATCGAACGTGCAACACAATCTGTTTTCCACAAAATCCATATCCCACCAAAATCATCCCTAGGATCTATGATTTTAGTTTCTGTATAACCCAAACTAAAAAATAAATAACTCATTGAATGAAGATGAACATTTGCTTCAAGTATGACCATAATATCTGGAGTATATATTCCGATTACATCTGTGATTACACTTGTGAAATTCAACTGTATTTGAAGATTAACATTCCATAAAAAAATCGATCTTGAACGATAATCAGGATATTCATCACTCTCAGACAACGAAACAAAAAACTATGAAATAAAATACACCATCATATGACTTTAAAATAAAGTTACATCCTTATCTGCTAAAATATGTCTATGGAATATAAGCACTTATACCCTCAAAATATAAAAAAATTAGCACTTTGTACCCTATTTTATTTTGAATTAAAACTCACTCGAGAAATAAGTAATTCAATTTTAAATCTAACACCCTAAAATTAAAAAATTAAAAACTCAAACCCCTCGTTTCATTGATACGTGTACAAGTTACTCATATTCTGATTACATAAATTTCACCCAGATCACATTAAAACACAACAACCCACCGACAAGAGCTGGATACATATTAAATACACGACTTTCAACATAGCTTAGACCAAGTGTTTGATTTGTATTTGCAATTTACCCTTTAAATAATCTTGGCTATTTAATTAACTCTATTATTTATCTAAATTTAGTAACTTTTATTACAATTTTTCAAATTTCCAACATTTGGCTAACCGAAACATACACTCGAAATCTGATCCGTGAGACTATCGTACTTTCTACAACCTAAAACTATTATCTTTCAAATTTTCCTTAATAATAAGACAGCTCTATATAAGTAAGCTTAGTCTGAATAAGTAACTCTATCTATTAATACAACAAAATCTACCTACACAATATATTTATCTTCAATATTATTTATTCACAATACAGATAATCTATTTCCAAAAGAAAGTACCAATCAAACACAATACAACCAATCCTTCTCTAAATATGAACGGAAATTTTTTTTTTTGATAATGAATAATAAAAATTACACTTTAAAATTTTCAATCAAAAATTAAAACTCAAGAAACACCTTTACACAGGGCACCAATCACCGCGCAAACCCCAACCTAGTATATATATATATATATATATATATATATATATATAGACATAAGGAGGACCAAAAGCGCGATTTATTCATATAGAGTGAATAGCATTTTTGGACCTTCTTATGGGTCAAATTTTTTATTTTCGTCCCTCTTAAATTTTTTGTAGCAGATTGATCCCTCTTATCAATGTAATGTATCACATTCGTTCCTCTTAAATTTTTTGTAGCAAATTCGTCATCTTATCAATGTAGTGTAACATATTAGTCCCTCTTAAATACAAAACACATCAACTTTCGTCCACTTTAGAATATATTTTGAATTTAAGTGATGTATTTTGTATTTAAGAGGGACTTATGTGTTACACTAGTATAAAAGTTAATCCACAAGAAGGACCAAAAGTGCGATTTACACATATACATATATATATATATATATATATATATATATATATATATATATTAGTAAGGACTAAGGAGCAGATGTGGTATTTAAAATTGACTTTGGGGTAATGGCTTTGGTTATGTTTTTCTACTGGTTAGATGGAGTGGGTATATATTATCAGTAGCAGTCTTCCCTCAAATTAGTGTATCTATGTTCGAATCTCGTTGAGATAAATTTACATATACAACTAATTAAGTCGTGTCTATGATCCAAATACCTTTGGAAATCTAAAATAGCTTAACAATTATATTAATATAAATTCAATCTCAGTTTTTAGTTATTTTAGAGTTACATATATCAACATACAACAAGATTTAAGATCGAACTAATTAAAGTACTAAGTTGACGTGTAATTATAAAAAGAGTAAATTGCGCTTTTGGTCCTCCTTATGAATTAACTTGTGCACTTTCGTCCCTCTTAATTTTTTTTGTAGCAGATTGGTCCCTCTTATCAATGTAGTATATCACATTCGTCCCTCTTGTAACACATTCGTAATTCTTAAATTTTTGGTAGTGATGAGGGGTACTTTGAATTCTCTACCTACCATGACCCATGCTGGGATAAAATAGGTGGAAAAGCTCTAATTCCGACCTCGAAGGTATAAAGCCGATCTCAAAGCGACACAAGCCCAGCCTGATCCCAAAGCTAAAGGCCCCTGGTCGATAACCTCTGATGGGCCTAACCCAAGCCCAATGCTATGGGCCGAAGAAAACTCCTTTGCTAATGGATCAGCCAGCTCATAGTCCCTACTATAAATACCACCAGCATTTATGACAACAGAGAGCTTTCAGAGGCACTCCAGGCTCGATGCTTCTGCTCGGACACATAGTGGAGACTATATGTAGCATCATTCCTTATATGTATTTAGCCTCTAGATTGTATGACATCCTATAGCGCTCGAATAGGACCCTTGTAATTTGTACATTCACGATCGGAATATACATTTTATTGATCTTCTCCTTTATATATTGCATTTTGGCTCGATTATATCATACTTTGATCTCCTACGAAAACGTGTAAGATCAATTGGCGCCCACCGTGGGGCCTTATTCGGGTGTTAGATCGAAAAATGTCTACTATGAGGCAAGATACGTACATTCGAGAAGAGTCTCCTCGCGTAGCTTGGGTGCATAATTTATTCAACGATGAGCTCGATAAATCCATCTCGAGCGGCTTAATAACCGGAATTCGAAGTTCGAACCTTCAAGGTAGACAACTTAATCTTAAAAAAGTACAAATTTGGAAACACGAAAGAAAGAATAGCAACTCAAACTCGCTTGTCTCACTATCATGATCGAGATTGATAAAAAGGCTCCTATAAAATTATTTATCAAAGTGGGGAAATTCATCCCCGAACAAGGAATACGATCGACTGTAGAAAATATTACGAGAAACGAAGATCATGTATTTGGTTTCTCGAGTTATCTATCAATCAAAGTTCATTGTACGGATATATTATATCTCTTATTATGGAGAAAATCAACAAGATACTTCTATTTTCAAAATTCTCTCGTCTATTCTATGCATCTCTACGAACTATATATGTTATCTTCTGAATAGGCGCTCGACCTCTTTTCTCAAATCGATCTAAGGGTGAAAGCCATTGCTATGCCCCCTTAGATCGAGATAAATAAAAGGGGTGAAAGTTGTTGCTACAACCCTCAGGTGAAAGTTTTTGCTATGACCGATAAAAATGAAAAGGGTGAAAGATGTTGCTACGACCCTCAGGTGAAAGCTTTTGCTATGACCGATAAAAATGAAAAGGATGAAAGTTGTTGCTACGACCCTCAGGTGAAAGCTTTTGCTATGACCGATAAAAATGAAAAGGGTGAAAGCTGTTGCTACGACCCTCAGGTGAAAGCTTTTGCTATGACCGATAAAAATGAAAATGGTGAAAGTTGTTGCTACGACCCTCAGGTGAAAGCTTTTGCTATGACAGATAAAAATGAAAAGGGTGAAAGTTGTTGCTATGACCCTCAGGTGAAAGCTTTTGCTATGACCGATAAAACCGAGAGGGGTGAAAGCTGTTGCTATGACCCATAGATCGAATTTGAGAAAAAAAATATCAAAATTGAATCAAACAATCTCAAAGATAAAATGAAATATCATTGTTTTATACCCGTATTGATCAACTATTGATATATTTGTTACAGGTTTACTTTCCAGGTTATAGATCCATTCATTATCAATTATTCCTGTTATGTATCCGATTAGGCCATCAGCGTTATATGAATGGTCGAGGAAAAAGTTTGTCAGATGTTTTGCTCGATCAAGCCGATACAGAATTGGTGCGACCTTCCCGTTCGATAACTACTTCAAATAGAGACGACCCCATGATAGGTAAAATAATGGGCAATTGAGTGGTACGACGGTAATGAATTATACGAGTCTCTAAAGTTGCAACCTATTTCGAAGAATTATCAAATCGCCGAAGGAATTTATTTTTCCGAGCGCAAAATTTTAACAACTCCTGGCTGAATTACATGAGTTAGTTACAATCACACAAGTTCAATCTTTTTCGATCACATCGTTTATCTTAAAGGTCGTTTATATATTATTCAACCAACATAGTCAAAGATACATTCAATGAAGACGAGAAAATATGCAACGAAGATAAGCAGGAAACAAAGTCTTTAATCATTCTTCGAACAACTTACAAATGAATTTTCGAGCACAATAGTAAAATTCGAACTCAAAGAGAATAATATAGTCACTCCTACCCTACTACAAATCCTACGAGCTAAATTAAGCGTGTTCGATCCACCGTCGTCGGCACCAGATGTAGAACTCGGCAAATATTCTTCGTGTCAATCACTCGCCATGTGGCGCACATCCACGGGCGTACTGCCGAACGGAGTGAAGCTGGATCGGAGTCCATCTCCAGGATTTCTATCCGATCTAAAGATCTTCATCTATGAACAATGATTGCTATGCCCAATCTTTGTAGCAACCATTGTTCACACCCTAATTCGATCCAGGACAGTGGGAAGCGACCCCATCGGAATTACTCTATGCAATCTCTAAGGCACCATTCTTCAAGAAACTCCTTGAAGGAGTTGATGCTCGAGATGGCAAAGGCTTCCACCATGGTCGATCCACAGTCCGACCGGATGCTGTGCATGAAGACCAGATTTGTAGCCCGTCTCAGATATGGGATATCCAAGAAAGCAGGTTGCCTGCCGGTATTCTAAGCACTATTTCTTTTGCCTGTCGATATTCTAAGCGAAGGGAAGTATGCCAAAGGAAATAAGGTCGGAAAACAGGGTCAGAGTTCTAATCTCGAGTTCTTTTATTTGGGAAGTATTATGGAACATGTTGTTCAAAGTGTTTAAATTTCGAGAGGAAAAGTTCGGACAAGGCATTTGTGGAAAGTAAAAATGTGACGTTAAATTTGGAATTATTATAGTAGAGGAGGAATAGGACCAACGAATCAGATGACACACCGCGGACGGCTGTGATATCAGCGATAAATGCGCCGACCGTTCCGTTTCCCGAGAAATAGGGTCCAGTTTGGATGGGAGAAGAAGAATCTACTTAACTCACGATCGGAATTTCCAAATTTAGGTCGAATTAAGGAGCAATCTTAAAACGAAATTTCATCTTGATGTAACATACACAAATATATATATATATATATATATATATATATATATATATATATATATATATGAAGGAAGGAGAATCAAATGACTCAAGGCTGAGAAAATTTTGCCACTACGATCGAATAACTTCAACAACAGACATTGCATTGCAGCGCTTGATAAATTTTCAAAGCTTATTATCTGCTATTAATTTAAGCAATGATGCTCGAATTAAAGAGTTTTGGTCGACTTCAGTCCTTCATTTACATTCAACCAAGTGCTGATGGTCGATTAAGTATTCACGCTCAGAAATTTTCCAAAGGAAGTTTGATCAGAAATTGGTTGCTGAGTTACTTCTTAAGTTATTGGTTCAGATACTCACTTCAGGAATTATAATTTGATTAATTTATTCGAGTTCGATCAAATTTTTCAGGATTAATAGTCCATTCAGCTATTTATAATCGAACAACACGATTCAGAGGTAGAGAATTTATAACTGTTATTTCGAATAAGAAGGTAATTACAATTTCGATCATATTACAAAGGTACAGAACTTCAAAAGTACAAAGATACAAAAGATACGTCTCGATCCTATTACATTCTACAATCCTATGAAATTTTTGGATTCTTCTCCCGCCAGTCGATCGAGATAGTCTATGCCCTAGCGTGGCATCTCCTTTGGACCCGCAGGCTTTTGTCTTTATTTGCGGATTCTCGAAGATGGACGATCTAAGGCATCCTTTTCTAAATGACCTCGTCCTCCGACGCCGCACATAGCACGCCTTCCTAAATGCATTGTGGCAATAGGTCCCCCGAACGGAGGCCCATGCCAGAGGAATGACAGGTACTACCGACCATCCCTGGAGAACTTGATGCTCGTACTCCACCAACACTTTGGCGGGTCGAGCAGTTCTCAGGATACCGAGGTAGTCAGCAATACCAAGTTATTGTCCTTGGCTGACTGACCCCGAGCAAGGATCGGTAGCTTATTGGTTTTTCGGATCGGGCATATTGGCCTTCAAGATCGGAAAAAGATTTGCCTGTCGATATTCTAAGCGAGTAAGAAACGCTGATGTTTCTGTCAAAGAAAATTCGGAGTCTGAATTCAAAAAATTGGATCGAAAACAGAGGAGCGGATTATTGGTTAAGATGGAAAATGAACAAACATGGGAGACCCCCTTTATAGCAACAGTCGCACTCGATCCAACGACTGAAATTCACTATGATGGACGTTTGAGATTCGGTGACCGTCCCTTTTCCCGAGGAATAGGGAACGTTTGGCAATAAAAGATCACGAGGATTTCAGCCTAATTTAAATAACTATTATGGAATCAGCAAAATTATTATTCGACGTCCGAAATTCCCTCGTGACAACAAGATTCCGAATAAAAAATATCGCAATCACAAATACTATCGTAGAAAATCCGGGCATCAGAAAACAGTATATCAATTGGGAAATACGGCGAAGCCTAGTACAAAGTTTCAGTTAAAAGACATGCCAGGCAGATTATTCAAAATTACAGAATCTGAGGAGACAAAAACTTAAAATTACAACAAGAAGTGAAGTATGTTTAAAAGAGTTGGTTATCAGCAAATATCTTCCGGAGCTCGGTATTGCGGTCATCGTACCCACGAGCATAAGCTTCCTGCTCGTGAAGCTTGGACTCCTTCTCCTGCTCATAGATTCCTTGGAGCGCTTCGAGCTCCTTCCTCAAATTCTAATAAACTTCCTCGCCTTTCTCCTTAGCAGCTTTTTCCTTTTACACGGCCAAGTTCTCCTCGGCCGACTTCTTGGCCTCTAAGGCGCTTTCCAACGCGAGTTTATTTTTCTCCAGTTCAATGAAAAGTACAGCGTGCTGTTCAATCTCCCGCTCAGCCAATATCTTAAGCTCGATTATTGTCAGACGTAGGGATCGATTATTGATGTATTTATAAAAAAAAGGGGAGAGAAGAGGATGTCTATTAATTACCTTAGCAAGAAGATTTGATCCTGATTGAAACAACTGTGAAGGGCTCTTCCCTTTTGAACGATCTGCCTCAGAAACAGAATTGTGGGCTTGCACAAGGCCCGGAATGGGGTTATCAAGTAAATCTTCAGAATGGGACTGGTTCTCCAACTCTCCAGACAACAAAGCAGATTTCTCGGGAATAACAGGGATAAAAGGAGGTTCCGGAGGATTTTTGGCCTCTAAGGACTCGGCAAAGGTTTCCTGAGCTTGGATATCTTCACCAGTAACAGTTGACTTAAGTTTCTTATGTGGCCCTCCGCTCTCGGAAATAGGCGCAAGGGCATCAGGCAGAGGCGTATCTTCAATAGTAAGTTTCTGCAAAGTCTCAGTTGGGGCGCTCTCATCTGGATGGGGCCTTTTATTCGAAGTAAGCTCCGAAGTCTTTTGCCTAGCCAGTGCTCGTTTGGAATTATCAAAAGGTTTAGAGGGAGAGCCCTCAGTTTCCCCGTCGGAACCTTCATACGAAAAGATGGGTTTGCTAGAATCGGCCTTAGCAATTTTCTTCTTTTTCTTGTTTTTCTCGGCAACAACAATTTGGGAAGAAGGCTCGGAAGCCTTCGGAGAATCCTTGGCAGATTTCTTCTCCTTAGTCAATTTTTTATCTTTGGAGGGAGCTTTATTCTTCGAACCGCCTAATAACAGTTTGGGATCGATCGGGGCACCCAGCACTTTGTCCATAATGGTCGAAAGAAAGAGTTTAAACTCCGAAAATATATGCTAAGCTTGGAGCACCGATCTTAATGCTAAGGCCTTACGATAAAATGAATTGGAGTAGCAATGGTATTTATAATGTATACATCGTTTTACCTAAATAAGCCGTTACATCTCTAGAGAAAACCGGGCTAAGATAGTAGAATTCAGTTATAAGGAATCAAATTTTCGAGCTTGAAGGAATGAAGTCAACCATATACATGTGAATTCAAAAGAAAGAAAGAGAAACGTCTTGATTACAAACTACTGAAAGAAACGTCTTGATTACAAGTTACTGAAAGAAATATTAAAGAAAATACTAAGAAACTTCCTACTACAAATTATCAAGGAATGAACTTCTAGCCTTCAGGTTCGGGACTACCATCATCTCCATCGTGTCCCTCATCGGATTCGCTTTCTCCAGAGCTATCGTCTTCGCTATCCGAACTGTCACTGTCTTCATCTTCACTAGTTTAGGATTCGCCTTGATCCTCGGGTTGATCTTCCTCCATACTATTTGATAGAAATAGTGTCCTGCAAGCCAGCTGTATGGCAAGCATTTATTGTAATAAATGAGGAACTATTCAGTTTCGATTAATAAATGCACTTTATTAAATGGTCAACTTTATCTTATGTAATAATTATCTACGCATAAGGATAGAAGTCCTTAGATCACAGGGCTATGGGACAACCCGTGGACTGATCTCCAAGGCCGTGATCTAGAACATATTCAAGAGTCGTATAATCCAATCGAGATAGGACATCATTGGATTCGGTTAGACTCTCACTATTGTGTATACTCCGATGAACTGGAGGACGCTGGGGTCCACGAGCATGACTGGGATAGTCGATACACATAAGTGGGTGGCTTGCTGGGATGGCAAGCGCACTGAATACCCCAATTAGGAAATAGCTCACCATGGAAGCGGTAGTCGCATATCGGGGTTGAAGTTATTCCAAATTTATAATAGTATACGAGGAACGATCCCTAACTACTTGAGGTGATAGGGTTTATCTGGTGCGAGAACATCTATGCTTTGATATGAGTTCCGACTGACTGGGGATTGCCAGAAAGTCTCTGTGGACTCATATTGGGTATAGAGGAACTCGTATGCGGATTCATATCATCAACAAAGGATCCATTGACCCGACTTGATAGGTTGGGAAATTCTCCTATGGATTTCTGTGAGAAATTAATTCTGGTAAAATCCTTGGCCAAGGTATCTGGCGACTTTATGTAAGTAGCTCATAAAGATTAAGTCAAAGAGAATTTATTTCGAGACCAGAGTACATAAGGTCAAGACAAAAGAAAAGGGAATCCGATGAAAGACGATACCCTTAAGTCTCGACTGGGAGATTGATCGATGGAGAGATTATGTCGTATATGGAAATTATAAATGATAAAAGGTTCACTGAATTAATTCACTAGTGATTGGGCTCCATGGGCTTGTGGCTGGACATCGACCGTGGAGTGTGGGAGAATTCCCAAATTGGCAGGGGTGCTAATTTTGGAATGGTCAATCGACAGAGTGTTCGATTGATTTAGAGTAAGTCTTACTCAAATAATTAAATAATATTTAATTATAACCCACGGCCAATTATGTGGTGAACCTACGGGGGCATACACAATACACATGAAGCGAAAGCGAGGAAATAAGAACGACCGAGTCGACTGGGTCGACTGGGTGAATAATCGACTGGGTCGATTATTATGGCTGGGTCGACTGGGTCGACCCAATTGGAACAAAATGAGATCCAATTGGAATTGGATCAGGATCATAAATTAAATTGGAATTTAATTTGTGGATTAATTAATTAAATCATCTAATTGAGAGCGAAGAAGCTTGTTCTCGTCCTTAGTCCGTGCAAGCGCATCATGAGCTTCCTGTGATTCTTGCTCCAAAAGGGATAGTCGATAGGTCTGAAGAGCGAAATAGTCCCCGGTCTGCATTCGAAAAACAAATAAAAGAAAAAGGGGAAGGGCTTGTCAGCAGATATTTCTAGATACAAGAAAATGAAAACCATTCAAGGAATAAAACAATGAATTTTTAACAAACCTCTTGATGCATTCGAGAATAGTTGCTTAATATTTCAAAATCACTCTTGACAGAATGATAAAGTCAATCCCGTTTAAAGCGCCCGGCCAAGAAGATCCTCATGGATTTATCAAATTCGTTCTCACCATCTGGATCAAGGTCAGTAGAAATAGTCCCTTCTTCAGGATATCCGGCGGCCCTTCCGCCTTGAAAATGTTCATCCATAAAATCAGCAACATCTGGTTCCGACCGCCGTGCTCGACAAGGCACCGCCTCGGAATTCCTACCAAAAGGTTTAACCCTCCTCGGAGGCTCCTGTTGATCATTAGTCCTTTTCCGAGATGCACGATCCTCATATTCCTGGGTGCCTGTTACGCTCCAAATACGAGTACGTAATCCACGCAAGTATACGGTCGTCTACAAGTAATAAAGTGATAAGGAGTGTCGAACCCACGAGGAATTGTTCAATTAATTACCAACTAACGTCTTGTTCCTTCCACTTAGATTTGTCAGTTGAATTTGGTGAGGTGATGGTGGTTTTGATACTACAACTAAATGAGGTGATTAAGAAACTAACACTTGACTTAATATATGTAAAGGCTTCTACGATTTTACGTCACCTAGTTCAATTCAAGACAAACGACTCAACAATTGACAACCACACTCATGTTTGTTGTTCAAGATTTCATAAAATATTCATATGTATCTTCCGAATAGCGTACGAACCTACCAAAGTAGACTAATCCAATTTATGTCTAAAAGGATTAAGCCTAAGTGATGCATTAATTCCAAACCTTATTAGAACATGAAATGACCTAGGTATATTCCTATCCTAAAATCAAATCACAACCTAGTTTTACAATCTAATCTTTAATCCACTATGCCTAGCAATTAAAGATCAATTCATTTCATCCTATGGTTGATCAAATCACAAGTTGACAAAAGCTCAAACTAGTTTAACAAACACTTGTATACAAGCATAGCAACAACAATTAACTCATCATTTAATCAAGAATCAAGAACCAAACATAGGATCAATAAAAACATAGAATAAAGGAGATTAGCTACTCATAACATTAAATAAATCATTCATTACATTAATGAAAGCCATAAATGTAAATGAACAAAACAAGAAAGATAGAGTTAGAGCAAGCTTAGGTGATGAGGTCTTCAAAATCTTCTCCCTCAATGCCTTTTTATCTTCTTTGGGGAGTCCAAGTGAGAGTTCTTCTTTCAAAAGTGCCAACAAAGCTTTTTCTCCAAGGGAGGCAAGATGAAAGTAAAAGTGAGATGGTGGTATGAGTTGTGTTGAATGATTTCACCTTTAACACTATAACCTAGCAAAACTACCAACTTCCCATTGCCTAAGTTACCCTCCAAACTATGGCAACTAAGGCCAAAAAGTCCCTAAAAGGGGTTTGAATTACAAGTGGGGGAAAATAGGCAATGTACAAAAAACCCCTTCAAAACACGCAGAAAATGGCAGCAGACCTCGCGGCCGCGAGCTTTAGGCAGTAGGTTTCCTGCAGATTTTCTGCTCTGCCGCACTTTCTTTCGAGCAGCATATCTTTTGATTCCGAACTCCGAATCCGGATCCGTAAAGTATGTAGTGTAGCTAACTCACTCATCTATGACATATCCAAAGTTTAGCTCATTTGGATCATCAATGAAATATTTATGCATGTTCTAGTGAGCAGTTATCTACATTCTTGTATAATTTGCTCCGGGTTCTAATTTCTTTGAAGCTCAAGCTTGACTCGCGGGATGGGTAGAGCAACTCGCATCATTGATACGCAACTCCGAATCTCTCTAAGATGTCAATACCTACAAACCACGGAGAAAACGATCAAAACGAGAGCAAAAACACAAAAAACGAACAAAGGCCAAACGAAGGGGCCAAAAGCACAAAGAAACGAAAACACGAGCAGATACACAAAAACTCGGATCAAAACAAGATGTTTTGGGCTTAAAGAGATTGGTAATAACGACGTTTTCATGGCGTTATCAGTGCCCTGAATCCGATTCCAAGAATACCAACTATATCCGGCGGATGAAGGATCAGAAGTATCAAGAGAGAATATGCTGCGCAATGGGCCCGACGTGATGGGATTGGATGAACTTGCGCCCCCGATCCCTCTCAATGGAGGAAAAGCTAAGGAACCCTCGATCTGGTCCTCTATAAGATTGGTTATTCTCATTCCTCGGGTCGAATTACCGATCCCTTCTCGCTGAAGCTGGCCGGAAGCTTCCCGCGAAGCAATACTCAATATGGTTTCAACGGCGGACGTCCTGAGTTTCTCGACTACCCCACCTAATGTAAGAGGTACCTGGCTCGACGAAGGAAAATAATACTTGATCGCCGGAACGGGATAGGTGCAGTTACTAAAACCCGTCATCCTCAAAACCCCTTCTTGAACAAGGAGCATGGTTTGATAAGGGTTGGACTTTAGTTGCTCCAGAAATCCATCGGAGAGGCGAGGTTTAATTTTCTCCCTGATATTGCGACGTCCATAAGTCCAGGATTCAACCCCATCCCATTGGTATGATCTAGTCTTCGAACTCCTATCCGAAATAGGGAAATTGGGTCCTTTAATGAAAAAGAATCTCCTTTTCCAACCCTTTGATTTCTTCGTGGTTACGTTCGAGAGAATTGATTGCTTCGATCTTGGTATGACATGCGCGAACCCAGCATTGGAACCAGTCGACATGCTCATACCAAATATTTGCCAAAAATTCCGAAACGAGGCCTCTTCCCCCTTGGCTTCTATAAGGATACTAAATGCAACTATGTATGCAATAGAATTTGGCAGAAGTTGAGAAGGAGAAAGAGAAAAGTTCGTTAAAATATTCCTAAGAAGCGGGATGAAGGGAATGCGCAACCCATAAGAAAATTGTATTCATAGAAAGCCTGGCAACCCGGTGGAGGATTAGTTACACGATCACGATAAGTAGGGATCACGATCGAAAAACCCATGGGCAGAAATTTCCCAAACTCTTTTTCTAGAAGGGCACGGTCACTATTGGTAAAAATGCAGGAAGTTTCACTGGCAGGAAGATCATTCTTCTGAGGACCATCTACGTTCGAACTTTCGACCGGTCTATATATCCTGACGAAAGCGTTTTCACCTATATTATGCTTCTCAACTACATTCTCCTCGAGATACTCAACTTGCTCAGCTTCTTCTTGCTCAAAATGGATTTCTCCTTCTTCGAACTCGGGGTCCTCCCTTTCAGAAAATCTGAAGTTATCAATAAGCCTCATATCGGGATCAGGGTCCAGCTCTTCTACAACTTTCTTGCCTTTTGGTCTTCTCGAGCTAGACATTATAATAAAATGAATTCGCAAGATCAGATGAAGAAAGACGATTTGTTCGACCGTTATACTCCGGCCCGACGATAAAAATACTGAGTAAATACTTCTCTAACAATTAAAGTATATATATATAGGGTGAAAAAGATGAATTGCAACCCAGACCCTGGACGGTTGCGACACTTGAACTTCCAAATGATGATTTCAAATTCATTTTTCGACAAATTGCCTTTTGGTCCCCGTACCATATCAATTCGGATTACTACCCACCTGATTGACGAGAATATGTGGAACCACTATAAAATCAAATCTATTTCTCCAAGCTCAGCTTAACTAATGATTGAATATGCAAGTATCGCTAAGAAAACGGATGACTAGCAGTCAGTCGCAAGATTCAACTCGGATTTTTCAGTATATATCCACCATCATCGCTAAGAACAAGAACTTTGTCGCAATCTAATCCATGACGAAAAGTCATTCTAGAGTTTCCAAGATGCGCACTCTTTTTCCCTACTTCGGTTTTTATCCCAATGGATTTTTCCGAACTAGGTTTTTAATGAGGCACATCCAAAGCACTAGAGTAATGACTTGCCCTCGTCACTTAGCTGTATTTACTTCTCTGAGCTTCAGCTTCTCTTACGCTCAAGAAGTGGGGTAGTATTGATGAGGGGTACTTCGGATTCTCTACCTACCATGACCCATGCTGGGATAAAATAGGTGGAAAAGCTCTGATTCCGACCTCGAAGGTATAAAGCCGATCTCAAAGTGACACAAGCCCAGCCTGATCGTAAAGCTAAAGGCCCCTGGTCGATAAGCTCTGATGTGCCTAACCCAAGCCCAATGCTATGGGCCGAATAAAACTCCTTTGCTAATGGATCAGCCAGCTCATAGTCCCTACTATAAATATCACCAGCATTTATGACAACAAAGAGCTTTCAGAGGCACTCCAGGCTCGATGCTTCTGCTCGGACACATATTGGAGACTATATGTAGCATCATTCCTTATATGTATTTAGCTTCTAGATTGTACGACATCCTCTAGCGCTCGAATAGGACCCTTGTAATTTGTACATTCAAGATCGGAATATATATTTTATTGATCTTCTCCTTTATATATTGCATTTTGGCTCGATTATATCATACTTTGATCTCCTACGAAAACGCGTAAGATCAGGTAGCAAATTCGTCCTTCTTATCAATGTGGAGTAACATATTAGTCCTTAAATACAAAATACATCACTTAAATTCAAAATACTAAAGTGCACAAAAGAGGATATGTACATTGTTAGATGGACCAATGTGTTACACTACATTGAAAAGAGGGACGGATTTGTTACAAAAAAATTTAGAATGACGAATGTTTTATATACTAAAAAAAATTTAAGAGAAACGAAAATACAAAATTTTATTCATAAGAGGACAAAAATGCTATTCACTCTTATAAAAATGTTGTACTCCTACTTCATTAGAAATTTGAGGAAATTTGTGCCCGTGTCCCACGACATCGGGTTTGGTACCTCTGATTATTTTTTCAAACGCAAGAGTTGGTTTAATTGCTTTGTTAAATGGCCTAGTGACAAAATCTTGCCACCTGACTTTATTTTTCAAATTTTTGACGTGTTCCCATCGTCATTTGACTTTCGATTTCCTTTAACTAGCCTCATTCTTTCGAGATATTATTTAATGAAATCGATGCACCACGTCATTAAGTACACGTAGGGCAGTTCATCAATATATTTGAGACATGTGGAGTGGTAATTCATATCACCCTATATTCTTCTAGCCAAGTTTTCAAAAAATAGAATTTCAAAAAATTGTGTTCATATTGCCAGAGCATGGATGATGTGGATTATCATTCCACATATCCCAAATATATTGGTGGGCTGCACCACGTGTACTTTATGACGTAGTGCAACGGTTGCACTAAATGATTTTTTCATTTATTCACACTAATTGATGTCAAATGTCAAATATGGATAATTTACACTCTTCATTTGGGGGAAAATACAAGATACTCCATTGTGTTATGTTAAACCTGTAAGAAATTACTCTGTAAAATTTTTATTGCATCAAATTTCCTTGTATTTTTAAAAACCCTAAAAAAATACACAATTTATTAAAAATATGTTGTTTTGGATCGGTATATTTCAAGAAATAATTATAAAAATATATCACGTGAAGTTGTAGGGACCAACTTCAAAATAGTTTCTTGAAATACGTCGATCTAAACCGATCTATTTTTTTACAAATTTGATGTTTTTTGCAAGATTTTTAAAAACACAAGGAAGTTTGATGCAATAAAAATTTAACAGGATAATTTTTTTACAGATTTAGCATTACACAGGGGACTATTTGCATTTATCCCCTCCATTTGTAACAAAAAAGAAAATGAAAAGAAGATATTTGAAATTTAGTTAGTTGAAGCGGTTGGAAGAGTAGGAAGAATTAAATATGTTGTGAGTAGTCGAGAAAATGCGCCATATACAATTGAATATTTGAATTCCTCCATTATTAACTTCTACAATTTATCAAACAAGCAATTGAATAGCCTTTTCCAAGTTATCAACATTCCAATTGCCACTTAATTAATTATACTATTTAGTATTTACCTTAAAACACGAACTCACAAAATGTCAAAAGTTACATTATTATCTCAATTTCATGTCGTAGTTATTTCTCAATAAATTACCAGCTGACCTCTAAGTGATCAATTACATGATGATATGTTTAATATATTTGTTTTGTGATTGATTCGTTTCAACAAATTTGGAGAAAAGAATTCCTTAAACTCATCAGAAAAAGGCATTAAATTTGATTTTAACAAAAAAAAAAAAAAAAAAAAAATCAAGTTATATATAAATACGAAAGTGAAAGAATTCAAAATTGGACAAACCCAGTAAAAGTACCATTCTATCCCACACATGTACTGAATCTATAGAGAAAAAATATTACAATATTTGTCAATGAGTACTCGTACAATATTCATTTACCTAAGATTAATTGCCATGATACGTCGATTAATGATATATCATAATTGCCCATCTATATCTAAATTTCGTACACAACAAATCAAAACTTGCTTTGAATCCCATAAGGTACAACATCGAAAGTTCACACAATGTTTCCAATCATCTCCCATATCCGAATGTTTATTATCACTCATTACTTCCCAGTACGAAATTAAATAGTTCTAGGTGGGAAATCTTCAAATTCTACCAACCTCGAAATCCCACTTAAATTCTTATTTCTAAGTATTTTAAAAGGTTAAACATGTGCATTTCACAAGAACATATCATGTACCATATATAAGGAGATATGTTGCATCAAACACATTAATGCAACGACACATACGAAGAGTCATATTTACATAAACATAATCATGTGTTATCGATAATCTCCTTAGAAGATTCTAATGACCAGGGCTTAGGAGACAAATATTAACAAGATTCGTCTTAACTTGTTATAGTTCTTTCCCCCGATGGAGATAGATCTCGAAGATACGGGAACGTTTAGAACTTTAAGGGCAGTGATAAAATAAATCATCAAATTATTCATTTTACCCTTTAATTCAAATAAGACTAACTGAATTCCGAATTTATTAAGTTGTTTTCCAATATATAGGATAAACGGCATATTCATGCCATTAAGATTGGAAATTAATCTTTCAGTATTTTTTCTTTTATCTCTCAGCTAAAGAAGTGTCTCAATTGCATTAACTTTCACCGTTTTAGGTTCATTACCGTAAAACTCGATAAATGTGCAAAACACTTTCATTAGAATTTCTAACTTTTGCAACATACAACAATTGCAAAATAGGTTCAGATTCTTTAGTGATAGTCGCCCTCCCACTAGGTCAGAAATGCATAGCAATTTAAAAAAAATGAGTTAAATATTTATTGCGCTTATAAGCCAATTTGAAATATCATTAATTCTTTTCAAAAAAGATTTTTCTCATTTAAAAAATTAAAATTTCAATAAGCAAAAACATGTCCTAATTCACAAAAATCTTTAAATAAAACTTCTTCAAGTGTACAAAGAAAAATTAGGACGACAATTTTATAAGTGTTCCAACTTTCGTCGGTGGTCCCATATTTCAAAATAATTTCAGAGTTTTCCAAAATAAATCTAATAAATTTTATTCATCTAAAATATTTTTAAAACTATTTTCTTCATGCAATGAAAATTGAAATTGATTGGTGGGAGTTGCCAAACATTCCCACTTGCAAGACATTTCCTCTAAAATATTTTTTTCAAGCTTTTGCTAAAAATTTCAGAATTTTTCAAAAGTCGAGGAAAAAAATTTCCACAGTTTTTAAAATAGTTTCAATGCATTAAAAACAAGAAAACTATTTTAACACTCTAAAAAAAATTTAATTCACCAATAAATCAGAAATAAAATTCTGAGCACGTAGAAAAAATTTCGACCAAAATCGGCGATCGAAAGACACTTAACGCGCCACCAACACATGTGGGCGTGTGCGGCACATGTGGCGGCACGGATCAACATAGGTTGCTAATGTGGTAGTTGCAGAGTGGTTGATTGAGCTACTGGCATGGACAGTAGTCCATGCGCGTGAGGTGATACGTGCAAGTTGATTGAAATAGTGTCCTGCAAGCCAGCTGTATGACGATCATTTATTATAATAAATGAGGAACTATTCAATTTTGATTAATAAATGCACTTTATTAAATGGTCAACTTTATCTTATGTAATAATTATCTACGCATAAGGATAGAAGTCCTTAGATCACAGGGCTATGAGACAACCCGTGGACTGATCTCCAAGGCCGTGATCTAGAACATATTCAAGAGTCGTAGAATCCAATCGAGATAGGACATCGTTGGATTCGGTTAGACTCTCACTATTGTGTATACTCCGATGAACTGGAGAACGCTGGGGTCCACGAGCGTGACTGGGATGGTCGATACACATAAGTGGGTGGCTTGCTGGGATGGCAAGCGCACTGAATACCCCCATTAGGAAATAACTCACCATGGAAGCGGTAGTCGCATATCGGGGTTGAAGTTATTCCAAATTTATAATAGTATACGAGGAACGATCCCTAACTACTTGAGGTGATAGGGTTTATCTGGTGCGAGAACGTCTATGCTTTGATATGAGTTCCGACTGACTGGGGATCGCCAGAAAGTCTCTGTGGACCCATGTTGGATATAGAGGAACTCGTATGCAGATTCATATCATCAACAAAGGATCCATTGACCCGACTTGATAGGTTGGGAAATTCTCCTATGGATTTCTGTGAGAAATTAATTCTGGTAAAATCCTTGGCCAAGGTATCTGACGACCTTATGTAAGTAGCTCATAAAGATTAAGTCAAAGAGAATTTATTTCGAGACCAGAGTACATAAGGTCAAGACAAAAGAAAAGGGAATCCGATGAAAGACCATGCCCTTAAGTCTCGACTGGGAGATTGATCGATGCAGAGAGTATGTCGTATATGGAAATTATAAATGATAAAAGGTTCACTGAATTAATTCACCAGTGATTGGGCTCCATTGGCTTGTCGCTGGACATCGACCGTGGAGTGTGGGAGAATTCCCAAATTGGCAGGGTTGCTAATTTTGGAATGATCAATCGACCGAGTGTTCGATTGATTTAGAGTAAGTCTTACTCGAATAATTAAATAATATTTAATTATAACCCACGGCCAATTTGTTGGGATTTTATGGGTATAATTTGTCAACTACAACAGTGCGGAATTTAAAATTTTTATCATACACCAAATCCCAGGGTTTCTTTTTAGCACATATGAATAAAGGTTGAATTTAATTAAAGCATGCATATACTAAAATTAAATAGATGGTAAAAGCCATTTTACCTCACCACAGGCAAGGTGGTGGTTTCCTCCGGTCTTCGGTTGTTCACTAGAGCACCCCAAGTGTTGTGCCTCTAGAGATAGTCCACACCAGTTGAATTTGAGTGACTTCGCGAAATCCCCAGGCTCAGAACTAGGATTAAGGAATCGTCTCGTCAGGAATTGGATGCGGATCCGGGAAGAAGACTTGGAGAAAAATCCTTCACAGGGGTGGGGCGATTTTTGGAGAAAACTAAACAGGGAGAGAAATCGATTTTTCTTCTCAATTAGTTGGCTGAAAATTTCGATTGTGTCTCATCAAATTTCCGATCTCTCTCTCCCTATTTAATGGGGTTGTTAGTTTGTTGAGATTTCTTGCTATCTTGAAGAGATTATGATATATCTCTTATATTTAGAAGAGTCCTTCTAGATGTAAAATATATCTCTTTTTCCTTATCTCCTAAGGAAACAAGATATGCCATATCTCTTCACAAGATATGCTATATCTCTTCACAAGAAAATCTTCCCTAACCTTTTTCCATCAAAATCGCCCCCTTTGACTAATTAATTATAAGATCAATTAATTTACTTAGCATGGTTCGGCCATGACTAAATTAATTGATCAAGAGATCAATTAATTAATTTAACCATGCCCACATGCTTCATCAATCTTAAATTAATTCAATCAAGTCACCCTTAGCAAAATGGGCCCATGTAAGAATAATCAATCCCAGATTAATTTATCTTAACAATAATTGGCCCATATGCTTTAATTAATTAATCCACTATTAATCAATTAATCATTTCCAATTAACACTTTAATTGAGGATTTAATCAATCAGAAATTCCAATTGATTCATTAATTAGTTACTCCTAATTAATGATTCTCCATTTCGAATTAACACTTTAATTCTCGATTAATTAATTAGTTACTTCTAATTAATTATTCTTCTTCTTGAATTAATACTTTAATTCATATATTGATTTAATTCCTTAAACCAATTGAATCCTTTCAGACTGTCACTGTCCAACTGTATTGTGTGTGACCCTCTAGGTTCACCATCAATTGGCAGCAGGCCCACGACTTTCGTGATTTAATTAGTGAGCAATTAATTGCTCCGATCAATTAACCACTTTAATTGACCACTCCAGAATTAATTTCCTTATTAATTCAGGAGTACCCACACCTCATGGTCGATGTCTAGCCACAAGCCCATGAGGCCCAACTTCAGGTGAATTGATTTCGTGAACCTTCACCTCTTATAAATGCCATGTACATACGGTCCTTCTATCAACTAATTTCCCGATTGAGACCTAGGGTGTGTGAATTGGTCGGCACCTCTAATTATCTCAATTCTATACTTTCTAATTCAGGATAATAATTCCAGTGTGACTGCTAAATTTGGAAACCCCTTTCCAAATCCGTCACCGACTACGGCCGTAGATTCCTCGGATTTATTATCTAAGAACGTACAGGAAATTCTCTCATCTTATCAGGATGAGTCGATAGATCCTATATTAGTACTAACTATCCGCGCACACGTTCATACGTACCCAAAGTAGTCGCACAATGACCAAGCTATGTGATCGGCTCCTAAATCAAAGTACGTATTCCCGTGTACCGAATCCGCCCTAGTACCTCAAGTCAAAGGACTAAATCGTAAACTATTATAAGTCTTGAGAGACATCCCATTACCGATATGCTTAACGCACTTCCACGATGGGTCTCTCTGTTCGGGTCGTTCGATGCGTTCGATCCCCTATCGAACCACCTAGTCATATGCACTAGCATTCAATGCCTTGTTCATGAAACGACAACAAATTCACTTCATGTGAATCATGCATAATCCTACAAGTCTTGACGATTCATTCGATACCCCGTCTCGATATGAATCTATGACTTGGAACGTTTTTGAGATCACGACCTTTGAGATTGTTTCATGATTAATCGCACCCAATACTGAAGTGAATAATCCCGTAGTCATGAGTGATCTCAGGGTTTCATCCAATCGCTTAGATACGTTCGCGAGAGATGAAGTTGGCCATTGTTTAATTCACGTACTATGAATAAACGGGCGTATTATCTTATAAATCATAAGATTGCTTCTAAAGGAAGTTCCTTAACAAGCTTATATTTGTTGGCTTGCTGGGCACTATCCTATCAATCTCCCACTTGCCCTAAAGCCAACCACATACGTTTCTAAGGCCCATCTCACTCCAGATGTCCGTCGAACCCTTTTGTGATTATGACTTAATTAGTGGATCTGCTATGTTGTCTTCTTGACGTGCCCCCACGTCTCATTCTACCTATGATTTTCCAGATCATATGGTATATTTGTGTTTAGATCATGGGTGAGATCTCGATTCCTTTGCTAAAGCAATTGCCTTAAGTTATCATTGAAGATAACTATAGGCCTCGCAATGCTAGGTACTACTTCCAATTTATTGGAAGAAGTTTTTGTCCAAACTCTTTCATTCGCTGTATTCAATACTGCGAAATATTCTGTTTTATTGGTTAACCCAGCATCGATTGTCTTTTGAACTTCTTTCAAATCATCGTTGCCCCATAAAACCAGAATATTAAATTCACTTTAGACGGGAAACTCGAATCACTAAATCCTTCGAGTTCCAATTCTTCATTATTACCGTTGACCAGCAATATATCCTCAGAACTCCCAGAGTTGTTTAAGGAATGCTCTTTTCGGTAATCCAGTACTTCTTACTGGTGTTCGACAAACAGTAGCTTTATGATATTCATAGCTTCTGTTTAGTCTGGTCGTGTACATGACATTGCACATACTATGCCACCTTTTATATGGAAGGTGTTCAGAGATATTATCCTCTTTACTCATCAAATGTAGGGCTTATTGACTTTGAGAGAGATTTTATATTCCTATGGAAACTGTCCTCTCTATGACTTTCCATACTGATTTTATTCAGTTTTTGTCCATGTACTAAGATTTGGGATTTCAAACATCTTCTCTAATCTATCACAATAGATACGTACTGCCAATACGTGAGATGTATCCCTAAATCTTTTAATGAAGAATTGCGTGTATATACATGCTTTCGTCTGCGTTCAACACTCTTACAACATCTATGTCAACTTTAGTGTTTATATTACGAACAATGCAAAAACTCCCACTGATTCTTTTGTACATTGAGATTTACATGCAATTTTGATAAAGTCAACCGCCTTGACTGTCTCATCTAGTTGCATGTTCCAGCTTCGGGATACTGGTCTAGAATTATAGATTCACCTTTGGATTTAAATCCAATGGATATTCTTCGCCGTCACACGAAGCTTCTATGATTCGTTGTTTCCAAACGGATTATTTACAATCCACTTAGATCACATGGCGTTTAAGCTATGTGCCCGAATCTATGTTATACATAGATATTTCGAAAGTTCTTGGATTACTATCCAATCGATCATATTCGTGAACGTACTAGTTCTTTTCGAATTCGATCGAATCTTCGAAATTTGGTGTACAAAATTTTGGTTCAGTAGGTTGAAAATATACTCCCACTATTTGTAGGGATGTGTCCAAGTCTAGGACTTCATCAAGTTCCATGGTAAAATCCCATTTCTATTCGCGAGGGTATCGTCCTCTAAGAATTGGGTATCCTTTAGTAACGGTCTCTTTCGTTCTTTAGGATCATGGAACATGTATCCAATGGATTTCGTTGGATACCCTACAAATTTTCTCAATTGGATCCACTATCCAATTTTATCATTCATGGATGATGTACCATACTTGATTTAGTACAGTTTTCGTAGGAATTGACTTAAGAAGGTTACAAGTCAAAGTATCCTTCTAGAGTCATGGGGTTGACCCCAGAATTGTTTGAGGAGTTTTAGCAATACTAATTTAAGGAATGAATCTAGTCTTTCATAGTTCGATTCCTTTTATTAGTTTTAACTTGCTATTCAAGAATTCTATTCTCGATTTAGATAATTTGAGTAATTTAGGGCTTGTGTATTAATCACTTCGATTAAATCGAATGATCATACTTTAATGCCCTTAATTGCTTCGGTTTTGGAATTCCTTTGAATCCTTTCAACATTTTCATACTTGCACTTTACCTAGTGCCTTTATGAAACACTTTGAACCCTTCAACCTTTCCAAAAACTTGTACTTTCAAAGTACTCATATCCTAAATGCCATTAGGATATTTTATGAAGCAATTAATTGCTCGCACTAATGCTTTAGTGATCCACATGTGTGTTAATGGTTTTATCCATTAAAACACTTTGTATTTCAAAATACCTTCATTCAATCGATTGATTTCCTATTCAGACAGGATTCGCATGTTTTGAATTCATCAATCTTCTATATTTCAAGAGCCATGATTGAAAACAATTCATCGATTCCTTCTTTTAGGAATTTTGATCGAATGTGGATAATTATCTAATTTGTTTTTCTTTTCTTGATTTAGCATAATTGTTTAAGTTTTATCAATGCTTATTTCTTTGCTTTATTTACAACGGTAAAGCAATTATGTACGAATTAAAAGCTTTAATTAAAATAATTCCATTCATAATGGTAAAGCTAAAAGGTTTCGTACAATGTTCGAAATAAATAGACAAAACTCTAACTAATGCTTAAATCCAGATTAAAGAAAAACATATGCTAATAAGAAAAATCCAGATGCTCCTTGACCCATTCCTTGAAGTATGTTTCCCTCATGTGCAATTGAAACCCAGACTTGGTCACTTGCAGCACGTTCCAGTCATCCTCTGTAAACACTTTTACAGAAACCAGAAATGTTAGATGATTTACATCAAAAGAAAATCTTAAGATGTTTTTCATCAAAAGGAAATAACTTAGGTTATACCTTGGTCAAGTATGTTTCGGAATTCCTCATCAGTCATGTTCCTCAGTTCCTCATTTTTCTTACATAAGGGACAATTCTTTCCTTTGATCAATCCTTGTCCTCTTTCGAGGGCTTTCTCATATTTGTCTAACAATTTATGCAAATCATTGGTCTCAATTCCTTTACTTGGAACTTCACAATGATCGATAAAATGAGAGAATGATTCAGGCAGGCCATTTGTGATGATTACCATCTTATCATCTAGAGTCAATATAGCTCTAAGCTCCTCGATTCGTTTTAGCCTCTTGATCAGGTAAGTGCAATATTCACTAATATTTTTGAACCCAGTCATGCCTTCATCGTGGAGTGATGATATCCAAATTTGCAATATTGTTTGTTCGCAATCGGCAGTGAATATTGGCATGGCTAAATATAAATAATAGACAACAATAAGCAGACATATTTAAGATAATACTTATAATTAACGAAGATTGGTCTTTCTATCGAAAAAGTTCTCCCACTATTTTATCGAAACAATAAACCCCTTGCATTGTTCGGGAAATTCTATTTCCTAGTAGGTCTTGACGTCCCAGCAGACATTAATTGCACCCACGACTCGCGGTCATACAATTAACTCCCTAGGTAGGTATACTTTTACCAATTGTGTTACTCCACAACCTTCAAGCTATTTTGCCTCGATTTTCGCATCTATCTAGCACTGCTACATCATAGATGTTACTACTCGTTTAAGTCTAACCCAGTCAATCTTGATGAGAAACTGGCCCGGTCATGAAATCCGCGTAACTGGTTATCGGTCGATTTTCACGTCCCGACCAGTCCCCACCCTTGTCGAGTTTAGTTAAAAACAAGAATCAAGGAATTTCGTGTATTGTCCCTTTCTTCGACTCGGGTGCCAGACTCTGGATCACCTCTATCGACAAGTAGACAACATACACTAGTCCCTATTGATGGAAGGCTTGGATCTATAAAACATCATTTTATAGTTTACCCAATATGACTTAATATTTTAATTCCGAGAGGGGATTTTCGGTTTTAGGAAGTTTGAGGTAACTCTCCTCGAGATCTCACCGCGTTTAATTATGCTTTATAGTTTATTTAGTGATCTATATTCTAGCGCGCAAGCCAAAATAAATCAACAAATAAAATAAAACATTCACACCTAGCATGCATGCTACCACAGTATGTTTTCGATCGGGAGCCTCCTATGCGGACCACCATCGAGCCAAAGACGATGGTCCTATTGGTCAATCTATTGGGTTTCATATAGACCTACTCTATTACACATTTTACCATGCATACATGGCCTTTAGTCTTCTTGGGCTCCCACCTTGCTTGTAACGGGCCTCCATCCTAAACTAATAAAACAGTAAAGCCCTATCTATTACAATGGCTCAAAGTGGCCCAAAAACTTAAGGCTCGCAGGCCCAATAAAACCAATAAGATTAAAATCAACCAATCACATCTAACCTAAAGGTCAAGGCTCGGCGCGATCGAAAACCACGTAAACAATTTCACGTTGAGCAAGAAACAAGCAAAATTATAATTTTCTTATTTCTTATGTTACTTTAAAACTACCTTTTAAAATAACTTTAGATTCTAGTTTTAAAAATCCCTTTCTAAAACAATCTCTTAATTATCATTTTAAAACCCCTTTTAAAACGACCCTTTGATTTTATTTTAAAACCCCTTTTAAAATTAAATCACAATTCCTATTTTAAAACCCCTTTTAAAATATCTCATGGTTCTTACTTTAGTCCACTACTAATTATGAAAAATTAATCCTTCGGATAATAAAACACCTTTTAAACATAATTCAGGTTCTGGAAATTTCAAATTTTGAAAATTACAGTTTGGTCCCTCAATTTTCGAAAATTACGTTTTGACCCCAAAACTTTCGGAAATGATAAATCAGCCCCAAAAATTCCAGAACTTGCAAATTGGCCCAGAAAATAGAAATTATTATTTTATTTCCAGAAACTTTTATTAATCGCAAAACAGCCCCTGAAGTTTTCATAAATTGCAAAACAGCCCCACAACTTACGGAAAATGCAAAACAGACCCCTATCGCTTAGAAAAACAGATTTTCAATTTCAGCCCAAAATTCCTAGAAAAATAAAATTTCAGATTCTGTCCAGATTTTATAAAAATCGCAAATTGCAGTTTTAGTCCTGTAATAATCGCAAATTGCAGATCTGGCCCAAATAAGAATTATGCTTTTTATCCGAACACATAATTAATCATAATCAGCAAGATCCATGCATAGAACACGACAAATAAACATATACACGGAAATTTGATGTGTTCAGGCCTTTTTCATATGTGCATAATAACCTGGCTCTGATACCACTGTTGGGATTTTATGGGTATAATTTGTCAACTACAACAGTGCGGAATTTAAAATTTTTATCATACACCAAATCCCAGGGTTTCTTATTAGCACATATGAATAAAGGTTGAATTTAATTAAAGCATGCATATACTAAAATTAAATAGATGGTAAAAGCCATTTTACCTCACCACAGGCAAGGTGGTGGTTTCCTCCGGTCTTCGGTTGTTCACTAGAGCACCCCAAGTGTTGTGCCTCTAGAGATAGTCCACACCAGTTGAATTTGAGTGACTTCGCGAAATCCCCAGGCTCAGAACTAGGATTAAGGAATTGTCTCGTCAGGAATTGGATGCGGATCCGGGAAGAAGACTTGGAGAAAAATCCTTCACAGGGGTGGGGCGATTTTTGGAGAAAACTAAACAGGGAGAGAAATCGATTTTTCTTCTCAATTAGTTGGCTGAAAATTTCGATTGTGTCTCATCAAATTTTCGATCTCTCTCTCCCTATTTAATGGGGTTGTTAGTTTGTTGAGATTTCTTGCTATCTTGAAGAGATTATGATATATCTCTTATATTTAGAAGAGTCCTTCTAGATGTAAAATATATCTCTTTTTCCTTATCTCCTAAGGAAACAAGATATGCCATATCTCTTCACAAGATATGCTATATCTCTTCACAAGAAAATCTTCCCTAACATTTTTCCATCAAAATTGCCCCCTTTGACTAATTAATTATAAGATCAATTAATTTACTTAGCATGGTTCGGCCATGACTAAATTAATTGATCAAGAGATCAATTAATTAATTTAACCATGCCCACATGCTTCATCAATCTTAAATTAATTCAATCAAGTCACCCTTAGCAAAATCGGCCCATGTAAGAATAATCAATCCCAGATTAATTTATCTTAACAATAATTGGCCCATATGCTTTAATTAATTAATCCACTATTAATCAATTAATCATTTCCAATTAACACTTTAATTGAGGATTTAATCAATCAGAAATTCCAATTGATTCATTAATTAGTTACTCCTAATTAATGATTCTCCATTTCGAATTAACACTTTAATTCTCGATTAATTAATTAGTTACTTCTAATTAATTATTCTTCTTCTTGAATTAATACTTTAATTCATATATTGATTTAATTCCTTAAACCAATTGAATCCTTTCAGACTGTCACTGTCCAACTGTATTGTGTGTGACCCTCCAGGTTCACCATCAATTGGCAGCAGGCCCACGACTTTCGTGATTTAATTAGTGAGCAATTAATTGCTCCGATCAATTAACCACTTTAATTGACCACTCCAGAATTAATTTCCTTATTAATTCAGGAGTACCCACACCTCATGGTCGATGTCTAGCCACAAGCCCATGAGGCCCAACTTCAGGTGAATTGATTTCGTGAACCTTCACCTCTTATAAATGCCATGTACATACGGTCCTTCTATCAACTAATTTCCCGATTGAGACCTAGGGTGTGTGAATTGGTCGGCACCTCTAATTATCTCAATTCTGTACTTTCTAATTCAGGATAATAATTCCAGTGTGACTGCTAAATTTGGAAACCCCTTTCCAAATCCGTCACCGACTACGGCCGTAGATTCCTCGGATTTATTATCTAAGAACGTACAGGAAATTCTCTCATCTTATCAGGATGAGTCGATAGATCCTATATTAGTACTAACTATCCGCGCACACGTTCATACGTACCCAAAGTAGTCGCACAATGACCAAGCTATGTGATCGGCTCCTAAATCAAAGTACGTATTCCCGTGTACCGAATCCGCCCTAGTACCTCAAGTCAAAGGACTAAATCGTACACTATTATATGTCTTGAGAGACATCCCATTACCGATATGCTTAACGCACTTCCACGATGGGTCTCTCTGTTCGGGTCGTTCGATGCGTTCGATCCCCTATCGAACCACCTAGTCATATGCACTAGCATTCAATGCCTTGTTCATGAAACGACAACAAATTCACTTCATGTGAATCATGCATAATCCTACAAGTCTTGACGATTCATTCGATACCCCGTCTCGATATGAATCTATGACTTGGAACGTTTTTGAAATCACGACCTTTGAGATTGTTTCATTATTAATCGCACCCAATACTGAAGTGAATAATCCCGTAGTCATGAGTGATCTCAGGGTTTCATCCAATCGCTTAGATACGTTCGCGAGAGATGAAGTTGGCCATTGTTTAATTCACGTACTATGAATAAACGGGCGTATTATCTTATGAATCATAAGATTGCTTCTAAAGGAAGTTCCTTAACAAGCTTATATTTGTTGGCTTGCTGGGCACTATCCTATCACAATTATGTGGTGAACCTACGGGGGCATACACAATACACATGAAGCGAAAGCGAGGAAATAAGAACGATCGAGTCGACTGGGTGGACTGGGTGAATAATCGACTGGGTCGATTATTATGGGTGGGTCGACTGGGTCGACCCAATTGGAACAAAATGGGATCCAATTGGAATTGGATCAGGATCATAAATTAAATTGGAATTTAATTTGTGGATAAATTAATTAAGTTGGATTTAATTAATTAGAAAGGATTTTAATTAAATAGACTTAGAGTCTGATTTAATTAA
Source organism: Penstemon barbatus (assembly GCA_003313485.2). Classification (NCBI taxonomy): domain Eukaryota; kingdom Viridiplantae; phylum Streptophyta; class Magnoliopsida; order Lamiales; family Plantaginaceae; genus Penstemon; species Penstemon barbatus. Next base: position 34,572,441 of record CM064879.1, on the reverse strand, counting down.
AAGGGAGATTAAGTTAATTAATTGGGCTATTTAATTGGGAGATTAAATAAAGCCTGGTCAAAATTAATTAGCTGGGCTATGAATTAATTAGAAGACTTGGACTTCTAATTAAAGAGGGCCATGGCCCATGTAGGAGAGAAGAGCCCTAGTCCTAATAGGACTAGGTTAGTGAGATAACTATAAGTAGCTATATTGTAGTTATTTTTCACACAACTCCATAAGCAAAAATTGAGCAAGAGCAAAATACTCTCTCCCTCTCCCACACTGCAATAGCCGAACCCTGTCTTCCTTTATGAAGAATTTTTCGTTTTCGACTTTGTTCCAAAATCGTTCCTAAATCCTAGATCATAATATATCTTGTGTTCTAGCTGATCAAGATTTATTATTTTCGTGTAATTGTGGTGTATCAACCCGTAGAGGCGCAACACGTGGGGCGCTACTGCAGAGCTTGGGTCTATTTTGCTGAGGAGAAATTCAGAGTCCGTTTTGCTGACTGCCAACTTGGATTTGCAAAGAGATAGGTATAACGTGCAAACTTATACTATCGTTTTATTTATTCATATATATACAACTAGAGAATATCCTGGAAAGATTCCGTAAGAGGTCCTAAAATTTTTATATTCCGCTGTGCCTAGGGCTGTTTATCTTACCGAATCCCAACAGTGGTATCAGAGCCAACTCTAGGCTTTGTATATATATGAATTTGCAAGTTCTGTGTTTTATAAATCATATGTTTGATTTATGTGGCTAGTTCATTAACTTTGCATGTTTTAGGACATTTGTTATTTAACTTGGAGTTAATGGATAATTTTAGATTCGAAAATTTTATCATGTTAATGTAATTTTGGACTGGGATTTAATTGACTGGGTTTGTTTAATTAAATCTATGAGTAATCAAAACAAAATTTTATTTTTTTTAATTGGATCCAACCGCGGTGGCACGCGGCGGTGCGCTGCCGCGCACCGCGGCTGGGCGGCAACCGTGTGCTGCTGCCCACGGCAGCGTGCGAACAGCATGCTGGCCGCGCGAGCAGTGCACGACAGCAGCCTACGGGCTGTCAGCCGTGTGCTGTCACGCGCAGCCGCGCGCTGTCACGCGCAGCAGCGGCTGCCGCGAACAGCCACGCGCGGACTTCGTGTCCGCGCGTGTGTTGTCCACATGGCAGCCTTCGATTGGCCTTGACTGGTTGATTTTTGGTTGGACTCTAATTCTGCCTATTTTGAAAATTCTGGAAATTTTAGAATTTTGTAAGATTAGGAAACTTGGAGTTTTTGGATAAGGTAGTTATTTTGTTAGAACCAAACACTACCTTAATTAAACTAATCTAAACAAAATAGGATTATCTTGAAAATCATGGAGATTGTAAATTTTTGGGAAACTTAGAGTTTTGAATAAGGTAAGAATCTTATAGATTTAGATTACCTTAATTAACCAATTTAATCAAGATAAGATTTGTAGATTACTTAGAGCTCAAGTAAGAGCTAATTAATCTTAGAGGTTAATTGTTAATTCAAAATTAATTAACTTAGATAATTTTTTAGAATTAAAATTAAAGGATCCGATAAATTTACATTTTTGCCCTTATGTGAATTTATGCATGTTCTTGAGTGAATGTGTGGATTGATCGATTTTGCCCTTAAGCCCTGTGTAGTTTTTGGTTTATTTATTTTACGGGTTGTAATTAAATGGGCCCGATTGGTGCCCTTGCTTGCGCAAACAAATGTAATAGAATAGAACCATTTAAATTTGTAAGCTAGGCTTAGATTAGGCTTGGAGCCGAGAAGACCTCATGAAGACTTGGAGATCACATGGAGGCCCATTACCTTGGAGGACATGGAGGCCCAATTCATTACATGGAGGCCCAATCAAGCTGGATATTACAAGAAGGCCCATGATGTATGGGTTTGAAAATTTTAATAGTTAGGACATTTAATTTCCACCCTAGACTGACCAATTGATTCATCACATGGCTCGTGATGAATCGCATAGGATGGGCAATCGATCAATCATATCCTGCTAGGTGATGTATGTTTACTATTATTCTTTGATGTATGTCATGCATGCTTAGAATAGATCACGTAAACAAGATAAGAATATAATCTGATGAGACCTCGCACAAGAAAACTTAAAACCTCCAATTGAACTTAAAATTCAATTAGAATATTAAATCGAACTTAAGGGCGCATATGAATAGTCTCTATGGTCCAAGCCTATCCAATTACTAGGTCTTAGGCATATTGTACGAATATATCTCGATGTCTCACGAGTCGTGGGTCGAGCTATAGGAAGATGATATGTCTATTGCCTCGATGCACGAGTTTAGTGGCAAGGGAGGGGATAGCAAGGTTTTAGGTGCTGTCTCACGAGTCGTGGGGTGTCTAGGATTGAACTATTTCTCTCCACGAGTATTGGACATGATTTAACGCTAGTAAGTATGGATGTCTCACGAGTCGTGGGTCCATATCGAAAAACGAGGCTAAATGAACTTAAGGGTTAGCTGCGATGGTTAACCGTCGACGTAATCGACCACCAAGTGAATCAAATAGTATGGCCAACGAGTCGTGGGTACTAGGAGATTGCATTTGGGCCTTAAGCCCGCTAGGATATTTTAAATTCCCGAAATTTATGTGGGGGCATAAGATTTTGATTAAAATAGTGGGAGTAATTTACAAATAAAAACCATGTTTGTAAATTGTGCATTTTAAATTAATCTTTCGCGTATTTATTTCTTCTCTCGTCATTTTATAGATATGATGTCAAAAGAGCTTAGAGCACTTAGAGATTTGTCCATCTCATCCCTTGAACGTAATATTTTAACTGGACCCAACTTGCATTTCTGGACGCATCATTTGAATGGATTATTTGAAGCTGAAAACATATCCTATGTTTTGTCTGTGCCACCACCCATTACTATTTCACATGACGTTCCTGATGAGCTCCGTAAAAGCATCACCAAATGGAAACTGGATGATGGCTTAGCTCGTGAATACATGTTGGAATATATATGTCACTTGATCTGCGTTTGCAACATGAGCATATGGCATCCGCGAAAGAGATTCTCTCGAATCTCAAATTCCTTTATGGGATTAGAGATGGTCGTCGCAGATTCGCGATCACGAGGGAACTCTTGCAAGCAAGAAAGAGAAGGGAAACTCCTGTCGGAATCCACGTACACAAGATGATTCGACTTCTGTCTGAACTCGATGATATGGGTGTCGTGATGGACAATGATTTCCGATTAAATCTTATTCTACAATCTCTTCCTAGATCATATGACCGATTTATCGCGGACTCGAATCTCCAGAGGCGAGAAATCACTGTACATGTCCTGCGACAAATGCTCGAGGAACACGAGGCTTCTTTTGGAAAGAAAGCAAGGGTTGGCGAAAGGACTGGGCGGCGTTCAAAACCAAAGCAAATGGAAACCAGAGCTCCTTACTACACAAGGTCAAGGGAAAGGATTAAGCTCGAACCTATGGAGAGTTCGAACAAGTATATTCCTTGTTGAAGTTAATTTTACAATTAACTGTGCATTTTTGGTGTTAGACACTGACTGGAGTTCTCACCCTGTAGGTGATGGGAGCATCAAGGAAACTGGAGCCTGAGGATTGGATCCTTGAATAAGGCAATGGAGCTGGAGCTGCTACCAAGGCCGTAGGCAAAAGTAGATTTAGGTGGTTTGATAAAGTCATTAGGAAACTTTCATTTATGTACCTAGTTATTAATGAAAAACTTTTATTCATGTTATTGAATAATGTTGATTTTAATAAAAGCTCCTGTTTTCGTTTTTCATTTGGTACATTGAATTATTGACTTTACATTATAAAACCACCTAAGATAGTTATGCACGTACAACAAAACAAAAGGAAACAAGATAATGAAATATCTGCCTAATTATGGCACGCTCGACTTGGACATATTTCTAAGTCAAGGATTCAAAAGTTAGCATCATCTGGCGCGATTGAAATCAATCGCATTGATGAAATGCCAACATGTGAACCATGTTTAAAGGGTAAAATGGCTAAGTTGCCATTTAAGGGAAACCCTGAGCGAGTCAAGCAAACATTGGACTTGATACATACTGACGTATGTGGACCACTAAGAAAAAGCGCCCTAGGTGGCTATGACTACTTCATCACTTTCACTGACGACTATAGTCGTTATGGATATGTGTTCTTGTTGAAACACAAGTCTGAAGCCTTTGAGCAATTCAAAGAATTCAAGATGGAAGTAGAGAATCAACTTGGTCATACGATAAAGGCTCTTCGTTCTGATCGAGGTGGAGAATTTCTTAGTAACGAATTTCTGAATTATCTTGTAGAGCATGGAATATTATCGCAGTGGACTCGTCCTGCAACACCCCAATTAAATGGAGTAGAAGAGAGAAGGAATCGAACCTTGATGGACATGGTTCGATCCATGATGAGTGCCACTGACCTTCCTCTTTCATTTTGGGGACATGCCCTCCTCACGGCAACGAAGATACTGAACATGGTACCTTCTAAATCCGTAGAAAAGACACCATACGAATTATGGTTTGGCAAGGCACCCTCATACGCATTCATGCGCATATGGGGATCTCCCGCTTACGTTAAATAGCTAGTGGGAGATAAATTGGAAACTAAATCCACTTTGTGCAAATTCGTGGGGTATCCGGAAAATTCAATAGGATACGAGTTCTACGATCCTACAAGACAAACTACGTTTGTCTCGAGGAACGCTCACTTCTTGAGAAGGATTTCTTGGTGGACAAGAAAGAAAATAACGTAGAACTAGATGAGGTCACTGAAGCAGAAAATACCAAAGAGGTCGATCAAGCTGAAAGTGCACCAGAAAGTACACCAATACATCGTAGATCAGAAAGACAACGTAGAGAACCCGAGAGGTACTACGGTCTGCTGCATGAGACTGGACAGTCTCTGACCGACCCAAGGACTTACGAAGAGGCTATGCTAGACATAGACTCGGGAAAGTGGCACGAAGCCATGGAATCCGAACTGGACTCCATGCACTCAAACAAGGTCTGGGCCTTGGTAGATCCACCAGTGGGAGTGGCTCCCGTGGGTTGCAAGTGGATCTATAAGCGAAAGCTTGGAGTGAACGGAGAGGTAATAACCTACAAGGCGCGACTAGTGGCAAAATGATACACTCAAAGGCCAGGTATCGATTTTGAGGAGACCTTCTCGCCCGTCGCAATGCCCAAATCCATTCGGATCTTGCAGGCCATAGCTGCGTGGTATAACTACGAGATATGGCAGATGGATGTAAAGACTGCCTTTCTCAATAGGGACATTGATAAGGAGATCTACATGGAGCAACCAAAAGGATATGCATCCAAATGAGATGAACACAAGGTGTGCAAACTCCAGAGGTCCATTTATGGACTGAAGCAAGCTTCCCGAAGTTGGAACATTCGTTTCGATGAAACAATCCAAACTTTTGGATTCATCAAAGACATGTTCGAACCTTGCGTGTACAAGAAGATCAGTGGGAGTACAGTTGAATTTTTGGTGCTTTACGTTGACGACATTCTTCTCATTGGAAACAATGTGAAAGCATTGTCTGAAACTAAAGCATGGTTATCTACACAATTCTCAATGAAGGATATGGGAGAAGCATCCTTTGTACTAGGTATAAGGATCTACCGAGATAGATCAAAAGGACTGCTGGGCCTCTCCCAATCCCAGTACATAGATAAAATCTTGAAAAGATTTAATATGGAAGAATCCAAGAGAGGATTGCTTCCAATGAGACATGGGATTGCACTCTCTAAGTCTATGGCCCCTAAGACGTCTGAGGAGAGAAGCAATATGTCTCGAGTACCATATGCATCCGCGATAGGAAGCATAATGTATGGTATGTTATGTACTAGACCAGACGTAGCATACGCTCTAAGCGTTACAAGTCGCTACCAGTCTGATCCAAGTGAGCAGCACTGGATAGCCGTAAAGGCAATTCTGAAGTACCTGAGAAGGACTAAGGAATTGTTCTTGGTATACGGTGGAGGAGAATTGAAATTGGAAGGCTATACAGACTCGAGCTTCCAATGTGATGTAGACGACTTCAAGTCGACATCAGGATACGTGTTCTGCCTCAATGGTGGTGCGGTTAGCTGGAAGAGCTCCAAGCAAGAAACAACCGCGGATTCAACCACCGAAGCAGAATACATTACTGCGAGTGATGCAGCAAAGGAAGGTGTTTGGATGAGGAACTTCATCCAGAAATTGGATGTGATACCTAGCATCGCTGAGCCCATTACTATCTTCTGTGATAACAATGGGGCAATAGCGCAAGCAAAGGAGCTGATCTTACGCGTTTTCGTTAGTTCGATGAAGGCAATGTAAAAAGCTGTGCAACGTGAGTAAATGGGTATAAAAGATCAATAATGTTGTATTCAATGTGATCGAGTACAGATTACAATAATTGAGAGTCCTATCCGAGCATTATTGGATGTCGTACAAGCTAGAGGGCGAAATACATACGAGCTAGCCTATACTAATATTCCCAAGTGAGTCCGAGCGGTAGTCTAAAAGGAAGAGCACCTGGGAAGTTGTGTCGTCGTCATAAATGCCTGGGGTATTTATAGTTGAGATCTGGGACCAGGTGCACCACCCACATGAGTGCATTACTCAGCCCATAGGCCTGGGCCTGCGGTCGGCCCAACAGTGATTTTGGACACTAAACTTCCGCAATAGAGTTAACGTGGGATTCTTGTGCTCCTGGCTCGAGTATATATTCACGAGATCGGAAAAGATGAATTTCGACCTCACTATGCTGCTAGTAAGGATTGAGCCCACGTTACCCCTCATCAATACTCCCCAACTTCTCGAGTGTAAAGTGAAGCTTAAACTCGAAGAAGTATAAATAAAATGCTGGAATGAGACGAGCCGTTTTCCTCGGATAAGTTTTGGATATGCCTCATTAAAAACCTAACTCGAAAAAAACCCTTTGGGATAAAAACCAAGCTAGGGAAAAAGAGTGCATATCTTGTTAACTTTGTAACTGTGTCATCATGATATTACCCTTGTCGTCTAATGTTGGTATAGGATTTTCAGGTTGGGATCTTCTTACTGTTGCCTATTGTGACGCTTTAGCCGATCTTAAACAATATCTCTACATTCCTTTGATTTTGATAGGGTAGATTGGTGGCAGAAAGTGGAACCAACGCCCCCACAAATACATCTCTCTCCACATTGGTCTCCAATTTTGTGATTTTAGAAAATATTGGGGTCATAAGTGCAAATATCGGAAGTATGACTTCAAGTTCACCTTTAGGAGTTTAACCGCTGCGGTTACTCGGGGACCGATTTGCAATTTCCATTTTGTCCCTATATATATATACATCTCGATTGGGGGCCGCTGCTTAGCACAGATTTTGAATAAAAACCCTAGATCGGAGCAAGTAGATCGATAAGTGAATTTTAGCAATCTCTTTCGATCCCTCTTCGCATAATTAACATGTCCAGTTCTGTAGATCTGAAAGGCAAGTCCCTGGTAATGAAAGGTCGAGAAAATAATCCCGAGGAAGGGCGAATTGAGGATGTTCGAGCACCCGTGTTGGAGAACGTTGGTGACCCAACTCCCAGTTTCGAATCCGACAGGGAGGGGCAAGAATCTGATCCTGACTCAGAGGACACTGAAGATAATAGCTCTGGCGAGGCTACAGTTTCCGACGGGGAGGTCGAAGAGGATGGTGATCTCCCGTTAGGGAAGAATGAACAAAAGAAGTATATCATAGGCGGACGAGTTGTGGTTACAATCTATGACTGGGTGGAGCCATCGACCAGCGCGGGATTGAATATGACTGAGGATAGGGCAGACGAGATAATTTGTTCCTTTACTGAGAAAGATCGGGAGCAATTTGAGATGGAGTTTGGTCAATATATTGGCACCGGGTATTCAATCGTTATTCCGAGCCCCGAACAACGAGTTACCGACCCTCCTGAGGGATGTCAGGCTTTTTATACTAAACATTTCCACTACGGCCTACGCATTCCTCTCCCTCCTTTGATCTGCAGTATTTTGGAAGCTTTTCAGCTAACCCCTTCTCAAATTCTGCCGAACTCGGTTGGGCTTATAATAGCCTTTTGCGTGCTGATGAAGGCCAAAGGAAAGAAGGCTGCCTTCCAAAATTTCTGGAGGATTTTTCAAATGAGTACCTCCACGGCTTCGAACGCTGGTTACGTATACTTTTCTCAGAGACCGAAAACGTCGGTTTTGTCCTCCAACGTTAGTAGTAATTTGAAGGGTTGGAAGCACGAATTCTTTTTTGTTCGTGGTCCGATTGTCCGCCTTCTGAGGATAATCACGAACCTATTCTGCATGAATGGCTCGGAGCTAAATCATGGATCTATGGTAAACGACGTCTTAAGGGAGATATGATTCATGAGATTTCGGACGAATTTTTGCAATCCCTTCGAGCCGATCCTTATCAGACTCCTTTAATGACCCAGGAGGCGGTTTTGCAATTGGCCGAGCTCAGCGCGTGTTCTATTCCTGCCCTTCCAATCGAATATGGGAAAGCTACAATCGATCCTGCCAATGCTCCCTCCACATTAGGTGCGTTGAATCATTTCGATTTATCTTTTTACGCCTATACCTAATTTCCTTTTATTCTTCAGCTGGGATCGTTGATAAATTCCAAACCTCGATAGCTGGTCCGGTCGTCACTTCTTTCTCGAAGGGTATTCAAGGTCGGCCTCGTCGCTAAACATCAAAGGTTTCCCGTAAGGTAATAAAGTCCACCTCTGGGGTCGAAACTGCAGTGGCTCCGAACGCTGTGGTTACTTTTTCCCAAACTGCCGTCGCGGGAACTTCTCACCCTCATTCCGTGGCCGAGGGGACTTCTCAATCTCGAAATCTCGATCTCCGGTCCATTTTTCCAACCGGCTCCTCTAACCCGAACGAGGAAGGACTCAGCCATTATGCCCTACAAGAGGTCCGAGCTCAAAAGATACTAGAAACGAGGATGGCTAGCAAGAGAAGCAGTGATATCCCTAAGTCTTCTAGAAGGGTGAAGCCTTTTGGTCGAGGACCGGGTCCGATCAGATGCCGGGCGGGTCATTCTGAGCCAGACCTGGCTGATTTCATAGAGGCTCATTTCCAAGGACCAAGGGCGGCTGGATTCCCGGAGGATGGGACCATTGAGTCCGATTTGGGCCCAAACGGGGAACATACAGTGGATAAATCTCTTCGGATGTTCATGGCTGGGAGGTTTAAGGATGACAATACTGCGCTATTCCTTAAAAACGACTTCGAGCTTGCGGGTGATTTTGCCTATGCTCTTCAAAAGGTATACAAGTTTTTTGACGAATACTAACTTATCCTCAAAATTTTGCTTCTCCTTTAACGTTTAATTTCTTTTCTAGGTCGGAGACTTGTACAGTCATCAAGCTTACCGACAGGCCACCTTAAACTAGGAATCTCAGATGGCTCAGAGTGCCCTTCATAACATCCTTACGGCGGAGGCCACCAAGGCTGATCAGTTGAGGGATGCTACGACCAAGTTATCTGAGGCTGAAAAGGAGCTCGAGGAACTCAAGAAAAGCCTTGTCGGAAAAAGGGCCCTCGAGGAAGAGGTAGCCAAGTTGAGATCGCATCTTGAGCAAGCTAAGGCGCTATCCAAACAGGCCTATGCCCGAGGTCGAGAAGAGGGCAAACTTCCCGCCATAAGAGAATTTTTAGAGTCACCTTTTCTTGACGCCCTAGTTCGCTTGCGGTCGGGTGAAATTAATCAAGCTTTCTATTATAAAGGAATTCATCATCTTCTCTCAGCTGGAAGGATTCAGGGCGCTTTTGACGATTTTCTTCCTTACATGGATCCTTATAAGAACATCTTCGGGAAAGATTATAAAGCTTCTTCTCTTCCTCCCAAGCCCGAAGATTTAGCCGATCACGAGTTCGCTCCATTTCTTGAAGAATTTGGAGTGCCAATGCCAAATCCTGACGCCCTCGAAGCTCAATTTGAGGATGCAGATGTGGATATTGAAGGGGATTCCCGTGAACAAGGAGAGCAAGGCACTACGAATTCCAATTCAAGTAAATCTGGGGCTGATGCGCAAAGTAATGATGAAGAAGAGAGGAGCTCGAGTAGCGATGATTCCGATAGCTCGGAAAGCGATTCTAGTGAAGGGAAGGAACAAGAGAGATCGGATCATGGTTCTGGTGTAAAGGAATCTAGCCGTTAATAATTATCATGTAATAGGATTTACTTAGCGAATTATTGTAATTCCAAACTTGTTTTTATAGTCTCCTGCTTTTTTCTATCTGGTGGATGATCGAATTCACAATTTTCCTTTAGTGCTGAGCTTAATTCATCGCCTGTCTGACCATTTTGTTGCGCTTTTATAACGTCATTCTTGCATACTTGGTTGCGTCATCGAATCTTTTTTGGGAGTGGTGACTTACCAATCATTGTAAATCGCATGACGCCGTATCTCTTATAAATACTAAGGCCATTTTACCTGGTTTTTACGATAACATCATACACAGTGATCGGAGCTTTAGGAAATTTTTACGGTCGAATAACTATCTGAAAAACCAAGAGATGGATAAAAATTCGAACGTTCCTGTGATTTCTTCCGTGTCTTTTCCCAAGCCCAACGATAATAGAAACATAATGAAAAAGAGACAAGCTCCGGTTAAGTCCATTACTGCCGACGAGCAGACCTTCCATGGAAGAGGTAAATCTTCGACTGTCGCCCTTTCTTCGTGCTTGAAAACCAAAGGCTCGTACAAGAAAATTAAAAAGGTTTCTTTTGGGGAGGATGTATCTGAGCATGCGTCTTTTCCCGTTCAGTCCGTGCCTTCGAAAACTGCTGAGTCTTTCGATTTATTGTTTCCTTCTGGTGTTTCTCCCTTGAAGGGGGATATAACTCATTTTGATAAAGTTCCACATGAGAAATCCGCTCTGAGGCTTCTTCGGGGCAATATCTCTATCTCCGAGGCAATTTTATCAAACATAGAATATTCTTCATTCTTGTTTCAGTCTGGGTCGGATTTTCTTACCCGGGTAATTCTTGCTAACTTCCTTATCCTAATCTTCTAGTTTCTTTATTTTTAGCCTTGATATGTTTTCTTATAAGTTTAGGCTGGCGAAGAGTTCTTTGGTCTCTATGCGTTGGCAAGGCATGAGGTCGAACAACGAGCTGTCATTACTCTTGAGCTGGCCAGGAAGAAGGTTGAGCTGAACCACGCACTGGAGACTAATAGATTTCTTGAGGAGAAACTGTCTCGCAATGAGTTGAGCTCGGAATTTGAGAGACTCAAAGATATTTTCGACTGTGAGAAGAGAAGCTTCGAGCTTCGGGAGAGGGAAGCTTATGCTCGTGGTTATGCCGATCGCAGTGCCGAAGTTCGAAAAATTCTTTTTGAGAATAATTTCGTTTAGTTGTACTAAGATTTTCCTCCGCTGTAACATAAGCTTGCTAAGATTTTTCTTTGTTGTAACATAAGCTTGTTGTAACGGTAATATTGTCGAACTGTTTTTTTTTTTTGGGAAGTGGGATGGGTAGAGCGTTTAATGCTCGTATCGTGGCCGTTCATCCCACCGAATCTACACCGCTGATGCTAAATTCCGCCCCTATATATAGTTTCAAAATTACCTTCATATTTTTACTTGTCTGTGAATGTTTTGTTCGATCGGCACGGTTGTCTTTTAACTCCCCTCGATCAACTTTATGTTGCATTTGATTACTGCGATTAAGGTGTTCGAGATTCGAATTCGAACTTTCTTTCTCGACCTCCTCAGCGTCCTTACATAGGAAACATTTCCGACTAGGGTATCGACATGTGAAAAGGATTGCGACTAGGGTACCGGCAGGCGACCTGCTTCTTTGGATTCATCCCTTCTGTGACGGGTTAGAATTCCGATACCCTGTCGTTTCATCCGGTCGGTTAGTGGACTCGATACGCATCCATCTTTCCTTGACCGGGTAATAGTCTTGGAGAGCTTGCGGGGATCCGGTAGCAAGAATGCTGGAAAACTGTTTTCTCGCCAGAGATCTCGGATTTAGTACAACTTCGGGAGGCAGGCTCCGGCTTTGTTCTCCTGTTTTTTCTTGTTTGGCTTTGAAGAGTTCCAGCTTTCTAGTAGTATTTGTGGTAGGAGAGGAATGAATGTAGTGTTTTCGAATTCGAATCCTCTTTGTTGTAATTTTATCTTTGTACCTCGATGAATTATTTGTAATTGTTAAAACCGCTTATTAATGCAATTGTCTATTTTTATAACTCTCCTATTCTATCTCTACCTCAACGGATAGTGATTTCGATTTCCTGCAACTTCGTCGTTCCATTATCTTGTTAACTTATGATGCAAATCGAAAACATTTAACGGAAATGAACTTTATTCTCGTTGTGTAAATGATTCATGATCTTGTAGCTTCATAAAACGGCTTCCAAAGGAATCCTCGGAGATTCCTTAAGTTAGAAAAGATATTTCTTTTTGCTCGAATAACATTCTTGACCTTCAACTTAGCCATTACGCAGAAGAGATGTGATAGAATTTCAATTGATTATAATTTTCGATCTAAGGGGCATAGCAACGGCTTTCACCCTTAGTCGTTTCAGAGCATTTTTAGCCCGAGGGTCATAGCAACAGCTTTCACCTATTCGATAATTTCTATCTAAGGGGCATAGCAACGGCTTTCACCCTTAGTCGTTTCAGAGCATTTTTAGCCCGAGGGTCATAGCAACAGCTTTCACCCATTCGATAATTTCGATCTAAGGGGCATAGCAACGGCTTTCACCCTTAGTCCTTTCAGAGCATTTTTAGCCCGAGGGTCATAGCAACAGCTTTCACCCATTCGATAATTTCGATCTAAGGGGCATAGCAATGGCTTTCACCCTTAGTCGTTTCAGAGCATTTTTAGCCCGAGGGTCATAGCAACAGCTTTCACCCATTTGATAATTTCGATCTAAGGGGCATAGCAACGGCTTTCACCCTTAGTTGTTTCAGAGCATTTTTAGCTCGAGGGTCATAGCAACAGCTTTCACCCATTTGATAATTTCGATCTAAGGGGCATAGCAACGGCTTTCACCCTTAGTCGTTTCAGAGCATTTTTAGCCCGAGGGTCGTCACCCATTGTTATTTTTCGATCCAAGGGGCGTAGCAACGGCTTTCACCCTTGGTCGATCTTCGAGGGTCGTAGCAACAGCTTTCACCTTTTTTAATAGTAGACGGAGACAAGTAGAAATAGAATAATAGATGAACAGAGATCGATAATATTCGGAATATGACGAACAACTGAAGATTACGACGAGATGAACTTCCATTGAATAAACAATTTAAATTCGGAATAAACTTTCATTGATCATACGGTTTTCTTAATCGCGAAAAACAAAGAAAACAGGACTGGATAATTAAATAGTAATAGCCTAGAGTATTTAACAATTTATCTTCATCTTCCATAATATCTCCTCAAATTAACGGCATTCCAGGATCGAGGTAGGATCTCTCCATTAGGATAAGCAATTTTGTAGGCACCTTTATTTCCAACCTCGACGATCACATAGGGGCCATCCCAATTAGGTTGAAGTTTTCCAACATGCTTCGATACTTCTACCTTCTTTAGTACCAAATCTCCCACTTTGAATGTTCGGATTCGAACATTTCGATTATAGGATTTTTCCATACTAGACTTGGCGGATTGAATTTTCAACCTTGCTCGGTCCCTCCGACCATCTACGTGATCAACTTCCATTTCCCTCAGAGATTGATTTTCCTTGGGATCATAAAATTCGACCCTGGGAGAAGGTACGAGGCTCTCCACTGGAATAACGGCCTCCGATCCATAGACCAAACTAAATGGAGTTTCTCCTGTTGCAGCTTTAACAGTAGTTCTATTGGCCCACAATACCCCTGTCAATTCGTCAAGCCATTTTCCTTTTGCCTCAGATAGTCGTTTCTCCAGAGATCGAACGATCTCTCTGTTCACGACTTCAGTTTGGCCATTAGCCTGAGGATGCCCTACTGATGCGAAGTTCTGCTGTATTCCGAATTTTTCGCACCACTCTGTGATCCTTTTCCCTGCAAACTGTGTTCCGTTATCAGATATCAAAATCCTGGGAATTCCGAACCTGCAAACAATATTTTTCCACAAGAAATTTATAACTTGGAACTGAGTGATCTTTGTTAGAGCAACGCATTCGACCCACTTGCTGAAATATTCTACCGCAACCAACACATAATTTTTCCGGGCTCTTGCGGTCGGGAAAGGCCCCACAATATCGATGCCCCATTTGTCAAAAGGCCAACAGATCGGAATTGAGTGCATATGTTCGGCAGGTTGATGGATCAAATTCGAATGAATTTGGCAATGGTGGCATTTCTTCACATAATCAACAGAATCAGAAAAAAGAGTCGGTCAATAATAATCTGATCTTGAACATTTAAGAGCTAATGCTCGAGCACCGCAATGACTCCCTGCCTCTCCCTCGTGAACTTCTTTTAAGATAGCATCATAGTGTATTTCGGAGACACATTTTAATAAGATTCCAGAAGAAGATCGTTTATAGAGTCGATCGTCAACTAGAGTGAACGAGTGCGCCCGGTATTTGATCCTTCGAGCCTCGTTTGAGTTTTCTGGAAGCTTCCCCTCTTTGAGATAATCAACAATGGGGTCGATCCAGGAATTCTTAGGCTCATCGATTTCCATGATGTCGACTGAGGGGATCACATCTAGTTCGATAGCAGATGTATTCGATAATAACCATGTGATTATTCTTTCATTCTTCCCATCAGCAAGCCCTGTGAACTTTGATAATAGATCTGCCCAAATATTTTCCTCCCTTGGTATAGGCTGAATATCAAATTTGTCGAACTCGGAGATCAATTTCTTTGTTTTACTCAGATATTTAATCATATTGAACTCCCTGGCCTCGTAAGTGCCCTTCACCTGTCTATGAACGAGTTCAGAATCTGTTAATACAACAATTGATTTTACCTTTGCCTTTATGGCCATTTCCAATCCCGCGATCAGTGCTTCATATTCCGCTTCGTTGTTAGTAACGACGAAGTCCAAAGTGATAGCATAACTCAGGTCCTCACCATTGGGTCCTTGAAAATGAATTCCTGCTCCACCTCCTTCCCTGGTCGAGGAACCATCCACGTGCATTAGCCATACCTGATCTTCTGCTTTTTCGACCATTTTTATCTCAGAGATTGCCCCCTCTTCTGCATTCAGAATACCTGTTGACTCGACTATGAAGTCAGCCAATACCTGTGCCTTTATAGCAACCCGTGGTCGATATTCAATCTCGAATTGACCCAGCTCCACTGCCCATTTTATCAATCTGCCGGATGCTTCGGGCTTTGATAGGACCTGTCTTAGAGGCTGATTTGTTAAGACAATGATCTTGTATGTTTGAAAATAAGGCCTTAACCTCCGCGCAGCTACCACCAAGGCCAGCGCGAATTTCTCAATCTCCAAGTAATTTTTCTCCGCACCCTGCAATAGCTTGCTCAAATAGTACACTGGCTTGTGCTCGGATTTATCGAGCTTCACCAAGACCGAGCTAATAGCCTCTTCCGACACAGCTATATATAAATATAGAGGTTCTCCATCAGATGGCTTGGCTAACATTGGTGGTGAGGTTAAGTATGCTTTCAGGTCTTCGAAAGCCTTATCGCATTCTTCATTCCACTCGAAATTCTTAGATTTACGCAATAGTTTGAAGAATGGTACACTCTTGTCAGCAGATCGCGAGATGAATCTATTCAATGAGATAATCTTCCCGATTAAGCTTTGAACATCTGAGAGCCTTCTTGGAGGATGTAGATCGGTAATTGCTCGAATTTTTTCGGGATTGGCTTCGATGCCTCTTTCATGGACGAGATATCCGAGGAATTTTCCTGATCACACACCAAAAGTGCACTTAGCAGGATTCAACTTCATTCCATACTTCCTTAGAATTCCAAAACATCGATCAAGATGGTTGATGTGGTCCTCCTCCGTCATACTCTTTACGAGCATATCATCTACATACACTTCCATGATTTCCCCTATCAAATCTTTAAACATCATATTGACTAACCTTTGGTAGGTTGCGCCTGCGTTCCTTAAGCCAAAAGGCATGACAATGAAGCAGTAGACCCCTCGTTCGGTGATGAACGCTGTTTTATCCTGGTCTCTTTCATTCATAAAGATCTGATAGAATCCTTGAAAAGCATCCATCATACTAAAAAATACAAACCCCGCGGTTGAGTCTACGAGCATATCGATCCGAGGCAATGGATACGGATCTCTTGGGCACAGTTTGTTTAGATCCGTAAAATCATTACACATTCTCCATTTGTTTTCGATCTTTTCGCCCTTAGAAACTAGGACCACATTACATAGCCATTCTGTGAACTTTATTTCCCTGATCTGACCCGCTGCTAGTAATCTATCGACTTCCGCATTGATTATTTTGTCCTTTTCGCGACCGTGATTGCGCTTCTTTTGCCTTACAGGCTTCGCCTTTGGGTCAATATTCAATGAATGTGTTATCACCCGCGGGTCGATTCCAATTATATCGTCCGAGCTCCAGGCAAAAACGTCCACATTTTTCTGTATGAATTCAATGAGCATGGTTTCCATGCCTTCGCTTAGTTCCGTTCCAATTTTGGTGAATTTCTCAGGGGATCCCGGAACCAGAGTTACTTTTTTGTGGCCGGGCACCTGCACACTCATGTCGATACTTTTTCCTTTCTTTCCTTGTAATTTCTCGCAGTCGGGAATTGTGGATTCTACGCCAGGCTCCAATTCCGCTGCTCTCCTCTTAATCGGGAGTTCGGGTTCCACTTTCTTTTTAATGCTTAAAGATGAATTATAGCATTCCCAAGCCATGTATTGGTCGTTCCTCATTTCCCCTACTCCTCCCTCGGTTGGGAACTTTATCTTTTGGTGATAGGTAGATACAACTGCTTTGAAAATGTTCAGCGCCGGTCTTCCTAATATAGCATTGTAAGCGAATGACGTATCTACCACTAGGAATTTGATCATTCTCGTTATATTCTTCGGCTTGGTTCCTAGAGTTGTGCTCAAAAGAATGGTCCCCACTGGGACGATCTCCGATCCCCAAAAACCAACCAAAGGAGTTGTTACTTTATCCAGACGTGGGTGACAAAGGTTCATCCTTGTGAGAGCTTCTGAAGAGATAATATTTGCCGAGCTTCCGTTATCGACCAGTACTCTCTTGACCTCAAAATTGGCAATCTTTAATGTCAATACCATGGAAAAATCCGGATCATCTTCATTTACATCCCAATTGACGTCCGCAGGTCGATCGGCTTCACTGGAACTTACAACTTGATTTTCCATGGAGGGAAATTCCAAGGATAGAATTTCCTTCTTCGTAGAGACCCCAGCCCTTATTGACCTCAGCGTTCTTTTTCTAGCATTTCTGCTATCTCCCCCTGCTGGTCCACCAGCAATCATGTTTATCACTCCGTTTGATCGCTCTTCCGTTTGATTTCGACCTTGCTTCTGCTGAGTATTAAACTTCCTTGGGCTCCTCGACCTATAACGATTGTTATAGTTGCTTCCCTTGACAAATTCCTTTAGTTTTCCTTGTGCAATTAATTTCTCTATCTCGACTTTCAATTGGTAACAATTTTTGGTGCTGTGCCCCCGAGCCCGGTGATACCGACAGTATTGATCGTAACCCAACGCACCCGGCCTAGCCTGCGTGATCCTTTGAGCCTCGGGAATCGGATTTCCTTCCTCTAGTACAGTTAACACTTCTTCCTTCGAACTGTTGAGTTCAGTAAATTGAATCTTTCCGGTTCTAGGAGGCCGAGCTCGTTCATAGGAATGGCCATAGGAATTCGACCCTTGGGGTGGCATATGTGGTTTATAGGTGTTAATTCTTTGCCAAACAGACCCTCTGTTCGATCCTCCGTAATCACCGGGCTTTGGGACAGGGGCTCGATCCTATTTCTTGTTTAGAGGGAGTTTTACAGCATTCGAGCTTTTCAGCTTATTCATTTCTTCCTGAATCATGTATTTCTCAGCGATTTCCATAATTCTCTAAAAGTATTTCGGCTGTTTTCTACATAAGGCGTTCCCGAACTGAGTGCTTCTCGTTAGTTCGAACATTAATGAGGAGAGATATTCAATATGTGGAGTGTCAACTTTGAGAAGTTCGATACTGAATCTTGCTAACCATTGCCTCAAAGTTTCTCCTTCCAATTGTTTTACAGTTCCCAAATGATTAGCAGGTAACCTCGGTTTCCTCTGACTAGCAAATTGATGTTTTAACTTATCACAAAATTCCTCGAAGGAAAATATTGAGTTAGGTGGCAATTTTCCGAACCATTCGAGGGCAATTCCCTCGAAGGTAGTAACCATGTTCTTGCAGCAAAAGTCCTCAGAATGTCCGTACAAGTTCATCACATTAATAAAGCTGTTAATGTGTTCGCCGGGGTCGGTAGTCCCGTTATACCGCGGGAGTCTGGTTGGCACAGTTTCCGCGTTTCGAGCTTCGCGTATTTCTTGACAAAACGGCGAACAACGCATGATACTGTTCGAAATCTCCTTGTCTCGCAGACTCTCTCTATTCGGAAAATTTCCCGCTCGCCTGTCGGCACGATTGCCGCGAGGAGTTCCAATTCATGTACATTCCTTCTCCAACTCCTTAGCTACTCTTTCTTGCACTATTTTTTCCAGTTCGACTTCAGTAACCTTTTTGTAGGTCGATTTTCTGTCCTTGACAACACCAGAAGGGTGACTTTCCCCTACTATTGAATCTTCCACATCATGTACTGATCTCGGCGGAATTTATGATCGAGATGGTACACCCCGAGGCAGGTTTGTTACTGGCGCATGCGATATAGATCGCAGCCCACTATTCTCCCTCTGGAAGTTCGAAGATGGTATTTCAGGTCTCCCGTGAACTGCTGGCTGATCTACAGGTGATTGATCAGCCCTTCCCCCGTTCAGAAATTCTCGACACATCGTGCCTATGATGGACCTTAGATCTCCAACTGTCGTGTGAATTGGAACATTATCCTGCGGTATGACCGGCGGTACCTCCTGTTGTTGAGCCGCACGCGACAGATTATCGGGCTCATTATTGACCAAATTCTGCGCTCCTGCCGCATGGGAAGGTTCTCCTCTGATATACGTATTTCTCCTCGTAGTAGGCATATTTCGATCTAATACTCGAATAAGAGCCCCTCGGTGGGCGCCAATTGATCTTACGCGTTTTCGTTAGTTCGATGAAGGCAATGTAAAAAGCTGTGCAACGTGAGTAAATGGGTATAAAAGATCAATAATGTTGTATTCAATGTGATCGAGTACAGATTACAATAATTGAGAGTCCTATCCGAGCATTATTGGATGCCGTACAAGCTAGAGGGCGAAATACATACGAGCTAGCCTATACTAATATTCCCAAGTGAGTCCGAGCGGTAGTCTAAAAGGAAGAGCACCTGGGAAGTTGTGTCGTCTTCATAAATGCCTGGGGTATTTATAGTTGAGATCTGGGACCAGGTGCACCACCCACATGAGTGTATTACTCAGCCCATAGGCCTGGGCCTGCGGTCGGCCCAACAGTGATTTTGGACCCTAAACTTCCGCAATAGAGTTAACGTGGGATTCTTGTGCTCCTGGCTCGAGTATATATTCACGAGATCGGAAAAGATGAATTTCGACCTCACTATGCTGCTAGTAAGGATTGAGCCCACGTTACCCCTCATCAGGAGCCGAGATCTCATCAGAAATCCAAGCACGTACAAAGACGATACCACGTGATAAGAGATATCATTGGTAGAGGAGACATTAAGATGGAACGTGTCGACTCAGAAGATAATACGGCAGACCCGCTAACGAAGCCTCTGCCTCAAAAGGCATTTGAGAAACATCTGCAAAAGATGGGACTCAAGAACATAAAAGACTAGCTTTAGGACAAGTGGGAGATTGATAGAAATAGTGTCCTGCAAGCCAGCTGTATGGCGAGCATTTATTGTAATAAATGAGGATCTATTCAATTTTGATTAATAAATGCACTTTATTAAATGGTCAACTTTATCTTATGTAATAATTATCTACGCATAAGGATAGAAGTCCTTAGATCACAGGGATATGGGACAACCCGTGGACTGATCTCCAAGGCCGTGATCTAGAACATATTCAAGAGTCGTAGACTCCAATCGAGATAGGACATCGTTGGATTCGGTTAGACTCTCACTATTGTGTATACTCCGATGAACTGGAGAACGCTGGGGTCCACGAGCGTGACTGGGATGGTCGATACACATAAGTGGGTGGCTTGCTGGGATGCCAAGCGCACTGAATACCCCAATTAGGAAATAACTCACCATGGAAGCGGTAATCGCATATCGGGGTTGAAGTTATTCCAAATTTATAATAGTATACGAGGAACGATCCCTAACTACTTGAGGTGATAAGGTTTATATGATGCGAGAACGTCTATGCTTTGATATGGGTTCCGACTGACTGGTGATCGCCAGAAAGTCTCTGTGGACTCATATTGGGTATAGAGGAACTCGTATGCAGATTCATATCATCAACAAAGGATCCATTTACCCGACTTGATAGGTTGGGAAATTCTCCTATGGATTTCTGTGAGAAATTAATTCTGGTAAAATACTTGGCCAAGGTATCTGATGATTTTATGTAAGTAGCTCATAAAGATTAAGTCAAAGAGAATTTATTTCGAGACCAGAGTACATAAGGTCAAGACAAAAGAAAAGGGAATCCGATGAAAGACCATGCCCTTAAGTCTCAACTGGGAGATTGATCGATGGAGAGATTATGTCGTATATGGAAATTATAAATGAATAAAGGTTCAATGAATTAATTCACCAGTGATTGGGCTCCATGGGCTTGTCGCTGGACATCGACCGTGGAGTGTGGGAGAATTCCCAAATTGGCAGGGATGCTAATTTTGGAATGATCAATCGACAGAGTGTTCGATTGATTTAGAGTAAGTCTTACTCGAATAATTAAAAAATATTTAATTATAACCCACGGCCAATTATGTGGTGAACCTACGGGGCATACACAATACACATGAAGCGAAAGCGAGGAAATAAGAACGATCGAGTTGACTGGGTCGACTGGGTGAATAATCGACTGGGTCGATTATTATAGGTGGGTCACTGGGTCGACCCAATTGGAACAAAATGGGATCCAATTGGAATTGGATCAGGATCATAAATTAAATTGGAATTTAATTTGTGGATAAATTAATTAAGTTGGATTTAATTAATTAGAAAAGATTTTAATTAAATAGACTTAGAGTCTGATTTAATTAAAAGGGAGATTAAGTTAATTAATTGGGCTATTTAATTGGGAGATTAAATAAAGCCTGGTCAAAATTAATTAACTGGGCTATGAATTAATTAGAAGACTTGGTCTTCTAATTAAAGAGGGTCATGGCCCATGTAGGAGAGAAGAGCCCTAGTCCTAATAGGACTAGGTTAGTGAGATAACTATAAGTAGCTATCTTGTAGTTATTTTTCACACAACTCCATAAGCAAAAATTGAGCAAGAGCAAAATACTCTCTCCCTCTCCCACACTGCAATAGCCGAACCCTGTCTTCCTTTATGAAGAATTTTTCGTTTTCGACTTTGTTCCAAAATCGTTCCTAAATCCTAGATCATAATATATCTTGTGTTCTAGCTGATCAAGATTTATTATTTTCGTGTAATTGTGGTGTATCAACCCGTAGAGGCGCAACACGTGGGGCGCTACTGCAGAGCTTGGGTCGATTTTACTGAGGAGAAATTCAGAGTCCGTTTTGCTGACTGCCAACTTAGATTTGCAAGGAGATAGGTATAACGTGCAAACTTATACTATCGTTTTATTTATTCATATATATACAACTAGAGAATATCCTGCCAAGATTCCGTAAGAGGTCCTAAAATTTTTATATTCCGCTGTGCCTATGGCTGTTTATATTACCGAATCCCAACACAAGTTACGCGACACCTTGCCTTCATTTTCCAACAACGCCCTTCCGGCTACCCCTAAGTTTTCAGTCTTCTAATTCCAATGGTGAACCCCATTTTGACCACATGAAATGCATGTGTGAGCAACGGACAACAAGGGCGAGAGTGGGTAAGTGAATAAATCACTATTCATTATCTTCTTCCACAAGAAGAAGTTTACTATTTCGAACCTAACTTCATTTGGCCATAACTCCTTCGTTACAAGGCCAAAATCAGTGATCTTTATATGCTTGGAAAGCTCTTGACGAGAGCTTTCTGATGGTACAAATTTTAATTCCAAAAACGCAATAAATAATTTCCAGAAAGTTCTCAAAGATTAGGAAATTAAATCAAAAAAAATTCATATCTCCAAATCCGCAAGGAATAACATCATAAATATTTTCAGATATGATATTCAACATATAACCATGCTATCATAAAAATCTCGTAGCCTAATTTGAAGCATGCTAAAAATCACCATAAATGCTCAAGCAAGAACAACAAAATTGGATTTTATAATTTTCTGAAATTAAATCCCCAGCAAGCTCATCAATTGACCACACTCATTTTGCAGATCATAAATTCATAATCAGATCATGTCATATTCTGAAAATTACAGCATAATTTAAACCACTTAAAAAATATGCCATTTAAAAATTCTATCATGAACATGTAAATGAATTTATCATGGTGACTTGTTATTAAAAAATAAACATGTAAATGAATTTATCATTTAAAAATTCTATCATGAGCATTTCCATTAACATTCCTAATAATTCACTCTGACTGAGTGTAGTAATCAAAAAGGAAGGCATAATTATCTTGTCTCATTAGCAATCATATTATCACATGAATCGTGAAATTTCATAATATAAAGGCATAATTTACAACAACATAAATCATGCCATTAAAAGAAGTGAGCATAGAATCATAGAGATTTCAACATTTTTTCATATCCAAAAAGTACTGAAATTAAAGTCAGAATTTAACCAATCTGGCTCTGATACCAATGTTAAAATTCGAAGGATTCGAATCCCGATACTTACTCGGAATCTCCATGGATCACTCGCAAGAATTCAAACGCCATTTTGACTGAACATCGTGGTTTAATCACCGACTTCTTCATCTTCGAAACTGTTGGTCCCAAGTGGTCAGATGAGGTCTAGGGGGGGGGTGAATAGACCTCTAAAAATTTTAGACTTAAAAACTTTTCAGTTGTTTGTTAGCAGACTAAGCTGATCGAGAAAAGTAAGCTGACTAGGTTGATCGCACACGAAGTTTGAGCAGCAAAGTTGACCACTCTTCAGATAAATACTTAGTTGATTTCAGCAAAATCAGTTTTAAATCAGATTACTTGCAGCGGATATTATCAAGTGTTTTTCACAAGTAAACTTAGTCTTTTAAAGATTTTATCCCCAATTTTAAAACTCATTTAAAATCTTTAATAGTTTGGTTCAAGTGTAAACTTATGTAATTTTGAAATATGCTAGAAAACTTATGTAAAAATGAACACAAGAATTTCTATAGTGGTTATATGGATTTAAATCCTTTAGTCCACTCTTCCAAGTCACTTAGATCTTGGGTTATACTAGAAAACACAAATTTTAACAGTATACACTGCTTACGCCAATCAACAAATGAAAATGCCACAAGTTTACACTAGGAAATCACTAAGATGACCTAATCTACAGAATTTTAAGACTCACAAAGATGGATAAAATTCCTCACAACACTCTCTAATAGAAATCACTCAGATTTGTGGGTTTTTCTTTGATCTTCAACTTCGGCTTTTGTCAACAAATGACTAAGCTGATGAGTGAGCTGTTCGTGAGTTCTTGAGACTTAGAAGAATTCTGCTTCGAAAGTTTCTCTCAGAAAATGTGTTGTTGTAGCTACTTCTTCTCTCAAACTCTTGAACTATTTATACTCTCGGCTTGAAAAATGTCCGTTGATCTGCAGAAAAACAAAAGATGAGAATCAAATACAAAGTGTTTCATCAGATTCTGGTTTTTATTTACATTCATAAGTGTTTGACTAAGTATAGTAATCTACACTGAGCGTCATGGAAAGCATAAGGTCATTTATGATAATATTTTGTACAAAAAAAATTCCCAAACAAATATTCAGTAAAACTCGAAATGTAGTTTCCTTGCTTTCTTAGATGAATATACATTATGTGGCTTTCTATCACAGGCCTTAACAAATATATCAATTCTTCGCTGATGAACAATTATTTAAGAGCTAAATGCAAAAGTACCTCCTTATGCTTTGCCTAGTTTGAAAAAAAAAAGCCGTATGTTACTTTCATTAACAAAACTCACAACGTTCTTTTATTATTACCAAAAACACCCCCATTTTAAATTTCTTACATAAATCAAGAGGGAAGTTCTTGCCATCTTTTTTAAGAAAATGAAATGTTTATATTTTACTAATTAGGCAGAGCAGAGGGATTTTTTTGTGTTTCCCTACCCTAATTTCATGTCTAATCTTTTCATTTCCGCTCGTGCTTTTCTGAAGTTTCTAAATGCGATTGCCTGATTAATTGTATCTTTTCATTCATGGAGTGTAATTTACCGTAAAATTTTCTACAATCATTTTAGCATTATCCTTAATATGGCTTCTTGAAGTCGTACCCTTTATTACATTTAATATTGTTTCCTTGAGAGCTTATCGACACTCTCAATGAACATGTCCTTGTCTATTGGGGATTGACTTATTGTATCATATCAAGCTTTTGTTTTGATCCCCTACTTTTGTACTCGTTCATAGTTTACCCCTCCCTATTTCATGAGGTACTTTCTCGTATCGGCTTCGTAACCAAAATTGTTTATTTTTGTCGGATTCTATGAATGTTATTATTCCTTGTCCTTCTTTTTCCCGAATCTATTTATTGAGTTGTGATCGTTTTGAAATCATCCATATTATTTCATATTACTCTTTTTCGTTTGTATTCAATTATGCAATCTTCTAAATTTCCTGAAGGAATTGAATTGTCTCGGTTTCTTTTTGAACTTCACGTTTTCATTTGTCCATTCATAAATTATTGTTCCTTTGTATATTTCATTCCTTTTTGCGAGCTGGATAAATCAGATCAATTTATTCTCAATTCCTTTCAAACTTCGGACTTACCTTTTATTTGTTTTGAACTTATTTTTAATCCCGTCTCGCTCAATTTGATCGTTTCGATGTTCTCAGATTTCACTATTGAGCTTTACTTGTTTTCTATTGCAGCTTGTTGCAATCATTATTGAAATGAATCCTTAAATTGCGCCATTTATCTTGACTTGTTTTGCGAATGACCAAACACACTTTAATGTTTTGGTTATTATCGTCATGATACTTGTTTCGACTTTCTATTATCCTTATCGATATCCTTGCTTTGATCTTCTTTTTAACTTACACCGTTTGAAATGGTGAGGCTCATCCCTTCGGTTATTCTTATCGGTGCGCCTTAATTGTTCTCTTTGTCACTTATATCGAACTATTCATTTGATTATCTTTCTTATCGATATTTCGGTCCTTTTTCAATCTTCGTTGATTCTTCCATATGTTACCATTGCTAATTCTTGTCTTGTCGTCTTGAGCACCTTGATTCGATCATCTTTCTAATCCTTATCGTGTCTCTTCATTTGACTCATTTTTTTCCTTGCGAAAACCCCAAGTCAAATGCCATTCAATACCTTTTGAATTTCCTCGGCTAAACTGATCTTATATAATGTTATGTGAGTAGTTTTTCTTTTGAGAAGAATCTTAATCCGCAGCATAAGGGTTGGAATTATCATCGTATCCCATTCTACCGCGTCATGATTATATGTAACGTATATGAAGTACTACATCGATCATCCTCATGAACCTTACTGCATATCTCAAGATTTTCAGAAATATCTAACGTACAAACGAAGACACGTTTGTATACTCATCTAGATGAAGAAACAAGTGAATTCCATTACAAGTGAATTCCATTATGGCGCGGCCAGAGTATAAAAAAGGCAACTTGGGAGTTAGAGAAAAAGATATGTCAGAGTTTTGAAAACGTATAATGTATGAGAGAACAATTTTCGCACACTCATTTTAATCAAGAAAGCTGTAGATTCCACAAGTAAAAGTTTTATGATGCACACAAACTACGGAAGAAACATTTCGGGAGCTAAAAAAAAGATACGTCGGTGTTACCTTGATCACGTGAATCTCAAGAGAGAATTTGGGGACCAAATTCTTTAGGGGGGGGGAGGATTGTAATGCCCGAAAAAATTTAGAATCCTTTTGATTGGATCTTTAATCCAAATTTATGTGCTAATTTTTATTTCAAAGTTAAACATTAATTTGAACTAAAATATATAATTTAATTAAATCTTGTGATCTTTTGAACTTTGAAATAATTCAAACTATAAAATTTACTTTAAAATAAGATTAAGACCTATTTGAATTTTTCGGGCTTGGATGTACAAAAAATTTATTTTAAGGGGTGAAATTTATGTTTTCATAACTTTAGGGGACAAAATGCAAATTTGTCCCAAAATCTTGTAGGCTGCTAAATAGCAATAATATTATCTCCTAGGACAGCAAGGCATGCCCTTGAGTAGAGTAAACTCTACTACCCAAGAAAGACATGCATTCGTGCAATTGGAAGTAATTATAATCACCTCTTCCCCATATTGTGTGTATATGCATCTATACACTAAAAATATCTGATTCCATTATCCAAATGAATATCTCCTCAAACCCACATTATCTTCTTACAACTTAAAATTACTTAGATAGTTAGTGAGAAGAAGAAAAGGGAAAGAGACAACACACTAGAAATATACAATTTTTGGATTTTCACTACACAGCCTCGATTTTTCAACCATTCCGTCTTCGTCCACCGTTTGATCATACCCAAATTTTGCGTGAAGGTCCTACACACATATGGGTACATATTGACCGTTCGGATCGTTATTTTCATCTTTCTAAGTTAATCGGCTGACGTTTGAAATTGGTGAAAAATAAGGATTTGAGGGCTTTTGTTATGAACCACCACCGGAGCCGCCACCACTGCAACCGGAGCCGCCACAACCACCATCGGAGGTCTGAAGATTAAGAGAGCTTCATCCCCTTTGTTGCTTTGGGTAAAAATCCGTCTATGCACGTGTTCTTTAATCATTCTGATTTTACTTTCTTCTCTTTAAAGTATATATTGAAGAAGTTTAATTTATCCTTGTAGCTTTTGTGATAAGTTGTTGAGTTTATATTTAGTACTATATATTTGATGACTTTGCTTTGTTTTTGTTTAGATATTGCTTATATGTTTGGATCTTGATTTATTTTGTAAGAATGTTGATGTTTTTAATTTTTGAAACTTTGGGGGGTATTTTTGAAAGGTTTTAAAAGTTGAAGGGTTAAGGGCTTCGATTTTGTTGGGAGTAAAAATGGACTGAAATCTAAGTTTTTGTTTGATATTTGGAATGAGTTTACTTAAAAATTACTTTTTTTAAAGTTGCTTCGAGTTTGTTTGCAAAAAGGGAGTTATTGAAACTTTTGGGGTTATTTTTGTAAATCTGAAAATAAGAGGGCAAAGGCGCTGTTTTTTCGTTGTTTTACATAGTTACTTTTATAAACTTTTGATTAATTGATTTGATATAGTGCTTTCTTCACTTTTGTTTAAATATTGAAAATTTGTAAAATTTTTCGAAGAAAAATTATACTTAAAGAACTCTTTGTTTCTCATAGTTAGTTTGTGAAAAGTTATTAAAACTTATTTTTAATCTCAGTTTTATATTGAAAATATGCTTGATTATTTTTAAATATTGATTAGATGCTTGGATCTTGAATTAATTTTCAAGAAAGTTGATTTTCTTAAGTTTTGAAAACTATGAGGGTTTTTTCGAAAAGTTTTAAACTTATGCGATCTTTAAAGGTTTGATTTTTGAAGTAACACGATACTTAATACTCTGTTTTTATTGATTTTGTTTATGGGTTTAATTAAAAATCATTTGATTTAAATTTTGTTCCAAATTTTCGGAAAAATGGATGTTTTTAAAGTTTAGGGGATGTTTTATAAATCTGAAAAATAAAGGAAAAATTTTGCTGTTTTGGTGCTGTTATATGTAATTAGAATTTTAAGTTTTAAAAATAATTACTCTTAAGTGGAGTTGATGTCGTAAGATTTTTTTAAGCACTTTTGTGTGATGTGTTAGATTAGGAAATCCTTGTGTAGGATTTTCAGTAGTTATGTTTAATTAAGGTTGTTAGATAAATTCTAAGTCGTACGTACTTGCTCAGGTTTCGGATGTGCTTCATTTGTGGAGTTTTAGTCGCTATACTAAGCGACAAAGGTGAGCGTTTTGCGTTGAATTTGTATGTCGGTCTGATGTGCTAGTAGATCGAGTCAAACATTTACTTATGCTCTTAATTATCAAAGCATGTGTTATATTATAATTTCTATTGTATGTTGTTACAAATAGATTGCACTTGTTACGTCGATATTACTCGCATGTAATCTTAAGTATATCAACATGATAATCCAATACATGCTACATCTGAATCTACTAGTTGCAAATATATTTTACTAAACTATCATGACACCCAAAATTGCATATTATAAGTTGTTAAATGTCGATAATATGTTAAATATGCTTGATATGTTATGTTTCCATTTATTCCAATCATGTGTTCCCATTTGTTTCCGATTTTGTGTGGGCCCCTTTTGATTGGTATATGGACCCGATGCCAGCCTGGACGGCAAGGGCCGGCGGGATTGTCACGGTTACCTATAGGCCTGGCCTTACAATCCAAGTGGAGAGGAACACTTGGGGAATAAGGACGAACTTAGGCAAAGACATGTCGATGCATATTAGATAGTAAGGTCGCTCCTTACTTGGTGTGTTTGGATGGACACCAGTCTGAGGATGGAGGGTAAGTGGAGGATGGCATCAGCAATTATGAGTTATGTGAATTTTGTGTTTCTTCCGTCTTGAATATATGCTTAATTTGCTTAATAACATGCTAACGTTATATAATATGTTACATCCACGCATCACCATGCAAATTCGCACACAACCTCACTAAGTTGGACGATCAACTTATGCGTTCCGTGTTTCATTTTTTTCAGTTTCAGGTGTCCTGGAAAAAAATATGAGTTAGGTTGAGTTATGTAAACATTTATTTGGGCTTTTAATGGATTCATAAGTGGATCATTAATGATTCTAGTGAAAAAATACACACTTAATTAAATTAATTAATATTTAATGATTTAATTTTGACTCAACAATATTATTGTATTTTTTTCTCCTAAATTTATGAGAATTTTAGTTATAATATCAAAATCATTAAACATATTTATTAAAATTGCTTTTAAAAAATAGAAACAAAATATTATGTAGTGAGTTTTTCTTAATCCATATAATTTAAATAATATCATAATAATCTAATCTCATTTACTAATACATGAATATTTAAATAATATTTACTTATGTATGCATTTATTTAATTTTAGTTAAGTAAGATTCACAATAACTAAACGATCCGATTTATGATCTCACCCGACCCGACCTATTATGAACTCGTATAAAGCAACCAGTTAATGTTTTTCCCCAATTTTGACCCGCCTGAACCCCGCTCGACTCACCGGTTTGCCACCTAACATTCATAATTAATTCCGTAGTTTAATTACTATTATACCCATACTGTCTGTTTTTCCTAACCATAAGCCAAGTTTGAATGAATACAAAAGCATTACAAGTTTCTCTCAAGTTCACTTACTAACTTTCTCCATTTCTCACTTTCGTACTTGTTCAAGAGTTAGGCTGCCTTAGCCACATATGCAAGGGGTGGAAAAGAGCGTAAGGGATGTTTCGATGCTAGGAGTCGTATGACAATTGAAAGAGTCAAGTCTGTGGCATTAAGCTTCATTAACTTCAATTAATAATCCTAATATACCACCTTCAAGTAATGTAAAATTTGTTATGAAATATATACATAAGTTGTGGATGCCATTGCAATTTACACTTCAAGTTATATGGTGTCAAGACAATATTATTGCACTTGGTTGTATAAGAAAATAACACATATCTCTATATGTGTCAAAGCAAGAAGAAGTGTGGCATTGCATATGATATGTGGAAGCATCTAAATATATCAAATTGTATGAAGGACACATGTATGACAAGTAACTAATCTTGATGTAGTATAAATAGATGAGTTCATTTCATCATTTGTACAAGATGAACTGCAACCTCAAATGAGATAAAATAGTTGAGGAGTTTTCTCTACATAATACTTTGTTTACTACAATTTGTTCATCCTTTTATCCTAAGTTTTATTTTGTTTACTACAATTTGTTCATCCTTTTATCCTAAGTTTTATAACACATTATCAGCACGAGTTCGCTCTATAACTCGATTTCAAGTTATATTAACACTTTGAGAGGCATATTCTCGGATTTGCAAACAGCAGCTTCGGTGTTTTCATCATTCCGACTATATTACCGTTGGATCATGCTCAAATTTTAACCGAAGGTTCCTCACACCAGGCTCTTAATTCTGACCGTTCGGATCGTCCTTACAACATTTGTAGGCGCCGTCCGTTATTTCATATGTGACGACAGGCCGAACCAAAACAAAATATTTTTTCTTGCTAGGTGTGATCCGTTGAACATAGATCCAATCAGAAGTTGACGAAAAAAGTTGGGAAAAGTAGCAATTGCCTCTATCCGGAAGAATTAAAATCAATAAACAAGTAATATGCATACTTTATTGTAGTATAAATAACTTGAAATTCGAATATGAACAAATTGTTTTCGGCTTGAAACAAAGCCTAATAAGTTTTGAGCTTGAAATAAAGGTTTTATGTTTAAGCTTGTTGGATGAAGATGAAGATGAAGTGCAAAGAAGACAAGTAATTAAGGAAAGGTTTTGATGATTTCCAAAACATCATAATCAGCTAAGTATGGAAGCTTAGTTCCCTTAGAAGAATTTTGAACAAGTAAAAGAAGACATCAAAAGAGTTCAAAGTTCAAAGCCCAGAAGACTAGTGATCTCATGCTGAAACAGCGAACAGAAGGGTAGGTCATCAGCCGAGTCAAATCAGATTAGTTCAGTATTTGATCAGCAGAGTATCTATCGGAAGAGTCGTTTTGATCAGCAGAGTATAAGAGATCAAGAGATTAGTCCAACGGTAATAAATGCACCAAATGTAATAAATGCTGGAAGAGAAGGGTAGTAATGGCAAATGATTGGAATTAACTCTCGGATCAGCAGAGTGCATTTAATGCAGCTACAGGAAAGTACAGCAGAAAAAGGACTGTAGCAGGTTACCGTTCTGATTTCGGGCTAAGGCTATGGATTTGAAGATTTGATCTCCTTCAACGGTCTTATTTTCAAATTCAAGTATAAAAGGAGCTGATTTCAACGAGCGAGAAATACAACAACATCTGAGATTTCGCATTCGAAGCAGAAATTTATCTAAGTCTCAAGAAGCTCAAACAGCTCACTCGTCTGGTGGAAGTCATCTGTTGACAGAAACCCAGTTGAAGAAAACACAAAATTACGATCTGAGTGATCTTGTAATAGCTGAGTGTTGTGAGAAGTTGTGATCCATCTTTGTGAGTGATCAAACTTCAGAGAGTAGAATTTCTTAGTGATTTTCTATTGCGAGCTTATAGCCTTTTCATTAGTTGTCTAGGTATAAGTGGAGAAATATTGTAATCTGTGTGATTATAGTATAACCCAGAATCTAATTGATCTGGAAGAGTGGACTAAAGGATTTTTATCCATATAACCACTATAAAAATTCTTTGTGTTGATATGCATTTAAGTTTTTCTTGCATATTTCAAACTGCATAAGCAAACACTTTGAATTGATTAAAAGATTTTAAAAGGAGTTTTAAAACTGGGGATAAAATCTTTTTAAGGACTTAGTCTACTTGTGAAAAACACTTTTAAACATCCGCTGCAAGTAAACTCTTGAGAAAACTACTCTGTTGAAAAACAGCTAAGTATTTATAAGAAGAGTGGTCACTCTGCTGTTCTAGACTTGTTCTTGATCAGCGTAGTCATCTTACTGTTCTTCATCAGCTTAGTCTGCTGACAGAAGACTGAAAAGTTTTTAAGTCTAAAATTTTTCAGAGGTCTATTCACCCCCCCCCCCCCTCTAGACCTCATCTGACCACATGGGACCAACAAGTGGTATCAGAGCAGGTGGTTCATTAGAATCAGTTGCCTGATCAACGAGCTTGATCCAAGTGTTTTTCAAAGGTTTTTCAAAACTTTTCAAAAGAGCATTTTTTTTGAAAAATTAAAACTTTTTGAAAAATGGATTGTATCAGTCATGTTCCCCACATTGCTGGTATGTCCTTTGAGGACTGGAAAATCAGAATGGAGATTTTCCTAGCTGCGTATAATGACAACATGTACACATGTATCATTAAAGGTCCATTCAGATTCACAAAGACCATGAAAATCAATGAAGTTGATACGGTTGTGGAAAAAGACCTTCATGAGATGACTCCCGAAGAAATCAAGCTATTCAATCTGGATAAAGTCGGAAGATTCATCATGACTAAAGCCCTGGACAATGATCGGTTTGACAAAGTCAAACATTGCAAGACTGCAAAGGAGATGTGGGACAAAGTCAGAGATATGAGCGAAGGCAATGATGCAATA
Source organism: Penstemon barbatus (assembly GCA_003313485.2). Taxonomy (NCBI): domain Eukaryota; kingdom Viridiplantae; phylum Streptophyta; class Magnoliopsida; order Lamiales; family Plantaginaceae; genus Penstemon; species Penstemon barbatus. The sequence continues at coordinate 34,539,865 of CM064879.1, read as the reverse complement.
AAAGAGCATCAGCTCACTGTTGCTTTGGAGAAACTGGATAACTTCAAGATGAAGTCTGGAGAGACCATTGATCAAATGGATACCAGGTTCACCAGAACACTCAATGAAGTTCTAAAGCTGGGAAAGACCTTCACTGACAAAGAAATCACCGTCAGAGTACTAAAGGCCCTACCCCCAAAGTTCAACATGGAAGTAACAGCAATGGAAGAATCAAGGGATTTGGGAAAAATATCTCTTACAGAGCTGTTCTCCGTACTCAAGGCATTCGAGTATAAACTGCCTAGAATGGGAATTGAAGAAACCTCAACTTCAGGACCCACAGCTGCCTTGGTTGCTACTGAAAACACCAGAAGACCAGCACAGAAAAGCAAAGAAGTGGACTCATCTGATGAAGCCACTCTACTCAACAAAAAGGAGTACACCGCTGGAGATGTAGCATTGCTAATGAACAATTTCAAGAAGTTCTACAAAAGAAAAATGAAGAACAAATACAACAATGCTTCTACTTCTAAACCTAACTTTCCTTCTCAAGATAAAGAGGATTATAAATCCAAACTAATGTGTTATAACTGCAGGAAATTGGGACACTTCATCAAAGACTGCCCATATCCAAAAGCAGAGAAATATACTGAGGAAGAGAAGAAAATCAGAAAAGAAAGAAAGCATCAGAGAGGCAAGGCTATGATGGCTGAAGCAGAAAAGCTGGCTGCTGTCTACTCATCTGATTCAGATTCAGACACGTCTGATGAAGAATCGTCTGATGAAGAAAAACCTGCTCTCCTCTGCCTGATGGCAAAGGAATCTGATGACTCTGAGGAAGAGGTAACTCCTCTTGACAATGAATTATTCAATTCATTTGAACAAATGATGCTTAACAATACTGGTATTGCTGAAGCATACAAAAAGCTTAAGGAAGAGATGATATTGCTAAAAGAGCAAAATAGTTCACTGAAACTTTTAGCTGAAAAGCCAAGAGAATCAGCTGAATATAAACAGCTTGAGCAAGAACATGAATCTCTGAAAGCTGAATGTGAGGTTTATAAAGGAAAAATCATGGAACTTGAAAATGTTATTGAGTCTCATGAAAAATCATCTGTTGCATCAAATCACATGTCTAGTAAACAGAAGATGCCTTTAGAAAAGGATAAGCAAGAATTGAACCATACTGAGAAATTTATATCTGCTGACAATAGTAAGGTCATTCTGTATGTTCAAACTGCTAGACCTGCCTCAACTGAGAAAGAATTAAAGGAGAAGAAATCTCCTAAGGCTAAAAAGAGAAAAGAGCCTAGTTTAGGTAAACAGACTAGTAAGACCAAACAGCAGAGTCCTAAGAAGTCTGCTGATAAAGCTAAAGTCAATCAGACTAGTGGTAAAACTAAGTCGTCTGTCAATGAGCAAGCTACTAGTAAGCCAAAGAAGCATAAGAATAAGAAAAATCAAAATGCTTGGTATGGAAATGAGTCATATTATGTGCAACCTGCTGCATATCCTCCTATGTATCATGCACCTCAATTTCCTAGTTACTATGCACCTTATCCTGCTCATCCAATGCATGCATACCCTGCTTATCATGCACCTTACCCTGCTTATGAACACTATTCTTATCATACTGATCATCAACATGACTTATCTGCTAATTATGATAAAAATGAAACTGTTCATGCTCCTGTCAAAACTCAGAAGCCTAAGAAGCCTAAGACATCAACATCTTGGGTTGTCAAAGCTGGAACTAATCCTTCAGGACCCTCTCAATAAGGGTACCTAAAACAATTTTATTTTTTGTTTTGTAGGTTAGGATTAGGAGTAGGAGTAAAGTAGAGAAGATTTGGTACTTGGACAGTGGATGTTCAAGGCACATGTGTGGAAGCATACATGAGCTGACTGATGCAGTTGTTGTGGATGGTCCAAAAGTTACTTTTGGGGACAGCAAAGAAGGCAAGATTAAAGCTAAAGGAAGACTGATCAGAGGAAACATAGAGATATCTGACGTCTCATATGTTAAAGGCCTCAAATATAATCTGCTGAGCATAAGTCAATTTTGTGACAAAGGATATTCAGTCATCTTCTCAACAGATAAGTGCTACGTTGAACATATTGGTACAAAGAAGGTAATCTTATCTGGAAAGAGACAAGGGAATGTCTACATAGTTGACTGGAATTCTGCTGATAAGAATTCGAATGTTTGTTTGGTGGCTTCTACACCAAGTGAAGTTAGCTGGCTATGGCACAAAAGAATGAATCATTTAAACTTCAAGACCATCAACAGATTAATCAAGAATGATTTTGTAGAAGGGATTCCAAAAACAGTCATGAGCAAAGACAAGCTCTGTGACGCCTGTCAGAAGGGTAAACAAATCAAGTCATCGTTCAAAAGCAAGAAGCACCAATCTTCTGAATGAATATTGGAGCTGCTACATATGGACTTATTTGGACCCATTGATCCAGTCAGCAATGGTGGAAAGAAATACTGCCTAGCTGTTGTGGATGATTATTCAAGATATACTTGGGTGATATTCATGAAAAAGAAAGTGAAACCAAGGAACATCTTACTAATCTGATGGAACTGATCCAGAATGAAAAGAGTACAAAAATATTGAAGATCAGATCAGATAGAGGGACAGAGTTTACAAACTCTACTGTTGAAGAGTATTGTAATATCAAAGGAATACATCATGAGTATTCAGCTGCTAGAACCCCTCAACAGAATGGTGTTGCTGAAAGGAGAAACAGAACACTGAAAGAAGCTGTCAGAACCATGATAGCTGAAGCTAAGCTGCCTCAAAGGTTTTGGGCAGAAGCAACAAATACAGCCTGCTTTACTCAAAACAGATGCATGATCAACAAAAATCAGAACAAGACTCCATATGAAGTTTGGAACAACAGAAAACCAAACATTCATTACTTTAAAATTTTTGGTTGTAAATGTTTTGTTTTGAATAATGGGAAAAATCACCTTACTGCATTTGCAGAAAAGGCTGATGAAGCTGTCTTTGTAGGATACTCTACTGTTAGTAAAGCTTATAGAGTTTTTAACAAAAGAACATTACTAGTAGAAGAATCCATTCATGTAGTATTTGATGAACCAAACCAATCTTCTGAAAAGAATCAAAGCACTAATCAAGATATATCTACTGATTTACAGAAGTTAAGTGTTGGAAGGAATGAAGAATATGTTCCCATCATACTACCTGATCTTAACCCAGCTGCCAACTCAAGTGCTGTTCAAAATCAGATCACTGATTGTCTAACAGACGAGTTACAACCAGCTGACAGACCAGAGACTGTTCAACAGACGGCAAATGTTCAACAGACTACTACTGCAACTCCAACAGTAGTGTTGCAAGATCATAACAGAGGACAACACTCAGACCTGCAACCTGATCTCAGATGGCTCAGAAATCACCCACCTGAGTTAGTGATTGGTGATCCATTAGATAGAGTGAAAACAAGAAGAGCTGCTGCACAAGATGCCATGTTTATCACTTTTCTATCTCAAATAGAGCCTAAGCAAATTGAAGAAGCTCTCAGTGATTCCTTCTGGATAGAAGCTATGCAAGAAGAGTTGAATCAATTTGAAAGGAATGAAGTCTGGTACTTAGTTCCTAGACCAAGTCATCAAAGAGTAATTGGCACTAAATGGGTTTTCAGAAATAAGATGAATGAAGATGGTATTGTTACCAGAAACAAAGCAATATTAGTGGCCAAGGGTTATTGTCAAGAAGAAGGCATTGACTTTGATGAAACATTTGCACCTGTAGCAAGACTTGAAGCAATCAGACTGTTTCTTGCCTATGCTGCTTATAAGAACTTCACTGTCTATCAGATGGATGTGAAGTCTGCTTTTCTCAATGGAGAACTGCAAGAAGAAGTATATGTTGAACAACCTCCTGGATTTGAAATCTATCAAGAAGAAGATAAGGTATATCGTCTGAAGAAAGCTCTTTATGGACTGAAACAGGCTCCAAGAGCATAAAGGTAAGGTAGATAAAACCTTGTTCACTATTGAATGGGAGAATCATATATTAATTGTGCAAATATATGTAGACGATATTATTTTTGGTTCAACTAACCAACAGATGTGTGACAAGTTCTCTAAGCTGATGCAGAATAAGTTTGAAATGAGCATGATGGGAGAACCTAATTATTTTCTTGGTTTACAAGTTAAACAGCTGCCTGATGGAATATTCATAAATCAAGCTAAATACACAAGAGATCTGTTTAAAAAGTTTGGTATGGAAACTAGCTCTACTGCTACTATTCCAATGTCTACAAGTCTTCGTTTGGATAAAGATGAAGATGGCAAATCAGTAGACATAACCAAATACAGAGGCATTATAGGGTCACTGTTATATCTAACAGCAAGCAGACCTGACATAATGTACTCAGTAGGGGTTTGTGCAAGATTTCAATCAAATCCCAAGGAATCTCATCTCTTAGCTGCCAAGAGGATATTGAAATATGTTAAAGGCACTCAAGAACTGGGATTATGGTATCCTAGAGAATCTGGATTTGAGCTTATTGGTTATTCAGATTCAGACCTTGCTGGCTGCAAGATTGACAGAAAAAGCACAACAGGTGCCTGTCAGTTCTTAGGTAGTCGTCTGATCTCATGGATGAGTAAGAAACAGACTTCAGTGTCCATATCTACTGCTGAAGCTGAATATATAGCTGTTGGAGCTTGCTGTGCACAGATACTATGGTTGAAGCATCAACTAGAAGATTACAACATAAAAATCAGTGGAATTCCAATCTACTGTGACAATACAAGTGCAATCTCTCTTACTCAGAACACTACAAGTCATTCAAGGACTAAACATATAGAGATCAAGCATCACTTCATTAGAGATCATGTGGAAAAAGGCAATGTAGTGATTGAGTATGTTCATACTGACAATCAGATTGCTGATATTTTCACTAAACCTTTAAGTGAAGTAAGGTTTTCAACTCTAAGAGCTGAGCTAGGACTACTTAATTTGGATGCATAAGCTGAGGGGGAACTCATCAGAAGACTGAAGTTCAACAGCTTAGTTATCCGTTATTATTCTATTCAAGGATTAACTTTCAACAGACTAGTTAACTTATGAAGTCTTAAAGACAGGGGGAACGTGTAAGACTAGCGGTACTTCTGCTCTAAAGATGAAATTGGTTAATGACAGTTAGTTGAAGTTATGTTATCAGAAGATCTGTTCTTAATTCTTGAAGACTGGAGATTATTTTATCTTGCTGGATTGACAAACAGCAGAGGAAGATTACTAGCTATTGGCTTTCTCTAGTAATATCAGATAACAGATCACTCGTCTGTCAGATAAGTTAAACTCTACTCATCTGATATCTTATATAAGCATGGTTATAAATCGTATCTCTAGAAATGCGCTTTTATAGGTAACAGATAGGTAACGTTTGAGCTTCCCGCCAGTCTGACATTAAAATAATAAAATTGAAATCCGCAGCTCCCAACCACACGATTAGTAAACTGTCAGATTGATCCAACGTCTCAAATTAATCACGATAACCTAAACTATAGGAAACGTATAAAATCCGATCTGAACAGATCAGTCGTCTTACGCACTCATAAACTCTCAAATTCTCTAACTCTCAAACTCTCTTGCTTTCAAAAGTTTATTGCTTTCACAGATTTACACTTAGTAATCTCAGAAATGGAGAAAATTATCGATGGAAGGTACTTGAACTACAGCAAATTTCACTTTTCTGGTACTGATCTGATGCGCTCCATCATGGAAAAGATCAAAGAGGCATCTTTAGTTCCAGTTCTGGAAGCACACGAAGACAGGGTCTACTTAGAAGACGTAGATCACCTCTACAAGACCAGGAAATTCACCAATGACGACACTGTTATGTCTGCTGTTATTGGGGGTAAGAAAATCGCTGTCTCTGCTGCTGTTTTAAGTGAAATTTACAAATTGGAAAATGAAGGAGGAGATGTGACGGACCTAGGGTCTGAAAAAGAGGAAGAATTTTGGAAAATTTGTGCGAAAGAGGGAGAAGAGATGACTGGGACTCTGATGAAGACTCAGTTAAAAGATGAGTATCAGAGGTTCGCAGACATCATTGCGAAAGTACTGGAATGCTACACAAGCTCTTTAGATGGGTTACCTAGGAGGAGGTACTACACCATGATCTGCATCTACTATGGACTAAAAGTGAACTGGGCAGTTCATGTCTATGATCTGCTAAGTGACAAGAGGACTTCGCACGCCATTTTGCTTAGTCATCTGTTCATGTCACTAAGATGTCCTATGGCTGGTGGAAAGACCACTCACAGTAGTAAAGAGTTCAAGTTGTATGAACCAGTAAGGAAAGTAGTGGCTGCACCCAAAAGAAAAGCTTCTACTAAGTCTAAGAAGACCCCTTCTAAGAAGAGCAAGAAGGAGAGTCAGACAAGCAAGTCTGCTGATCAAGCAGCAAGCTCTGCTGTTGAAGCTGGATCAACAGAAGCTGAGAGTGAAGTCCCTGAGAAGGTAATAGAAGACTTCACTGCTGAGCTTGAGAAGATGGATACAGGTTCCTCACCTGAAAGAACAGAGTCTGACGAAGAAATCCCACTTCAAAGACTGAAAAGATTAAGGACCAGAAGTGAAGCAAGGGGACCTCCCCAAGCTAAGAAGCCTACTGAAAGAATTCCTAAATCAAAAGCAAAGAGAAAGGTCACTTTCTCTGAAGAACAAACCATCACAATCAGAGAATCACCATTGGCAGAGAGGCCAGTTATCAATGAAGAACCTTTGGTTAAGGCTGCTGTTGAACAAGTTGAAGAGCCTGTTCAAAAGGCCGCTGCTGACATGTTTGAAGAGCCTGCTGGTGAGGCTGCTGCTGAAAAGAATGGAGAGTCTGCTGTAGAAGCTGTTGAACAGCAGACTGGCACGGCAAGTGAAGAGACTATACCTCTTATACACCCTACTCCTGTTGCTGCCATTCCCATTAAAGTGATTGAGAGTCCTGAAGCTAGGAAGCTAAGGACTGAAAGATTGTGCTTCCTTACATTTCTGCTGCTGAGAAAAGAAGATTGATGATGCTGAGAAGCAGAGAAAAGCTGCAGAGAAGGCAGAGGAAGATAGGTTGAAAAACCTTGAGCTTAAGAGGCTGGAAGAAGAAGCCAGCAAACTAACTCAAGCTGAAAGGGATACTATTGAAGCAGCTGAGTTAGCTGCTGCAATAGAGGCCAGCACCAAGGACGCCCATGGTCCTAGGCAGACTGCTGGAATACAGATTAGGGAATCAAGAGACCCCGACATGCCCAAACCATTGATGCCTGCTCCCAAGGTCCAATCCAAGAAAAGATCAGAAGTGAAACTGGCTCTGGAGATTGTAAGAGACAATCCAGAAGCCTTTGATGAGTTCATAGAAAGGTTGGATACTGAAAATGACAAAATCACTCGTCTGACGATGTTTAACAAAGAAAAAGTCCGCTACAACAGATGGAGGGACTATCGTCTGACAAAGAGCAAGGCACAGATAAATAGCTGGAAAGCCTTCAATGATGAAGAAGCCTAGGTTCTTAAGTGGCTTGAAACAGGATCAATAACACAAGCACTTGACTCAGAATTTTTCTTAGACAAACTTAGACTGATGATCAGCAAAGTTGTCAAGGCTGAAGCCAAAAAGATCTATGACTCAGTTCCAGAAGATTATGCAGAACATGAAGACTTGAAGGAACGGTCTATCAGATTGGCTGTCTCCCAGACTATGAAGTCATGGGCAAAGAAGACTAGAAAGATGGAGGGACAACCAAGCTCACTAATTCCCCTCCCTAGTCTAAAGCAGATAGTATATGGTCCAGCAATCAGACCATATGAAGATCTTCCTGAGAATCCAGTGTCACCATTTATTGCCATTGATGACCTGACATGGATCACTCACAGGACTGCCTTAGATGAGGCTGGTAAAGTCCACACCATCACAGAGGTGAAGAAGATCAAAGCCCCTACTGGTGATCAAGGGAAAGAGCAAGATAAGTCTACTGAGCAAGAAAAGAAAGACAAAGAAACTGAAGACTCATCTGACCCTGCTGATCAAAGTAAGGATTTAGAGGAGAAAAAGGAAGAAGAGACTGCTGATCAAACTGAGGAGAAGGAAAGCACTCCCAGTCATGCTGATGAAGCCAAAGTGCAGGAGATTGCCTCTGGTTCAGCTGATCAGACCACAGAAGATGAAGTTCTTACCTTACCTTCTATTCCTACTGATGTTGCTTCTACTTCTAAAGTTTTGCAGGATTCCTTATCTGACATATTCCAACAGATGATTGCCAAATCCCTGAAGGAAATGGAAGAAAGAATAACTGCAAACATTTTGGCTGCATTAAAACCATCAATCCAGAAAGCTGCTTATATCCCTGCTGATGTCATTGAAGATACTGCTCACAATGTGAAATCCATCAGACAGGATATGGATATTATTCAAGCTAGAACAAAGAGCACAGCTGCTGGTTGGAGGGATATTACTGAAACTGTTGAGATGGCCATCGAAGCTGAAGATGAAACCTTGAGGAATATAGCTCGAGACTTCAAATCTTCTGCTGATATGGTACTTGCAACCCAATTTCAGCTGGGTGATCAAGGTGAAGCATTTCTCAACAGAATGCATGCTATGGAAGCAAACCAGATAGCTCATGCTGCTCAAGTGGATGTCATTCAAGCTAATCAGCTAAGGCAAGGAGCTCAAATGGATGCCATGAATGAGAACATTAGGCTTCTCTGTGATTCTCTCCAAATCCCACCTCTCTCTCCAAAATACCAAGTCAACCCTGCTGATGATGACAAAAAGGGGGAAGATAAGGTAGAAGAAGAGAAGACTGCTGAATTGGAAGAAACTGAGATGCTGGAAGAGTCTGCAAGTGAGAATGAAAATGAAGAAACCAGCAGACCAGCAAATCAATCAGACACAGAAGACAGAAGCTGAAGAAACTGAAGCTGAAGCAAAGGCCAAATCTGACAAAGAGATAGCTGCTGCTAAGGATTCAGCTGAAGAACAGCTTGACCCTGATGCTAAACAGAAGAAATTGGAGCTTATGAGAAAAAGGTTCAATGAACCAATAGCTGAGACATCTGAGCCAGCTGAAGAAAAAGGAGAAGAAGACAAGGAAAAAGAAGAAGACAAATGATAGTTGAATTTACTTGTAATTTTCCTTGTAATTTTCTTTCATTTTGCACATCTCATCTGTTAAGACTTGTAATCTGTAATCTCTTCATATATCTATAAAATTGCAAGTTTCGAATCCAACAGATCATTTCTAACTCAGAAATTTTTGAGGATAAAAACTTTAGTTTAGGTACAGGTACTTAGCTGAAGTTTTGTCATCATCAAAAAGGGGGAAATTGTTGGATGAAGATGAAGATGAAGTGCAAAGAAGACAAGTAATTAAGGGAAGGTTTTGATGATTTCCAAAACATCATAATCAGCTAAGTATGGAAGCTTAGTTCCCTTAGAAGAATTTTGAACAAGTAAAAGAAGACATCAGAAGAGTTCAAAGTTCAAAGCCCAGAAGACTAGTGATCTCATGCTGAAACAGCGAACAGAAGGGTAGGTCATCAGCCGAGTCAAATCAGATTAGTTCAGTATTTGATCAGCAGAGTATCTATCAGAAGAGTCGTTTTGATCAGCAGAGTATAAGAGATCAAGAGATTAGTCCAACGGTAATAAATGCACCAAATGTAATAAATGCTGGAAGAGAAGGGTAGTAATGGCAAATGATTGGAATTAACTCTCGGATCAGCAGAGTGCATTTAATGCAGCTACAGGAAAGTACAGCAGAAAAAGGACTGTAGCAGGTTACCGTTCTGATTTCGGGCTAAGGCTATGGATTTGAAGATTTGATCTCCTTCAACGGTCTTATTTTCAAATTCAAGTATAAAAGGAGCTGATTTCAATGAGCGAGAAATACAACAACATCTGAGATTTCGCATTCGAAGCAGAAATTTATCTAAGTCTCAAGAAGCTCAAACAGCTCACTCGTCTGGTGGAAGTCATCTGTTGACAGAAACCCAGTTGAAGAAAACAGAAAATTACGATCTGAGTGATCTTGTAATAGCTGAGTGTTGTGAGAAGTTGTGATCCATCTTTGTGAGTGATCAAACTTCAGAGAGTAGAATTTCTTAGTGATTTTTTATTGCGAGCTTATAGCCTTTTCATTAGTTGTCTAGGTATAAGTGGAGAAATATTGTAATCTGTGTGATTATAGTATAACCCAGAATCTAATTGATCTGGAAGAGTAGACTAAAGGATTTTTATCCATATAACCACTATAAAAATTCTTTGTGTTGATTTGCATTTAAGTTTTTCTTGCATATTTCAAACTGCATAAGCAAACACTTTGAATTGATTAAAAGATTTTAAAAGGAGCTTTAAAACTGGGGATAAAATCTTTTTAAGGACTTAGTCTACTTGTGAAAAACACTTTTAAACATCCGCTGCAAGTAAACTCTTGAGAAAATTACTCTGTTGAAAAACAGCTAAGTATTTATAAGAAGAGTGGTCACTCTGCTGTTCTAGACTTGTTCTTGATCAGCGTAGTCATCTTACTGTTCTTCATCAGCTTAGTCTGCTGACAGAAGACTGAAAAGTTTTTATGTCTAAAATTTTTCAGAGGTCTATTCACCCCCCCCCCCCCTCTAGACCTCATCTGACCACTTGGGACCAACAAAGCTTGAAAGAATGCTTCGAAAATTTTAGACTTGAAAGAAAGTCTAGGCAAAAAACTCAAACCCGAAGTTTTGAGTATATTTTCGGCTTGAAAGAAAGCCTACTACTTGTGTGCCTCCACTAGGCAAAAGACTCAAACCCGAAGATTTGAGAACATTTTTGGCTTGAAATAAAGCCTAGTAAGTTTTAAGCTTGAAAGAAAGCTTCAAAGGTTTTAAGCTTGAAACAAAGCTTCGAAAATTTTTGACTTGAAAGAAAGTCTAGGTGAAAGACTCAAACCCGAAGATTTTAGTACATTTCAAAGAAAGCCATGAACGATGGAGATATTTGTTTGGCTGACAGTGGGACCACACACACGATTCTTCGAGATAAGAAGTATTTCTCGAATTTGAAATTATCAAAGGCTAATGTTAGTACAATTTGTGGTACTACAACATTAATTGAAGGCTCCGGAAGAGCCAATATAAGAGGCGTTGTACTCTCCGAAATCCAAAAGAAACTTGTTAAGTTTCAAAGATATACGTTTGAATGGATTTCATATTGAGACCATGAATGAGGGGAATATGGAATATCTTTGTATCACATCCATGATTTCACGCCAGAAGCATGTTTCATGCTAGAAGCATGTAAATGAAAAACTCCCAGTTTTCTCATCGGGTTTATATTATGCGACCATAAGAGTTTTTGAATCAAATGTTGTATTGAACCGGAAGTTCAATGATTCAAAACTTTTCTCGCTTTGGCATGACCGATTTGGCCACCCGAGAGAAATTATGATGCGTCGAATAATAAATAATTCAAGCGGGCATCCTTTAAAGAACTAAAAAGATTCTTTTGCCGCAAGAAAATGTGTGTGTGGCATGCTCACAGGGGAAATTAATTATCAGACCGTCTCCTATGAAGATTGGTGTTGAATCCCCAATGTTTTTACAACGAATTCATGGAGATATATGTGGGCTTGTAGATCCACCTTGCGGACCTTTTCGTTATTTTATTGTCCTGATAGACGCATCTTCGAGATGGTCTCATGTATGCCTACTATCAACGCGTACAATGGCTTTTGCTAAGCTTCTCGCTCAAATTATAAAATTGAGGGCACAATTTCCTGATTATTCGATAAAGACAATCCGTCTTGATAATGCCGGTGAGTTTACATCTCAGGCATTTGACGATTATTGCATGTCAATTGGAATTGATGTTGAACATTCTGTTGCACATGTTCATACCCAAAATGGCCTACCTGAGTAATTTATAAAGAGGTTGCAATTAATTGCTAGACCTTTACTTTTGAGGTCAAATTTACCCACCTCTGCTTGGGGACATGCAATATTACATGGTGCTTCACTGGTCCAAATTAGACCAAGTTCATTCGAGGCGTATTCGCCATTGCAGCTTGTGACAGGCCAGCAGCCTGATATTTCTCATTTGAGAATTTTTGGATGTGCGGTTTATGTTCCAATATCACCGCCACAACGAACAAATATGGGTCCACAGAGAAGACTTAGGATCTACATTGGTTTTGATTCCCCGTCTATTATCAAATATCTTGAGCCCTTGACGGGTGATATGTTTAAAGCAAGATATGCTGATAGTATTTTTAATGAGACTGTTTTCCTACCATTAGGGGGAGATAAGAAGCCAATTCCTGAAGAACGGCGTGAAATTAAATGGAATATGTCTTCTTTGTCTCATTATGACCCACGTACAAATAATTGTGAGCACGAAGTAAGAAAGATTATATTTGCAAATTGTTGCAAATCAATTGACAGATGCAATTGTTGATATAAAGAAAATAACAAAATCTTATATACCGACTGTTAATGCACCAACGCGGATTGACGTCCCTGGAGGACATGTCCCTGCAGGACAATATGTAAAACCACGAATGAAACGTGGACGCCCGGTTGGTGCGAAAGACAAGAATCCCCAAAGGAAAAAGATATCAGAAGTATGTATTCCTCCTAGAGAGGAAACTGTTTCAAAACAAAGCGCTATAGAAAAAATAACTGATTAGTCTGAATTAAGAAATGCCCCGAAAGAGGCAAATGGAACGGATGCCCCTAAGAGGCGATATTTGAAGAGATCTCTTTGAATTATTTAAATACTCGAGAAAACTGGGATAGAAAGAAAGTTATTATAGACAATGCCTTTGCTTATGTGGTCGCACTAGATATTATAAATAAGGATCCCGAAGATCCCGAACCGATATCGGTTGATGAATGTCGACATAGAAATGATTGGCCAAAATAGAAAGATGCAATTCAAGCTAAGTTGAACTCGCTAGAAAATCGTAAAGTTTTTGGACCGATAGTTCGCACGCCCGAAGACGTGCAACCGGTCGGGTACAAATGGGTATTTGTACGAAAACGGAATGAGAAAAATGAGATTGTGAGATACAAGGCACAACTTGTTGCACAAGGATTCTCACAAAGACCTGGAATTGATTATGATGAAATATATTCCCCTGTGATTGATGTAATCACGTTGAGGTATTTGATTAGTTTTGCAGTCATTGAAGGACTGGACATGCGTCTCATGGATGTGGTTACCGCATATTTATATGGATCACTTGATCGTGATATATATATATATATATATATATATATATATATATATATATATATATATATATATATATATATATATATATATATATATATATATATACTTGTTGCACAAGGATTCTCACAAAGACCTGGAATTGATTATAATGAAATATATTCCCCTGTGATTGATGTAATCACATTGAGGTATTTGATTAGTTTTGCAGTCATTGAAGGACTGGACATGCGTCTCATGGATGTGGTTACCGCATATTTATATGGATCACTTGATAGTGACATATATATATATATATATATAAATATATATATATATATATATATATATATATATATATGTATATATATACATATATATATATATGTATATGTATATATATGTATATATATATATGTATATGTATACATATACATATATATATATATATATGTATATATATATATACATATATATATATAGATATGTATACATATACATATATATATATATATATATATATATATATATATATATATATATAGATATATACATATATATATATATATATAGATATATACATATATATATATATATGAAAATCCCTGAAGGATTCAAAATTCCTGAAGGATCTCATAATCAAAGGTCTCATGGATTGTATTCAATCAAATTGCAACGATCCTTGTACGGATTAAAACAGTCTGGCCGGATGTGGTATAATCGGCTCAGTGATTATCTCGTAAAGGAAGGATTTGTTAACAATCCAATTTGTCCATGTGTTTTCATTAAAAGATTTGAGAATGGATTTTCCATTATTGCAGTATACGTGGATGATTTAAGTCTTGTGGGGACTCCTGAAGAGCTCACAAATACCGCAAACTATTTAATGAAAGAATTTGAGATAAAAAATCTCGGGAAAACAAAGTTTTGTCTCGGCCTGCAGATCGAACATTTATCAACTGGAATCTTTATCCATCAATCGGCATATACAGAAAAGATTATGAAGAGATTTTATATGGACAAAGCTCATCTATTGAGCAGTTCCATGGTTATCCGATCTTTGGATATAAAGAAAGATCCTTTCCGTCCTCGGGAGGAAAATGAAGAATTGCTTGGTCCTGAAGTACCTTATCTATGTGCAATTGGAGCCTTGATGCATCTTGCAAATTGTACGAGACCTGATATAGCCTTCTCGGTTAACTTACTAGCAAGGTATAGCTTTGCACCAACACGAATGCATTGGAATGGAGTTAAACACATATTGCGATATCTTCGTGGAACAATAGACATGGGCTTATTTTACTCTAGATGGGTCGATGCACATGTAGTAGGTTATGCAGATGTCGGTTATCTTTCTGATCCACACAAAGGTAGATCACAAAGTGGATATGTATTTACTTGTGGTGGCGCTGCAATATCATGGCGATCTGTTAAACAAACTCTAGCAGCCACTTCTTCCAATCATGCTGAAATTTTGGCATTGCATGAAGCAAGTCGAGAATGTTTATGGTTGAGATCAATGGTTCAATATATTCAAGAATCTTGTGGGTTGCCTTCAACAAAGAATATACCAATATCGTTATATGAAGACAATGCCGCCTGTATTGCTCAAACAATAAATGGATATATCAAAGGAGACAGAACGAAGCACATATTACCAAAGTTTTTCTTTACCACGAGCTTCAGAAAATGGGTGATATGGACGTTCTTCAGATTCAGTCATGTAACAACTTTGATTTATTCACTAAAGCAATGCCGACTACAACATTCAGGAAGATGGTTTACAACATTGGAATGCGGCGACTTGAGGATCTTATGTCGACATCAGGGGGAGCGTGTAATTAACGACACTTACACTGTACTCTTTTTCCTTCGTCCAAGTTTTTGTCCCAATGGGTTTTTCTTGGCAAGGTTTTAACGAGGCAGTGTTACACGCTTATAGGTCCCTTTCGGATATGTACTCTTTTTCCTTCGTTCAAATGTTTGTCCCAATGGGTTTTTCTTGACAAGGTTTTAATGAGGCATACTCCAGAAGCAATGAGCATCCAAGGGGGAGTGTTATGAAATATATACATAAGTTGTGGATGCCATTGCATTTTACACTTCCAGTTATATGGTGTCAAGACAATATTATTGCACTTGGTTGTATAAGGAATTAACACATATCTCTATATGTGTCAAAGCAAGAAGAAGCGTGGCATTGCATATGATATGTGAAAGCATCTAAATATATCAAATTTTATGAAGGACACATGTATGACAAGTGACTAATCTTGATGTAGTGTAAATAGATGAGTTCATTTCATCATTTGTACAAGATGAACTACAACCTCAAATGAGATAAAAGAGTTGAAGAGTTTTCTCTACATAATATTTTGTTTACTACAATTTGTTCATCCTTTAATCCTAAGTTTTATAACAAAATTAATGACTCCAAGTATTATTACAAATTTTCGAAAATAAAATTTTATGGGGTCTTACAAAATCGTTCTACATTGTATATGAAAATATAATTATAGCTGAATCTTTTTACTTTGACTCAATGGGTGATAATGTGGTTCAATTGGAATATGATGTCAAACAATATTCATGTTTCGATTTTGTTCATCTTTAGATAATTTTTTGTTTTTCATTTTGTTTTAGAAAAATGAGACCTAAAATCATGTTCCGTCCAGTTTCGCAATAATTCGAGATATCCATATTATTACAGGATGATTTAGAGACTAAAAATTTCAATCCCAAATTTTATTATAAACATGTATCTTGTCTCAAACCCGTCCCGCACCCACCCCTAACTCTCACTTATTTTTAGAATAGTGGAGAGAGTAGTTCAACTAAATCCAGATTGGACATATATTAACTTTTAACTGAAAATATTGAAGATATTTTAGGCTATGTTCGGTTTGGGCTATAATTAATTGGGTCTAATTATACTTTGGGCCAATATGTAATCTAATCTGCCACTTTATTCACCGTTTGGCAAATAAGTAATGGCCTTATTAATATTGGGTCAATTAAAATAATGCCCAGTTCGGTTGGCCCAATTAGGTGTGGGAAAAGTATAATGTCAATTTTGTCCTTGATAAAATCTGAGACAACTTCATCTCAGCCGTCCATAAATCCGATTTAATCTGGGCCGTTTAAATCATTGTATATATAAGGAGAAAATAAACCCTAAGGCCATTCTCCCTTTTCTCTTTTCTCTCTCTTGCTCCCGCGGCTGAAACCCTACGTCGTAGGTTGAGAATCAAGATTAGGGCTTGTTATTTGCTATCACCTTCAATTTCGACGGTATGTTTCTTTTTATTTTGTCAATTTCGTTTGTATTTGAATTAGTTAGGGTTACTTTTACGTATCCACTAATAAATTTCCATTTGTATAGGGTGAGAAGTGAGATTAGGGCTTCTTATTTGCTATCACCTTCAATTCTGACGGTATGTTTCTTTTTATTTTGTCAATTTCGTATGTATTTGAATTAGTTAGGGTTTCTTTTACGTATTCACTAAATCTGGCCGAATATTTTTTGTTCTCCATGTCTGTAGGTATGGACTCCAGTGAAAGTAGTTCTGGTCGAAGGCGTTCTTCATTCAATAGCCATGTTCTAGACGGAAGTCCGTGTGTGTGTGGAGCTAGTGTGAAGGTCTACACATCCTAGACAAAGGATAACCCTGGGCGGAGGTTCTTATGGTGTCAAGTGACAAAGGTTTATTAGCTTCCTTTGAATGGGGTTCTTTTAATATTTTGACATCAATTTTTGCTAATTGTTTGATGGGGATTTTTCAATTTTAGGGTTGTGTAATTTGTGCTTTTAATTGTGTACTTACTAATATGCCATTATCTGATATTTTTTTAGGGGGAACGTTGTGGTTACTTTGAATGGGTTGATCCACCAATGTGTGATAGGTCAAGGATCATTATTCCTGGTTTGCTTTCGCGGGTTAATCATGCTCAAGCAGAGAATACACGTCTAGGGCATGAAACTATGACTATGAATACTGAGATGCAAAGGCTTGTTAATTCCATTACCAAACTTGAGAACGAAAACATGGCATTGCGTCGTAAACTAAAGTTTGCGATGATCTGTGCCATGGTTCTTTTTATGTGCTTTCTATTTGGCAAATTCTAGTTTGTGTTTTGTGTTAGTTGGTCTGTAATATTTATGTGGATTGTGTGTTCACCTAAGTACAATTTGGCATTTGCATGCTTCATTAATTCAAGTTTTAGGTAATTAAATTTTCAAATATTGGATGACTACTTAAATGCATTATGTGAGCTTGTTTATGATTATTGATTTCCGTGTTTGTTAAAGTGCCTGATACTTCTTATATGAGTTTCTGTTTGGGTGTTTGAATGTGTTAAAATAATTGGATACTTACCTCAGGACATTGTTGTTTATAATTCACTTTTCCTAAACATGTGAAATTTGGTTTTCCAGTGGAATATTTTATGCAAAATGTGAATTGGCACTTTGGGTTTAATTGAGTTTATATATTATCATATTTTTCATAAACTTGTATAATGCTTAAGCATGGGGTTTGTTGCATTTCCAGAACTGGCACCTTACTATGTATTGATTTATATTTTGTTGTTACTTTGGTCAGAATACTTGGATACTTGTATCAAATATGTTTTTTAAACATGAGGGGGTTTTTTGCAAATTTTCAGAAAGTTTATTGCATTTCCAGAACTGGTCAAGAATGTAGTTATTGATTATGATTTTGTTGTTGTATTTTTCAGAATTTGTTGGATACTGATATCAAATAGGAGATTTTAACATTAGGGGGTTCTTTGCAAATTTTTCAGGGGGGTTATTGCATTTCCAGAAATCAATACAGGAATGTATATATTGATTGCTATTTTATATCTTGTATATATTGATTGCTATGATACTGGTATCAAATATGTTTTTTTAACCTCATGGGGGTTCTTTGCAAATTTTCAGAAAGTTTTAAAATTTTCAGAACTTGTCAGGAATGTATTTATTGATTATGATTTTGTTGTTGTATTTTTCAGAGTTGTTGGATACTGGTATCAAATAGGATATTTTAAATTTAGGGGGTTCTTTGCAAATTTTTCAAGGGGGTTATTGTATTTCCAGCAATCAATACAGGAATGTATAATATATATTGCTATTTTATATCTTGTATATATTGATTGCCATGATACTGGTATCAAATATGTTTTTTTAACATGAGGGGGTTCTTTGCAAATTTTCAGAAAGTTTATTGCATTTTCAGATATGGTCAGGAATGTATTTATTGATTGCTATTTAATATCTTGTATATTTCTGAACAGTTGGATACAAAATTCTGCAATGTCTTGTATAAATCAGTAGCATTCATTGAAAGTGACTACTCATTTTCAAAGCCTATTTTTTTATTTGAATTCACTTTTTTATGGCTGTGGTCATTTAAATCTTTCATAAATGCAATTTAAGATATTCACTTTGTACCTGCTGTAAATAGTAGAATTTGAAAGGTTGCCTTAAATACATATCTACCCCACTTTATTTATGGGGGAAGTTGGAAGGTGAAGTTGTCCAGTCTATATATACTACTTACCTTTTATTGTTAATTCATTATATTTTCTCCTAAAACTGATTTTGTTCTTGAGTGGTAAACAAATTTGTTTTGAAAAAATGTCTACCATACAAAAGGATGGCTGGACTTATGATGAAAACTGGAACTTTGTTTGTTTCCTCATGCGTGAGACAAAAGAAAATGATCTTAAGGACGTTGACAACCTGAAGAAAGCCCTTGGACGAATTGCATCATACATGGGAACACGTTTTGGACGCTGGTTCAATTTCCACTCCATGAAGACGAAGCTGGAGCAGATGCGCATTAGACACCGGTTCTTCAAGAAGTTCCTTAATACCCCTAGACTTACTTATGACATAGAGAACTGTGAATCCACCGTTACGGATGCTTACTAGGAAGCTGTTGATAGGGAGGTAATGTCTCTTTTTAGTATTTTAAGTCTTGTTAAAAGTTATTTTAGCAATATTATTTTATAAAGAGTGTTTATAACGTAATAACTTGTTTTTTTTCTTATACTTCATAGGCGGAGCCCGAACTTTTCAAATATTTCAGAAGAAACGGTAACACCCTTTGCCTTATGCTTGAATGCATATTTGAAACAGAGGGTGTAACTAAGCTGCCAAGGGACTTGACTGCCAGTCCTCAGTGGCCGATTCACGTTCGGGACGATGATGATGATGACAAGGCATTGGTGGCAATGGCTTCAGGTAGTGAGTTTATTCCTCCTTTCCTGTTTCCAGAAGAGTGTTATGTTGACATTGAGGCGATGTTTCCTGAAAAAAATGAGGGGAAATTGTGGAAGTTGATGAGGTGCAAGGCAGGAAGTTGTTTCATGACGACATTGAAGGTGGTATCACGGGGGAAACATCTGGTGTTAAGGTGGATGATGACAATGAAGGTGGAACTAGTGGATTAGGATCTGGTGATAAGGTGGATTATGGGGCTGCCAAGGACATTTCTGGTATGGTTGGGTGATAAGGTGATTGTAGTAGTAGTTAGTAGTAGTTATTAACTTTTTTATTTTCTCCAGGCCAATATGTTATCCATTATCTTATTAGTTATTATGTTATGTTTTTATGCTTGTATTTCCAGAACACAATGGAAATTTTTGTAATGCACCACCTGGACAAGACCTTTTCAATTAATGATTATCTATTTTGTTGCTTTTTAAAATTACCTGTTAGTTTTATATATTAGTTTCCAGAACATTTACAACTTGTTATCATTGAACATATTTTGCATGGCATAAGGTTGTTCATGAATAAATATGAGTCCAAAAATGAACAATCCAAGCACTTTATCTTTTCTGCCACCTTCAATGTTTGATGATAAATGGAATGAAAAGAAATGGCAAGTTTGGTTCTAACACTGGCTACATAAGCTTTACAGCTGTTTTGGTCAAAAAATAGAGTACATGAATGAATTATAGGTAGGAGTCTAAAATCTGATGAAAATTTGACACATTATTCCTGCAAGTTTGAATAAATGAACACATTGGTCAGGAATATAATCTTGGAAAAAAAGATTTTGCAATCTAAGGACATGACATAATTGCCAACAACCCCCAAAACTTATCTAATTGGATTTTAGTCCTTCAAAACCAACTATAAATATGTGTCCTTAACATAAATGGCAACCTTCAACCCTCGGCCCCAATCTGAATTTTTTTACACCGAAATATGGCACAAGGAAATCGATGACTACTTCATCGAATTTTTATCCAACGAGGCTTTATTCCAAAATGCAATTTTCATCCATAGTTTCAATGACGTTCTCACAATTGCTTGTAACGACCTTAATATTTACTTTCAATCGTCGTTCACTCTTAAGACTATCACTGCAAAATTCCACCTTATAAAACGAAGACATTCCACGTTTTCATATTTGAGGAGCCTTTCGGGGTACTATTTAATCGGTGAAACCAATGATGTTGGAAACGAAGGCAGGGAAATTGTTAGACATTTGTGCATGGTAACTCTGTATAAGAACAAAATGAAGGAAGAAGTCGAAGGAATTTTCTCCAGAAATGGCGTCGGTGATCACTTGGGAAGAAGGGGGAAAGTGGTCGCGTGAGAGTGAGGATTGAAAATTTTCAGACTTTTGTTGCATTTCAGCTGGTTATTTTGTAATTCCTATCAAATGAAGGGAAAAATTCGGCACAAGAATTTTAATCTGGGCCGCCAAATTATAATTGCATAGGAGGGTGTCAAATTGAAATGGGCTGGATAAAAAGGGTGGCCCACATATCCGGCAAATTTAAGACGGGCTGCCCGTTATTTTATCAGCCCAACCGAATGGAATTTTATGGCCCCAATTAATTTATTCTGCCGAATTATATTGCTTATTTGGGCCTTATATTGCAAACCGAACATTGCCTAACTTTACTATCAAGATACTTCATTGTAATTGTGAAATTGAAATTGTCACCTTCCAGAAAAGAAAAAGAAAAAGAAAAAATAATTTAAAATTAAACCAATAAATTTGTCCTATCCCTTTTCGCAACAATTTGGCAACAAGAAATGATACACCCACATTTTGGAAGTCCCAAATATCACCATACACATTCCTCATGTCCCAAACTAGTCCTTAGAAGTACATCTATTAGGGGTGGCAAAAAGGGCCAAGGTCTATTGGGTGGTCTTTCAACGATTCGATTCGATTAAATTCGACCTAACCCAACCCATATATTTTTTGTTGTTGATGAATTGGGTTAGGTTGAATTATGTAAACATTTATTTGGACTTTTAATTGATTCATAAGTGGATCATTAATGATTCTAGTGAAAAATACACACTTAACTAAATTACTTAACATTTAATGGTTTAATTTTGACTCAACAATATTATTATATTTTTTTCTCCTAAATTTATGAGAATTTTAGTTACAATATCAAAATTATTAAATATATTTTTTTAAATTGCTTTTAAGAAATAGAAACAAAATATTATGTATTGAGTTTTTCTTAATCCATATAATTTAAATAATATCATAATAATCTAATCTCAATTACTTATATATGAATATTTAAATAATATTTACTTAGGCCATCTCCAATGGTTTTCCGGGGCCATTCCCGGGGCAGCTCCCGGGCCAGCCCCCGAGCCAGCCCAGACTTTGGGTGATCATCTCCAGTGGTGGTCTCCAGCACTCATTTTCTTTCAAAAAAATTTCTTCCCCACTCTCACCCTTTTTATAATAGTTTTAATATTGATATTAGTAATAATAATAGAATAGTAATTATTATTATAGAATAATAATAATTATAATTTTAATTATATAATTAATTTTAAAATATTATAATTAAAATATTTAAACATTAAAATATAAATTATAATTATAATTAATTCAACACACGAATTATAACATTAAATAAAAGACACACATAAAAACAAGAAGACAAACTTTGGATAACTATATTATTCGTCATGATGCTATACGATCCAAATAAACCAATCGTAGACTCCAACAAGACTTAATAGCCAATGTCCACGCAAAATATGGTTAACAATATATGTAAATTGTAAAATTTATGTATTTTTTTAATTAAGTATGTTTTTCATTTAATATACTAACAAATGGGAGATATAATTAAAGCCATTTTTAATGTTACTATTATTAAAACATTAATAATTATAATTATAATTAAAATTTAAAAAATTATATTAAATTATATTCTAATATTAACAATACACAATTTATTCTAATATAAAATATTACAAATTTGAATTACAAATTATACACAGCATACGTTATTTACAAAACTAACACTAACAATAAACAATTAAAAAAAAAAGATGGACTAATCAGGTGGTGCCAAGTGGCGCCACCTGATTTAAAGGGGGAGAGTCCACTATTTCACCTTCTTCTTCACGCGGCCTCCGTTCCAGCGCCCGTTCCCGCCGCAGCTCGCAGCCCAGCCCGTGCCGCCTCGCGCCCCGCCCCGGACCACCATTGGAGACGATTTCCCAGCCCAGCCCGGCCCTCACGCGCGCCCCGAGCCCACCATTGGAGATGCCCTTATGGATGTATTTATTTAATTTTAGTTAAGTAAGATGGGTCCGTCTAAAATAAGATTTCGAGGGATGGAGAGTACATAAGTTAGCATTTATCTTGGTGACACATGTTCCCTTAAAATTTAAGTTAGAATAAATTATTTTCTCAAAGACAAATTTACCCTTTTTATGAGTAAATTTCAACAACACCCCTTAAATTTTTTCTAATTAAAAAAACATGTGTTATTTTTA
This sequence comes from Penstemon barbatus, assembly GCA_003313485.2. NCBI lineage: Eukaryota > Viridiplantae > Streptophyta > Magnoliopsida > Lamiales > Plantaginaceae > Penstemon > Penstemon barbatus. Next base: position 34,516,884 of record CM064879.1, on the reverse strand, counting down.
TTAGAAAAAAAACCCTATACTTTTTTTTTATTATTGGCAAAAAATATCCCTCTCAAGTCGAATTGACAATTTTATCCCATCAAATGATGAAAAAAAAATCTCCTTAAATTAAAATATTATCAATAACCCCTGACAACATTAAATTTATTTTAAAAAAATAAAAATTGATAAAATCTTTCATATGATTTATGAAGTCCACTTTAAAAATTTGACAAAAATCTTATCCCCCAAAGTTATATATTGTTGCACTTTACCACCCATATGTACAAAATAATCATTTATTTACCACCTAAAATAATTTTATTTAATTTTTGTTCAGCGGAAAATATAAATGTGCCCCTCATATGAAATTTCAAAGTTAGTCACAACAATTCTTACAAGTCCAAATACTTCACTCATGTACAAGAACCGAAAATCCGAAGTGAAGTAGAAAAATATTTTATTTGTAAAGAGAAAGTAAAAAATGCACGTCGTGTTTTGACTAGTTTACCCTTAAAATACATGTGAGGCGCATATATGAGTTTTTTGGCGATAGAAATTGGCATAAAATCATTTGAGGGGGGAAAATGCAACGGATTTCATACGTACTTATTTTATACTTTGGGTGGTAAAATTCAAAATATGTATTATAATACAAAAGATATTAAAATGATTTGATTTGTGTTAAAAAATTAGAACTAATTAAGATTGCCAAAAAAGAAAATCCTAATCATAAAATGAAAGTGGGGTTGTGTGGGTACGAGGAATTGGGGCTGGGCGATGTTGTGGTCTCGGAGGTGAATGAAGAGGAATTGGGTTGGGTTGCAATAATTGCAATTACCCCCTTCAAGATTTTTAGGTATTTTGTGCTTAATTGTAAATATTTCCTTAAGAGATAAAAATGGTGACTTAGCGGACATATATTTGGTACGTGACATTTTTCATCCAAAAATTAACGGCCGAATGAAATATAAAAAAAAGTTATCCAACTTTTGTACGAAATGTGTCTTTTTGAAAAGTTTGGTATGAAATATATAAAGTAGGCAGAAATTTAGTATGAAAAGTGCAATTTTCTCGATTTTTGTTTTTGTTTTGAAAGAGATCTGAAATTAATTAGAGATTAGAGAGATTTTTTTAAACATATTTATTAAAGGGTTAATATGTAATTTAAAATATGTTTATTTTTTCTAAATGTCCGATGCCACATCATCATTGGATATTTTGACCAAAAGTTATGGTTCAAATTTGTTGTTGACTTTTTTTAATAACTAAGATGGAGTATCTCATATACACTTATGTTCTATAAAATCTTATTTTAGAAAGACCCAAGTAAGATTCATACTATTATTATAACTAAACGATCCTACTTATGATCTCACCCGACCCGACCTATTATAAACCCGTAAAACAAACTCATCAGGTGGCGCCACCTGATGAAAGCAGCCTGGGACGCGTCCCAGAGTAGGGGCAATGGGCTGGGCGATTAATCGCCCAGCCCACACACCTGGGCGGTCCATTTGGACCGCCCTTCGTATTCTCCAACCCGGGAGAATGGGACCGCCCTTTGTATTCTCCAACCCGGGAGAATGGGTTTAGGCCCATCTCCACCCACCCCCCTCCCGGGTTGGAGATGGCCTTAATGATTTCCCCCGATTTTGACCCGCCTGAACTCCGCCCGACTCGCCGGTTTGCCACTTTACATTCATAATTAATTACGTAGTTTAATTACTATTATACCCATAGTGTATGTTTTTCGTAACCATAATACTAACCATTATTTTATCTTTCTAAAGGGTTTTAAAAACCCTAAACCTAACCACTCAGCACTACAAAACACAACACACGCCCTCCTGCCACAGCCGCAAACTTGAACACACACAGCGGTGAAATGGCTCTATACGTACTATTCGAGTCAGCGTCGGGGTACGGTTTGTTCTTAGCGCACGGGATCGATGAAATTGGGCAGAATACAGAAGCTGTTCGGAGCTCCGTTTCGGACCTGAACCGGTTCGGAAAGGTGGTAAAAATCGCCGCTTTTAGCCCCTATAACTCTGCTCTTGATGCTCTCAACCAATGTAACGCCGTTTCTGAAGGTAGCTACTGTAGCCTCAAAAGGATTTATTTTAATTGCATTCCGTTTAAATTTTTGTTTTTAGTTTTTTGTACTTTGTGCTTTACAATTTGTACCTGCTGTCATGAGGAGCTCGTTCTGGTGTTGTAAGAGTTGGTGTTCATAAGCGTGAGTAAAAAAGATTAACTAGGGGATATGAACTATGAAACTCTGTTTAGCACAAGCATTTTATTCTTTTCGTGCTTTCTTCCTTAAATTTTACAAATTTTGGATATAAGAGTCAAATTTATGATGTCTGTTTATGAATTTGTTTTTATTGCATTCCGTTTAATTTCTTGTTTTCAATTTGTGGTACTTTCTGCTTTATAATATGTACCTTGCTATCATGAGGAGCTCGTTCTAATGGAGTTTTGTTCTGTTCATAACAGTGAATACAAAAGATTAACTAAAACTCTGTTTCACACATTTTTTTTGTGCTTTCTTCCTCAGATTTTCAAGTATTTGATAAAAAGGTCAAATGTATGTATGTCTGTGTATGCATTTATTTACGTGTGTGTATATTTGTTTACCCGCTTCAAATTAGATACGAGGTAATGGAATTTAGTGCATTAAAATTTGTACCTTGCTTGGGAATTGTTGTGTTCCTGTGTGGATTTTAGGAATTTAATAGGAGTATTTGTTTCCTTGAAAATGTTGGATAGGGAATTGGTTGTAAATTAGGGATTGGGTTTGTGTTTGGTGGCAGGGGTCATTAAAATTAATAAGACTGTAAATGAGTGGATAGTTACATTAGCTGGTAATTTCTTGAGTCTTGACATAAATTGTACAAAAGGGAACTTAAATGCGATATTAATTAACCATTTTGCTTGGTTTTTTATATATATTATTCTTGGAACATGAATGACGTGTTTTTTTTGTTGGTAATGGGGTTCTAAGGTCAAATGACGGATGAGCTTAGGAACTTTTTGGAGCTTTCTTTGCCCAAGGTCAAAGATGGAAAGAAGCCAAAGTTCAGTTTAGGGGTGGCTGAGCCAAAGCTTGGATCACATATTTTTGAAATAACAAAAATTCCCTGCCAGAGTAATGAGTTTGTTCTTGAGCTTCTTCGAGGTGTGCGCTTGCATTTTGATCGGTTCATTGAAAATCTAAAGGTTGGTCATTTCTCAATCTCTGTCTTTGATTTTAATGCTTCACATTACATCGTTCTGAATTTGATTAAATGTTTTAATTTGATTTCCCATTATTCGCTTTGAATATCAACAGCCAGGTGACTTGGAAAAGGCACAACTTGGTCTCGGTCACAGTTACAGTAGAGCGAAGGTGAAGTTCAATGTCAACCGTGTAGACAACATGGTTATTCAGGCCATCTTTATTCTTGATACTCTTGATAAAGATGTCAATTCCTTTTCCATGAGAGTAAGGTTAGTATATAACTCCATTTACTACTTTCGTGACCTGCGTGTTTTTTTTATGTGAAAGTATAGGGTGATTTACAACCAGACCCCGTGACGTTTAGTCATCTTATAAGGAACCCCTGACGTTTTAGAAATAGGAGACCCCACTGGTTTAGACTATGTACCAAAAACCCCTTACTACTTCAACAATCTTTACAAGGACACCCCCTACAACTTCTGAAAATGCTTACAAAAAGCCCATGTAAGGGCTGTCCTTGTAATTTTTGGAACCATGGGAGGTTTTCTGTAATTACGATGAACCTCAGGGGGTCCGAGTGTAAGTCATCGGAAACTATATCTAGGTTGTTTATACTTCTCTTATGTTTCATGCAGAGAATGGTACTCTTGGCATTTCCCTGAATTAGTGAAGATTGTTAATGACAACTATATTTATGCCAAAGTTGCAAAATACGTGGATGACAAATCACAGTTGTCTGAGGAACATTTACCAGGCCTGACAGAGATAGTTAATGATGAAGATAAAGCAAAGGAGATCATAGAGGCTGCTAAATCATCCATGGGTAAAGTTTCTAAGTTATGTAGATCTATATGCATGCTTCATCATATATTGACATACCATTTTTTCATGTTTCCAGGACAAGATTTGTCACCAGTAGACCTTATCAATGTTAAACAATTTGCACAAAGAGTGATGGACCTTTCCGAGTACAGGAAAAAGCTATATGATTACCTTGTTGCCAAAATGAATGACATAGCACCTAATTTGGCTGCATTGATTGGTGAAGTTGTTGGTGCCCGTTTAATTTCTCATGCTGGTAGTCTCACTAACTTGGCAAAATGTCCATCTTCAACTCTTCAGATTCTCGGTGCTGAGAAAGCTCTCTTTAGGTACTCTTTGCATATGTTGACCTGTTTTAGTACATTCCTTCAACTTTTGCTCCATTGGCGTTCCTTGTCTTGTTTTGCTTATACTATTATGTTTACAGGGCATTGAAAACCCGTGGAAACACTCCAAAGTATGGTCTGATATTCCATTCTTCTTTCATTGGCCGTGCATCCACAAAAAATAAAGGCCGTATGGCTCGTTATCTAGCTAACAAGTGCTCTATTGCCTCTCGCATTGACTGTTTCTTAGGTACAAATATTTTTGTTCAAGATCTTGGTTGACATCTCATCTTGTGCATCAAAAAAGTTATTTGATAATTGATAATGTGCTAAATGCCAAAATACCCTCGGTGCTTTGCCTAATTTTGAATTAGAACCCCCCCCCCCTCCCCCAATATCTTTATTATTTGCAAAAAACTCCATTTGAAAAACCTTCAGAAAAGTAGGCAGTTTTTTAAGTGAACACGAGGGTAATTGCCAATTTCAAAGTTAACATAGGAATTGTTGTTAATATTAGATGAATATGTGGGTTTTTCGAATTTTATGGTGGGGGTATAATTGTCATTTTTCTACAAAATATGTAATTGGCTTCATGGGTGTTTTTTTACTAATAAAACAATAGCACAATGGGGTATTTGTAATAAAAATATACATTGGGGTTGCAAATTACTCAAAGCAAAGGGGGTATTTTTGCATTTCACTCGTAATAATAATCTTTGTTGTAGAGAAAACACTTCTTGATAAATGATAACTCAATCTTGGTTGCAGACAAAAGTACCACTACGTTTGGAGAAAAGTTAAGAGAACAAGTTGAAGAGAGGCTAGAGTTTTACGATAAAGGGGTTGCTCCTCGTAAAAACATAGATGTGATGAAATCCGCTATTGAAACTGTTGACAGCAAAGAGGATGATCCTTTGGTAATTGTGAATGGAAATGCTAATGAGGATGAGGAGCCTAAAACCGAAAAGAAGAAGAGAAAGAAGGAAAAGCGAAAATTGGATGAGGAAGAAGAGCCGGTAAAGAATGATGTGAATGGATCCAACAATGCGGAAGACGGAACTGCTAAAGCGAAGAAAAAGAAGAAGAATAAAGATGAGAACAATGGGGACCTTCCACTTGCAAGCGAAGGGAAAAAGAAGAAGAAAAAGAAGTCGAGAACTGACGAGAGCGAGTAAATTTTGGAGAAAAAGAAGACATTATGTAGTGGTTGCCTTTTCAGAGATCCTTAAACATTTTGGTTAGTTGTAATGATGCCTTTTTTTTTTTTTTTTTAATTTATTTATGGTTTTTAGTCTCATGTTGGAAACTTTAATTGCTCTGAGTTAGAAAACTTTGTCTTATGTAAATTTATTTCCAGCAAAATTTTTATCTTCTATTATGCCATCTCCAACTGAGTGGGCAACTGGGCATGAGGGGGTGTTGCCCGGTGCTCAGTTGGAGATGGGAATGGAGGGCTGGGCAAGAGGGGAATTGGGCTATGGCGAGCGGTGTGGAGGGCAACCGGGCGATCATTGATTGATTGCCCGGTTGCTTGTGGGGCATACACGATTTTACTTTTTATAAGTTAATTGTTGTTTTCAATTCTTATGTGTTCGAATTTGTTGGTGATTGATTTAATTTGAGGAGATTTGAGTCAATTTGGTGGAATTAAATTTTGGTTTTATGAGTATTTTATTCTTTCAATTGCTATTGTATGAAGTGTAGGGGAAGATGACGTATTTGGATATTTTAGCGCCTCTTTGGTCAAATTGCTCACAAACTTCTACTTTTACTGAAAAATTAAAGATTTTGAAAATTTAAATAAATTATAGCACTACTTAAATAAAAATACAACTTATTATATTATTATTATTGAGAGTCGGAAAAATTATGAAATTAGTTCATGCTAAATGAAATTAGTTCATGTTAATAAAAACAACGAAATCAAGAAAACCAAGTTCATGGTTTTCTCTAATCAAAACAAACAAAAAAACTCAAAGTGTGATCCGTGGGGCTGCAGATCCTCTATACCACACAAAAGTACCACATTTGTGTACCACCATTATAAAAGTGACATATGTCAAAACTAAATAGCATGCATTGCATAGGATTATATTCTCCACCCTTTCTCCTTCTTATCTCCATTTTTTGTTTTAACATTTTTTTTTGTAAATAATAATACCGATTTTTATATATTTAGGTTGCGATTTAATGACATTATATATTTGTGTACCATTATTTGTAAATAATAATACCGACTTTTAATGAAATTAGCGAAATAACAACTCAAAATTTTGAATTACACTTTAAAAAACAATTTTTTTTATTTTGAAATAAAATCAATTAGTATTATAAATATATCATTATTATTTATATAAAATAATAATTAAAATTATTTTTTAAAATATAAACTAGCTATTGGAGTGAAATGATATGATTATTAAAAAGTATTCTCTTAAAATATAAACTAGTTGTTGGAATGTTGAGTAAAAAATGAAAGTGTATAATATTGTTCATTAATTATATTTTAAGATAAGAGACTGAAATTTAAGAGAGCTGATGAAGATAGCCTTACTATTATTGCACCTTTTAATTTTGAGTAAAAGTTTGAAAAAATATTTACTAGTCATAGATTATGGCCGAATTAAATATTAATTAAAGGGATTTATCATTCACTTGCTATGATAAATTATCATATTATACGATATAATTATTTCTCAAAACCATATAAAGTTTCATCTCAGAAACCCAAAAATTAAAAATCTTAAAATATAATTAATGAACAAAAAAAGATGTTAAAACAAAAAATGGAGATACGAAGGAGAAGGGTGGAGAATATAATCCTGTGCAATGCATGTTATTTAGCTTTGACATGTGTCACTTTTATAATGGTGGTACACAAATGTAGTACATTTGTGTGGTATAGAGGATCTGCTACCGATCCGTGGTGTTCTCTCTCTTTTTTTTTTCTTCCGATGTGTCGTGTCTCCTTTTTTATCCAGCCTTCCTTTTTTTCTTCTTGGTTTAATCTCTTACGTTTGGTAGGATTCGCAATTGGGTCAGCCCATCAATCAAATAAAACTCCTTTGCCGTAGAAAAGTCTCCAGCTTGCCAAAATTGGGTTCTTTTTGCATTTCCAGCCCTTGTATTTATATCTTTTTATCATTGACACCCTCAAACGATTCATAAATTTCAATTGACTTTATACTTCGTTGGTTCACTTCATCTCCTACAAGAAAACATATCGAATTAGTATTAAAAATCAAGGATTATTCTCAAAACTTGATTAAACTCGTGAATCGACTCTAATAAGTGATATATGCATTAAAATCCCAAACGACTCACAAATATTCATGAAAAACACTCATTTAAGCCTGAAAAATACATGCGTTCATAGAGTTATCACACCCCAAACTTAAATTGTTGCTCGTTCTCAAGTAATGACACTAATTTCAACACAAACGCCAACCGACTTCAAACATTTATCATCATGCAATCAAAGTCAACCTCCAAACCAATAATTTCAACACGTTATGCACTCTATCATGTAATTCCTGTGTGTGTGGGTGTGTGTACACATAATACGAGAATGTCGGAATCACTTAGATCACTATAGCTTCGAAATCATTGAGCCTAATTGCATGAATTCCTAGCATGCAAACAAATTCTCTATTTTCTTAGGTCATCGTACCAATTACTAAGTTCTAGCAAAGCTTTCAGTCGAAGTTATGGAATCCTTTAAGTTTGAACTTTCACTTAGCACTTTCTTCATCAATTAGCATAACTTAAGTATATTTCGCACCACTCACACTCATAACTCGTTCTAAAGAAGCAGTCAAAAGAGGGGAGTGCAGAATAGTTACGTCAATGCACCCATATATTGTTCATCTTATCGCAGTCAAGTTAGAGGAGTGCAAGTATAAGTCTCAAGAGATGAGATTTTTCAGGTCTCATACAAGTGAGGTTTTTTTAACTTATAGTTTTTCAATCATTAGCTTCATTTGGTTCTTGTTAAAGTTATCCTTCCACCCAAACCTAGGCAAAACTATCACTTAGACCCTTAGCATTTTAACACTCGAATCTAGAGATCAGGTAGGCAAGGAAGAATTTCTTAAGCTCTATTCTAACTATAATTCTCTAACGTCATCCTAAATTCTCGATTATGTATTCGTGCTTAAAATGTGCAGGAAAAACAGTAAAAAACACATAAAATTTAGTCAAATTCGACCTAGCATGCACGAGGTAAATGTGACCCCACCCCCAAACTTAAACTAAGCAGTGTCCCCACTACGACCCAAAGAGGTAAAAAGAGGCCGACAGGACAAACAAACAAAAGCAGAATACATCAATTTAAAGGAGAATTGGAGAAAGAAAACGCCCCTGACTTAAGTGAGTTCCCATTACTTCTATGTGACGGGGTGCGGCTTCAGCATAATGAAATTCAATCAAAATCCCCAATTTTTGCAAATAGTACTTTTGAGCCATAGTATCGGAACCAACCAAAGCAAATTAATAAAGGTGAACTTGGAGATATAATGTTGAGGAAGATGGCAAATTGTTGGTGGTGTTGGTGGTTGTTAGGGTTTGGGAGATTGGGAATGTAGAGAAGTAGTGTGGAAGAGATTTGGTGGGTTGTTGGGTCGCGGACTCGCGGTGGTGCGACTGATGTGCGTAGAGGAAGGCAGCTTGGCTGCTGGGTCGCGGTGGCGCGGTGGTTTGGGAAGAAGAGGGATGCGGCTCGGTGAGAGGTAGAGGGCAGCGCGACTGTTGTTAGGGTGGAAGAGGTATGCGCATGTGTTGGAGAAAAGAAGAGTGAAGACGGGCAATTGATGTTCTAGTTTGTGGCTTTAATTTTCTATATTTTTTTTTTTTGAGAATTGAGGCCATGGCTTGACTCAATTTGAGCCATGGCCTGACGAATCTGGAACTTATTCACTTTTCTGCTCAAAATTGGGCCATGGCTTGACTCAATTTGAGCCATGGACTGGCGAATCTGGAATTTATTGACTTTTCTGCTCAAAATTGGGCCATAGCTTGACTCAATTTGAGTCATGACCTTACGAATCTGGAAATTTGCAAATATGTGTTACCCTCCACCTTGATGTGTCATTCTCTTCGTCAGATTTGTAATATTCCCCAGAACATTGATGTATCTGCACCAAAAAAAAAAAAAAAAAAAAACTAAACACGCAACCAGACACAAAACAAAATGGAAAATTGAAAGCTTGGGTTATCTTCCAAGAAGCGCTTAGGTTTAAGTCCTTAGCTCGACTTTGATACTTCCCTTTTAAGGTGGCCAATAATCAAATAGGGTTCCATCCGGATCAAGAATAAGTCCGGGCCTTTTTGCTTTCTTTTTTGGCCCAAAATTTGGTCTTTCCCTCGTAAGCTCAATTGGGACAAATTTGAACCTCATATCGCATCGAAAAATTCTATCTCTAGGTTCAAATCTCTTGTAATCTTTACCAACTCTTAACCAAGTCACGCTTTGATGATGGGTATGCACATTGTAGTTCGTTTTATCATCAACCCTTCCTTTTTGCGTATCTCTCACTAATATTTCATCCACACCAAAATAGGATCCAACGTCTTTTGACTCATAAATTGGAGGTATGATAAACTCAATTGTATCATCCTCTCCATTACCTCATTCACGTCTATCAACGTCACTGAATTGTCGAGTTCCAAGTCTCCCTTGATTTGACCGTCCTCCGAAATGGTTAAGATATTTTCTTCTGCATCCGGGATCTCCTTGTTATGATGAACATCGAAACTTGTCAATTTATTGCTATGTGGCTGCTCTATTTCACTCGCAACAATACGAGAATTTATCTCGCTCGGGTTAGTATCTGATAATATCGAATTATCCTCTTCATTCAAGAGTGAGTCTTGAGGTGGATTACCCATTCTTAAATCTTTGCTCATTGCTTCTACAAATGAAGATAGTTCCTCAATTTTAGCGTTGGATGCCTCCATAAATGCGTTGAATGCCTCCATAAATGCAGGATTTGGTTCTGTTGGTGGTGGCTGAGAATACTCTTGATAGCTTGGAGGAATGAACGAGTTGGTCATCATGAAGTTTGTGTCTTGATCACTACCCAAATCATCCTTCCATGGAACATTTGGGTTAGTCCCCCCACCCTGAATTGTAGTTGTTGGGGTGAAGATTTTGACCATACTGACTACCCAGAAATTGATCCATATATAACCATGAGATAGGATTCAATGGGCACAAATCGTACGAATGTCCACCTCCACAATACACATAAATCGTTCCTTCATTAAGCCAATGATAACTAATATGATTCATACCAAATGAGGAGGACAAGAAAAAGAAAATGAAGTAGGAACCAACCAAAAGAAAAATCAGAAATAAAAACTGGCAAATAAACTTGTTGTGGATTTTACACATGCAAATAAGCGCAAGTGCACGTATCGCAAAAGTAATAAAGAGTAAGTAGAGTGTCGAACCCACGAGGACTTGAAACTAAAATTCTACTAAATTGCCTACCTTAATTCTTACTTTAATTCAACGAAGATGAAATATTATTTTTGTTTGACTTACTAACTACTAAAACTAAAAATTAATTAATCTAAAGATGATGATTAAAGTGCTGAGGAGAAAATCAATGAGACAAGGGTCTAGAGTTAAACTTAACTAAAGTTATGCTCCTAATGTTGATTAAAATCCTAATTTTAACTAATGGTTCTTATTCGCTATCCTAGGGCTCACTTCAATCCTTAAGTGTCTTCCGAATCACCCAAGAACCTATGCAATTAACTTACTATTCTTATTCCTAAGTTAATATAATTAATAACATGCATGAATCTTATAACCTAATTTGGATATGGGAGTGTCGGGTATATTCCTATCCTAACAAACAACCTACTATCTAATTCCTCTTCTATTCTCAATATTCATTTCCAGGTTCAATCAAGAATATCTCATTCATTTTCTATTCTCAATATTCTATTTCTAGGTTCAATCAAGAAAAGTAAACAATCAAATAGGTGATCAGTCAATTTGATGATAATTAGCACAAAATTAGATAAACGAATATCAATAAGTAAAAATAAAAAATCACTGAATTAAAACTAGAAAGGAAAAGAAAACATTATTCGCAAAACATGGATTCGTAAAAATCCTAGACTAAATGAAATTAGTTCATGCTAATAAAAACAACGAAATCAAATAAAACCGAGTTCATGATTTTCTCTAATCAAAATAAACAAAAAAAACTCAAAGTGTGATGCGTGGTGTTCTTTTTCTTTTCTTTTTTTTTTCTTCTGATGTGTCGTGTGTCTTTTTTCTCTCCAGCCTTCCTTTTTTTCTTCTTGGTTCAATCTCCTACGTGTAGTAGGATTCTCAATTGGGCCAGCCAATTAATCAAATAAAAATCCTTTGCCGTAGAAAAGTCCCCAGCTTGCCAAAATTGGGTTCTTTTGCATTTCCAGCCCTTGTATTTATATCTTTTTATCATTGACACCCTCAAACAATTCATGAATCTCAATTGACTTTAGATTTCGTTGGTTCACTTCATCTCCTTCAAGAAAACATATCGAATTAGTATAAAAAATCAAGGATTATTCTCAAAACTTGATTAAACTCGTGAATCGACTCTAATAAGTAAAATATGCATTAAAATTCCAAACGACTCACAAATATTCATGAAAAATACTCATTTAAGCCTGAAAAGTACACGCGATAACTCTATTTTCACAGAGTTATCAAATAGTCAAATTGCTAGAAGATTGTGGAAGCTTTGTTCACCTCCTCAATCACCTATATATATGTGCATTGTATACATATAAAAAGGAGTAAAGTGGAGAAGAAATATAATTGAATCCCATTTTGAGATTAAAATAGGGATTGATTCCCACTTGAGAGAAAAACATTGAGAGAGTGAAAGAAAAATATAGAGAGAATAAAAGTGAGGAATCTCCTAATATTTTGCGTCTTTCATTTGTTATAGAAAGTGTTGTAATCTTTTTCCTATAATAAAATCCTTCTACGGTTTGCTCGACTCCAATTGTTTTATATCATTTTCACAAGTTTTTTCATTTCTACTTTAATTGTTATTTGGGTGTCGGTACCACAACTTCCTAACAGTGGTATCAGAGCACCAGGTTTATAGCTGATTCTTCGTGCTACCGTAATAGTGGTAAAAGAAGATACCCTCAACAATGACAACAAAGTGCGAAATAGAGAAGTTCATTTGGATTAATTTTTCATTGTGGAAAATGAGAATGAAAGCAATATTAAGAAAAGATAATTGTTTGGCGGCAATTGGAGATAACTCCGATGAGATCACTGACGACAAAATTGTATGAGGCAAATCACTTCACAATAAAATCGTCTTGAAAAGAAGAGTTTACACCCTTCGGATGATGGAGTCAACCACGGTGACTAACCACATCAATATCCTCAACACTTTATTTTCACAGCTCACAACGATGGGGCATAATATGGAGACGAGTGAACGTGCCAAAATTCTACTTCAATATCTTCATGATTCGTATGATCAACTCATCATCAACATAACAAACAATTTAGAAGTTCTAGTCTTTGATGATATTGCAGCTGCGGTTCTTGAAGACGAAAGTCGGCGCAAGAACAAAGAAGATAGAATAGGGAGCTCACAACAAGTTGAAGCTTTGAAGATGACGAGAGGGAGATCAACAGGACATGGCCCCAGTGGGAGTCAAACTCATGGGAGATTGAAATCCAGAAGTAAGAAAGATGTCAAGTATTTATCACTGTGACAAGAGAGGGTACTATAAAAGTGAGTGTAGGCATCTCAAGACGAACGAAGAAGCTTAAGAAAAAATTACGAGTCATCAAAAGCTCGGGGTTGTGTATAGACGATGGAGAAATTTTATACAGCGAGGCAACAACAATACCGAAGACAGAAAAAGATTCACCGATGTCTGGCTTAAATGGGTTTTGACCTGGCTGCAAACCACTTCAATTACACGAGCACTGGACACAAACTTTGTTCATGATAGATTACATGGCTATGCAAAAGCCATTGTAAAGAAAGAAGCTGATTCTATCAAGGATGCATTACCAAATAAGCTGAATCCTAAGGATGATCCTGTAGATAGAGCAGATAGCTGTTTACACGACTTTGGAGAAGTGGGTTAAAAAGTCCAGATATGGACAAGGAACTTCAACTGATATGCCCAGTCTGCCAAGCTTTCAACAGATAGCTTTTGGCTATGAAATCAGCAAGTACCAGGAACATATTTGCACTCATCAATCTACTTCCAAATTCATGCCTCTGCTGCAATCAACAATCTACTTCCAAATTCATGCCTCTGCTCCTAATGTTGGTATGCCTCGATTGTCAGAACAACAAAGAGTGTGGAATTTAAAAAAATTTCGAAACACCCATGGTCCCATAAATAATTCTCCATATTATGTATACGAAAAGCATGGATCAAAACACATAAAGTATATAAAAGGGGGTTAATCGATTTTTTACCTCACCACAGGCAAGTTGGTGGCAACCTCCAACTTAATTCTGATTCACAGGCAGTGATCCAAGTGTCTCACCTCCAGAGATTAATCCACACCAATTGGATTATGGCAACACCTCTTAGTCTTAGGCTACGAACTGGATCTAAGAGGTTTGTTATTGAAGGACTGTGCAGATCTGCTTTGCAGAGAAAGATCTGGCACAAGGGAGCAGGAGAGGAGCTACGACGGCACAAGAGCAGCTCACTGCCAGGGTGGTGGCGGCGGCAGCTAGGTGGTGGCGCAGGGGCTGGTGCGGCTAGGTCAGAGGGCGGCTAGGGTGTTAGCTTTTGAACTCATGCAGAACTCTATTTATAAGCCTCCTTCTTGACCTAGGTTTGCAAGACTTCTTATGTGCTTTTAATTAAAGGCCCATGTCTTGCAATCCTTCTTTTTAATTAACAACCTTAATAAAAAACCCAGTCCATATTAATTAATAAATTAATATTTCCTTTATTTAATTAATTAATTAACACTTTAATTAATTATTTTAATTAATTAGATAAACTAATTTAATAGTCTCCCACTTGAATTAACACTTTAATTCAGTTAATTGATTTAATTACCTTTAAATCAATTAATTCCTTTTATACCCTTTTTTAACTGTCACCGTCCAATTGTATTGTGTGTGACCCTCTGGGTTATGTTGGGATTCGATAAGAAAAACAGCCTTAGGCACAACGGAATATAAAAACTTTTAGGACCTCTTAAGGAATCTTGCCAGGATATTCTCTAGTTGTATATATATGAATATAAATAAAACGATAGTATAAGTTTTCTCGTTTATACCTATCTCCTTGCAAATCCTCGGCTAGCAAAACGAGCTCTGAATTCTCCTCCAGCAAAAATCGATCCAGGCTTCTCAGGAGCGCCCCACGTGTTGCGCCTCTACGAGTTGATACACCACAATATCACGAAAATAATATGTCTCGATCAGCTAGAACACGAGATATATTATAAACTAGGAATTATGAACGAGTTAGGAACAAAACTCGAAAACGAAAAATTCTTCCAAGTGGAAGAAGGGTTCGGTCGATATAGCTAGGGAGAGGGGGAGAGAATTTTTGCTCTTGCTCAATTTTGCATATGGAGTTGTGTGAAATTCAACTATAAGAAAGCTACTTATAGTTTTCTCTCTAACCTAGTCCTATTAGGATTATGTCTTCTCTCTCCTACATGGGCCATGACCCTCTTTAATTAGAAGACCAAGTCTCCTAATTAATTCATGGCCCAGTTAATTAATTTGACCAGGCCTAATTTAATCTCCCAATTAAATAGCCCAATTAATTAACTTAATCTCCCATTTAATTAAATCAGACTCTAAGTCTATTTAATTAAAATCCTTTTCTAATTAATTAAATCCAACTTAATTAATTAATTCACAAATTAAATTCCAATTTAATTATGATCCTGATCCAATTCTAATTGGGTCCCATTTTGTTCCAATTGGGTCGACCCAGTCGACCCACCTAATATAATCGACCCAGTCGATTTTTCACCCAGTCGACTCGGTCGTTCTTCTTTCCTCGCTTGCGCTACTTGTGTATTGTGTATGCCCCCGTAGGTTCACCACATAATTGGCCGTGGGTTATAATTAAATATTATTTAATTATTCGAGTAAGACTTACTCTAAATCAATCGAACACTCTGTCGATTGATCATTCCAAAATTAGCACCCCTGCCAATTTGGGAATTCTCCCACACTCCACGGTCGATGTCCAGCCACAAGCCCATGGAGCCCAATCACTGGTGAATTAATTCAGTGAACCTTTTATCATTTATAATTTCCATATACGATATAATCTCTCCATCGAACAATCTCCCAGTCGAGACTTAAGGGTATGGTCTTTCATCGGATTCCCTTTTCTTTTGTCTTGACCTTATGTACTCTGATCTCGAAATAAATTCTCTTTGACTTAATCTTTATGAGCTACTTACATAAAGTCGTCAGATACCTTGGCCAAGGATTTTACCAGAATTAATTTCTCACAGAAATCCATAGGAGAATTTCTCAACCTATCAAGTCGGGTCAATGGATCCTTTGTTGATGATATGAATCTGCATACGAGTTCCTCTATACCCAACATGAGTCCACAGAGACTTTCTGGCGATCCCCAGTCAGTCGGAACTCATATCAAAGCATAGACGTTCTCGCACCAGATAAACCCTATCACCTCAAGTAGTTAGGGATCGTTCTTCGTATACTATTATAAATATGGAATAACTTCAATCCCGATATGCGACTACCGCTTCCATGGTGAGTTATTTCCTAATTGAGGTATTCAGTGCGCTTGCCATCCCAGCAAGCCACCCACTTATGTGTATCGACTATCCCAGTCACGCTCGTGGACCCCAGCGTCCTCCAGTTCATCGGAGTATACACAGTAGTGAGAGTCTAACCGAATCCAACGATGTCCTATCTCGATTGGATTCTACGACTCTTGAATATGTTCTAGATCACGGCCTTGGAGATCAGTCCACGGGTTGTCCCATAGCCCTGTGATCTAAGGACTTCTATCCTTATGCGTAGATAATTATTACATAAGATAAAGTTGACCATTTAATAAAGTGCATTTATTAATCGAAATTGAATAGTTCCGTATTTATTACAATAAATACTAGCCGTACAGCTGGCTTGCAGGACAGTATTTCTATCAGTTCACCATCAATTGGCAGCAGTCCCACGAATTCCTCGTGATTTAATTTATAAACAATAAATTGCTCCGGTCAATTAAACAACATTTAATTGACCACTCCTAAAATCAATTCCTCTATTAACTCAGGAGTACCCACACTTCATTGTCGATGTCTAGCCACAAGCCCATGAAGCCCAACTTCAGGTGAATTGATATTTGTGAACCTCACCTCTTATAATTGCCATGTACATACGGTCCTTCTATCGACTAATTTTCCCGATCAAGACTTAGGGTGTGTGAATTGATCGGCACCTCTAAATTTGTCTTGATAACTATACTTTCTAATTCGGGATAATATTCCAGTGTGACTGCTAAATTTGGAAACTCCTTTCCAAATCCGACACCGACTGCGACCACAGATTCCTCGGATATATTATCTAAGAATCGTATAGGAAATTCTCTCATCCATTACGATGAGTCGGTAGATTCCATATTGGTACTAACCACTCGCGTACATAACTATACGCACCCAACCTAGGCATGTTATGATCAGACTAAGTGATCTATACCTAGATCTAAGTACGCACACTCATGCACCGAATTCGCCCTAGCACCTTAAGTCAAAGGACTAAATCGTACACTATTATAAGCCTGAGAAACATCCCATCACCGATATGCATCATGCGCTTCCACAATGGGTTTCTCTTTTCGGGTCGTTCGATGCGTTCGATCCTCTATCGATCCACCTACTCATATGAAACGCTACAAATTCACTCCATGTGAATCATGCATACTTGTACAAGTCTTGGTGATTCCTACGATACCCCGTCTCGTTTCGGAATCTATGACTTGGAACGTGTTTTAGATTACGACCTTAGAGACTGTTTTATGATTGCACTCAGTACTGAAGTGAATCGTCCTATAGTCAAATGTAGTCTAAGGATTTCATCCAATCGCTTAAATTTATTCGCGAGAGATGAAGTTGGCCATAGTTTATCCTTATACACATATAAATAAACGTGCGTATTAATTATAAAATCAAAGATTGTTATTTACAGAATAGACCTATTACAAGCTAATAGAACTGGCTTGCAGGGCACAATCCTATCAATCTCCCACTTGCCATAAAGCCATTCACAGATGTTTCTAAGACCCATCTTCTCTAGATGTCCTTTGAATGCCTTTTGTGAAAATGGCTTAGTTAGTGGGTCAGCCATGTTGTCTTCTGATTTGACATACTCCATTTGTATGTCTCCTCTACCAATGATTTCCCTTATCACATGGTATTTCCTCTGTACGTGTTTGGATTGATGGCGTGATCTCGGCTCCTTCGCTTGAGCTATTGCCCCGTTGTTGTCACAGAAGACGACTATAGGTTCAACAATGCTAGGAACTACATCCAGTTCTTGGATGAAGTTTTTCATCCATACACTTTCCTTTGCTGCATCTGATGCTGCAATATATTCTGCTTCTGTGGTTGAGTCGGCAGTGGTAGACTGTTTACAGTTTTTCCAACTGACCGCTCCACCATTGAGGCGGAATATGTATCCAGAGTTGGATTTGAAGTCATCCACGTCAGACTGGAAACTCGAATCTGTGAATCCTTCAAGTTCAGTTCCCCACTAACACTGTAGACCAAAAACATATCCTCAGTCCTTCACAGGTACTTTAGGATTGCTTTTACGGTAGTCCAGTGCTCTTCGCCTGGATTTGACTGATAGCGGCTCGTTACACTTAGAGCGTGTGCTATGTCTGGTCGAGAACACAACATTGCATACATTATGCTCCCTATAACAGAGGCATAAGGTATGTGAGACATTCTCGTCTTTTCTTCGTCGGTTGTAGGGCACATTGACTTAGAAAGAGAGATGCCATGTCTTATTGGAAGCAATCCTCTCTTGGATTCTTCCATTTTGAATCTCTTCAAAATTGTGTTGATGTACTGAGATTGGGAGAGACCTATCATCTTCTTCGATCTATCCCTATAGATACGTATTCCCAATACGTAAGATGCGTCTCCCATATCTTTCATGGAGAACTGCGCGGATAGCCACGCTTTAGTCTGCGCTAACATCTTGATATCGTCTCCGATTAACAAAATGTCATCGACGTATAACACTATGAATCGTACCGAACTCCACTATTTTTCTTGTACACAAAAGGTTCATATACGTTTTTTATGAAGCCAAATGCTTTGACTGTCTCATCAAATCGTATGTTCCAGGTTCGGGACGCAACCTGTTTGAGGCCATAGATTGACCTTTTAAGCTTACACACTTTGTGCTCACTTCCTTTGGACGCAAACCCTTCGGGTTGTTGCATAAAGATTTCCTTATCAATGTCTCCATTGAGAAAGGCGGTCTTTACGTCCATTTGCCATATTTCGTAGTCATGCCACGCGGCTATGGCAAGCAGTATCCGAATGGATTTCGACATTGCCATTTATGAGTTAATACCTCTCTATTCATTCCAAGCTTGCGCTTGAAGATCCATTTGCATCCTACAGGGATAGTTCCCTCAGGTGGATCGACCAAGGTCCAAACCTTGTTGAAATGCATTGAATCCATTTCGGATTGCATGGCTTCGAGCCACGCACCCGAGTCTATGTCTGACATCGCTTCTTGATAGGTCCTTGGATCACTTTCCACTTTCTTGTTTTCGTGAATGAAATCAAATCGCTCTGGCTCCTTACGAATTCGATCAGACCTTCATAGAGTAGGTGTACTAGTAGGTTCAGTAAATTCTGGTTCAGCTCCCACTGTTTGTGGAGATGGGTCCGATTCCTGGACTTCATCAAGTTCTACGATTGTCCCATTTCGGTTGGTGAGGAAATCCTCCTCGAAGAAGTGGGCGTTCCTAGATACGAACGTGTTATGTTCTTTGGGATCGAAGAATAGGTATCCAATGGATTCCTTTGGATACCCCACAAATTTGCACAAACTAGATCTACTATCTAGCTTATCTCCCTTCTTGTTCTTTACATACGCTGGAGATCCCCGTACTCGTAAGTACGAATACACGGGTGCTTTACCATACCATACTTGGTGCGGCGTTGTTGGCACTGACTTCGAAGATACTATGTTTAGTATCTTCGAGGCAGTTAATAGGGCTAAGCCCCAAAATGAAAAGGGGAGGTCAGCGAAGCTAATCATGGAATGAACCATGTCTAACAAAGTTCGGTTCCTCCTCTCAGACACTCCATTGAGTTGGGGCATCCTAGGG
Organism: Penstemon barbatus; assembly: GCA_003313485.2. Taxonomy (NCBI): domain Eukaryota; kingdom Viridiplantae; phylum Streptophyta; class Magnoliopsida; order Lamiales; family Plantaginaceae; genus Penstemon; species Penstemon barbatus. The sequence goes on along the minus strand of CM064879.1, from coordinate 34,497,180 downwards.
GGAGTTCGCTGCGTGAGAATTCCATTCTCTTTCAGATAATCGAGGAATTCTTGGCTTAAGTACTCACCACCTCTGTCAGATCGAAGTGCTTTAATACTATGCCCAAGTTGGTTCTCTACTTCCATTCGAAACTCCTTGAATTTCTCAAAAGTTTCAGATTTGTGTTTCATAAGATACACATATCCATAACGACTAAAATCGTCGGTGAATGTTACGAAGTACGAGAATCCTCCTCTCGCATTGACACTCAATGGTCCACAAACGTCAGTATGGATTAAATCCAATGTTTGCTTGGTTCGCTCGGGATTCCCTGTGAAGGGTGATTTGGTCATCTTTCCTTTGAGACAAGATTCACAAGTCGGGAGTTCATCCAAGTTCTGTATTTCAAGAGCCTTAGATGAAACCAGCTTTTGAATCATACTCTTGGAAATATGTCCAAGTATAGCGTGCCAAAGTTGTGGAGTTTGATTATCATATTTCCTTTTTCTAGATTGAATGTGCATGACGTTGGAATTTTTAGGTTCTAGGGATACATACAATCTATCAAAGTACCACGAGCATACATTAAACCACCTTTAAATATGCAAAAAGATCCATTCTCAATGGAAAAATTAAAACCATCATTGTCTAACATAGGTATAGAAATAATGTTCTTAATTATAGTTGGTACGTACAAACAGTCTCTTAAGACCAGAGTAAAATTCCCTAAAACTAATTCCACGTCTCCTATAGCCTCAGCGGTGATCCTAACTCCGTTTCCAAAGCGCAGGATTCTATCCCCGGGCTTCAGGTATCTTACTGCTTCCATCACCTGCAAATCATTGCAGATATGAGAACCAGCTGCGGTGTCTAACACCCACGATGCACAGTTAATTGAAATATTAACTTCAACCAAGAAAATACCTTTGGCTACCAATTTCATCTTTAGGTAGTCTAGGCAGTTCCTTTTCCAGTGCCCTGCTTTCTTGCAGTGGAAACATTCGCCTTCTGGGCTTTTGCGCTTCTTTTCGACCACCTTGGTGGCTGCTTTGGAAGAGAACACTTTCTTCTTCTTCTTACCTCTCTTGGGCTTTGCATCATTCGATTGGTGTGCATCATTACTGGTTTCTCTTTCTTGAGAGTCGATTCTGCCGTTACCAACAGATTGGTCAGTTCGTGAAGAGCGAGGGTTCTATCCTCCATGTTGAAGTTCAACACAAACTGGTCAAAGGAACGACTGGTGAAAGGAACGAGGCAGCGTATGGAGAAGGAGATCAGTGCTAAGATCAGCGTGCAAGTCTACGTCCAATTGTCCCAGTTTTTCAACAAGATTGATAAAACGCAGACAGTGATCCTTGACACTGATTCCCTCAGCCATCTTGAGATAAAACAACTCCTTAGTGGTCGCGAACCATTCGGTGCGAGAGCTCTCTCCAAACATCTGCTGGAGGTGGAGAAGTATATCTCTAGCAAGCGGTATTTCTGCATGCTGTTTCTGCAGTTCATTCGACATCGAAACTAGCATGAGGCAGCGAACCTGAAGATCATCATCAACCCTTTTAGCATGGGCGGTTCGTTGTTCCTCAGTAGCTCGTGCTGCGGGTGCAGCAGGCATAGGTGTGTCGAGCACATATCTTCGTCGCTCGGAGTCGAGGATAATTCTAAGATTTCTTAGCCAGTCGACAAAGTTTGAGCCATTCAGTTTGTTTGCGTCGAGGATAACAGATAATGGATTCTTAGACATTGTACTTAAATATCTACAATTGGAAAGAAGACAACATTTAGCTAACTGATCTTATGTTTAATACTTATAATTATCGAATTTTGGTCTTGTTTTCGAAAAAGTTCTCCCACTATTTTGTCGAAACAAATCACCCCTTTGATTGCTCGGGAAATCTAATTCCTAGTAGGTCTTGACATCCCAGCAGCAATTAATTGCACCCACGACTCATGGCCATACAATTAATTCTCCAAGTAGGTATACTTTTACCAATTGTGGCACCTCACAACCTTCAAGCTATTTTGCCTCGATTTTCACATTTATCTAGCACTGCTACATCATAAATGTTACTAATCGTTAAGTAAAACACATCAATCATGATGAGCAACGGGCCCGGTCGTGAATTCTCCGTAACTAGTTATCGGTCGATCTTCACATCCCGACCAGTCCTCACCCTTGTCGTGTTTAGTTAAAAACAGGAGTCAAGTAATTTTGTGTATTGTCCCTTTCTATGACTCGGGTGCCAGACTTTGGATCACCTATGTCAATAAGTAGACAACATACACCAGTTCCTATTGATGGAAGGCTTGGATCTTTAAAACTTCATTTTAAATGTACCCAATAGACTTAATATTAAATTCGAGAGGGGAATTTCGGGTTTGAAAGTTATACTAACTCTCCTCGAGATCTCACCGTGTTAATTATGCTTTATTTTTTATTACGATCTAGATTCTAGCGCGCATCTCATACAAGCTATATATAAATCGACAAATAAATAAAAGCCATACAAGCCTAGCATGCATACTACCACAATATGTTTTCGATCGGGAGCCTCCTATGTGGGCCATCATCGAGCCATGATGTTGGCCCAATTGGTCAATCTAAAGGGTTCTCAAACAGGCCTATGTTATTACACAATGTACCATGCATACATTGCCTTCATATCTTCTTGGGCTTCCACCTTGCTTGCAATGGGCCTTTTCGTATAATAAGTATGGAGTTGGCTCTGATAACACTGTTGGTATGCCTCGATTGTCAGAACAACAAAGAGTGCGGAATTTTAAAAATTTTCGAAGCACCCATGGTCCCATAAATAATTCTCCATATTATGTATACGAAAAGCATGAATCAAAACACATAAAGTATGTAAAAGGGGGTTAATCGATTATTTACCTCACCACAGGCAAGGTGGTGGCAACCTCCAACTTAATTCTGATTCACAGGCAGTGATCCAAGTGTCTCACCTCCAGAGATTAATCCACACCAATTGGATTATGGCAACACATCTTAGTCTTAGGCTACGAACTGGATCTAAGAGGTTTGTTATTGAAGGACTGTGCAGATCTGCTTTGCAGAGAAAGATCTGGCACAAGGGAGTAGGAGAGGAGCTACGACGGCACAAGAGCAAATCACGGCCAGGGTGGTGGCTGCGGCAGCTAGGTGGCGGCGTAGGGGCTGGTGCGGCTAGGGTTTGTGTGCTAGGGTGTTAGCTTTTGTGTAACGCCCCCAAAATTTCGAACCCGTTTGATTGATTTTTAATCCAGATTTATGTGCTACTTTTTATTTTCAAAGTTAAGCATTAATTTGAACTAAAATATACAATTTAATTATGTCCTATGTCCTTATTAACTTTGAAATGTTTTAAAAGCACACAAATACTTTAGCATAATAGTATACCTCTTTTGAAAAATATTTTGACTTTATTGTGCAAAATAAATAATATCTGGGGCAAAAATGCACTTTACCGAAACTTCAGGGGGCAAAGTGCAAATTTCGCCCCATACTTGATTGCAGCTAATAGGAGAGCCTTTATAGCTCTCCTAGCCTACCATAGGGAGTGGCCAAGCATGCCTCTTGGTTAGAGAGATTTCTCTATCCAAGATGAACATGCATTGGCTTGTTTTATGGGAAGTAATTATATCTCCCATCTTCCCAAGGTGTATTTAAACACCTTTCTCCTCATTTTCAGATTTCTCTACACTCATTTTACACCTTAGAGTTCATAGTTAAGTTAGAATTAGAGAGAAAATAAAAGAGAGAAAAGAGACAACACATTTAGAAAGATAAATTTCGGGTATACTCAGCACAGCCTCGGTTTTTTTTATCATTCCACCTTCGTCCACCGTTGGATCATGCCCAAATTTTGCATGAAGGTCCTACACACACAAATCTACATATTGACCGTTCGGATCGTCGTTTGGAACACCCTAAGTGAATCTAAAGCCGTGAGAAAATGGTGAAATGTAAGGATTTGAAGGCTTTTGTTATGAACCACCACCGGAGCCGCCACCACTGCCACCACCACCTTCGGTGTTGGTCCCAAGTGGTCAGAAGAGGTTTAGAGGGGGGGGGGGGTGAATAAACCTCTTTAAAATTTTCTCAATTTTAACTTTAAAACTTTTACACTTAACTGAACAGACTAAGCTGATCAGATTAGTTATTAACAGTTCTGTTCGCGAACAAATCTTTGAACAGTCTTGTTGACCACTCGTCTGATTAATACTTAGCTGATTTTGTTAAAATCAGTTTTAATACTTAGAGTACTTGCAGCGGATTTTCAAAGTGTTTTTCACAAGTAGTCTTAGTAGTTTGAAAAATGTTTCCCCAGTTTTATAAACTCCTTTTTAACTCTTTTTCAAACAGTTAACTTAAATGTGTTTTTATGCAAACAGTCAATATGCAGATTTTAAAACAATGTAAGAACACAAGTAATTTTTATAGTGGTTATATGGATTTGAATATCCTTTAGTCCACTCTTCCAAGTCACACAGATCTTGGGTTATACTATAATCACAAAGTTTACAGTATACTCTGCTTGCGTCGAACAACAAATGAAACGACCACAAGTTCGCAATAGGAAATCACACAGAAGACCTATTCTCTGAAGTTTGATCACTCACAAAGATGGATCACAACTCCGCACAACACTCTTGTTTACAAAATCACTCAGAAGATGTATTTTTCTTGATTCTTCAACTCTGCTTTCGTCAACAAATGACTCAGCTGATGAGTGAGCTGTTCTTGAGACTTAAAGAATTTTGCTTCGGAAATTTCTCTCAGAAAGTGTGTTGCTTGTTTCTTCTTCGTCTCTTTCAGCTATTTATACTTGAGGATTGAAAAATGTCCGTTGAAGAGAGACAAAATTCAAATTCCTCGAGTACTGGTCCTTAAAATCCGCGAACGGCTCTTTTGCAGTCTGTCCGTACTATGAACAGTACTATTCTGCAGGCAGCATTAAATGCAGCATTAAATGCACCCAGCTGATGCGAAGCATTTCTTCAATCATTTGTCTTTAATAACCTTGTACTTCAGCATTTATTACTCCAAGGGGCATTTATTACCGTTGGGAACACTTCATGATCTTCTTTACTTGGCTGACGAAAGTACATGTCTGATGGCGAACTCGGCTGATCTCAAACTTGAACAAATCTGATTTGAGTCGGCTGATCTTCATCAGTCTGATAACTTTACTTCAGCAGATCAGAAGTCTTGGACCTTGAAACTTTTGACTCTTCTGATGTCTTCTTTACTTAGTCAAAATTTCTTCTAAGGGATCATCAGCTAAGTTACTCCATACTTAGCCAATTTCTGAAGTTTTGGAATTCTTCAAAACCTCCCTTTACAAATTGTCTTCAGAGCCTTCATCTTCATCCTTATCCAACATTCGGAGTTCTGAAAATGAAGATATTTTCACCCCCTTCGTTGCTTTGGGTAAAAATACATCTATGCATGTGTTCTTTAGTCTTTGTGATATTACTTTCTTTTCTTTAAAGTATATGTTGAAGAAGTTTAGTTTGTCCTTGTGATAAATTGTTGAGTTCATATTTAATATTCAATGTGACTTGCTTAGATTTTGTTTAAATATTGATTATATGTTTGGATCTTGATTTATTTTTTTCTAAAAAGGTTATTGATCATAATTTTATAAACTTTGGGGGGTATTTTGAAAGATTTTAAAAGTTCAAGGTTAGGAATGCGAAAATTTTGGGAGTATAGTGGACTGAAAATATAAATTTTTGTTTGATATTTGGTTAGGTTTACTTGAAAAACCTTTGTTTTAAAGTTTGTTTCGATATTTTGCAAAAATGGGAGTTTTTGAAACATTTGGGGTTATTTTAGTAAATTTGAAAATAAGGGGACAAAGGTGCTGTTTTGTCACTGTTTTTACATAATAACTTTTATTAACTTTTGATTAATTAATTTGATGTAGTGCTTTGTTCGCTTTTGTTTTAAGATTGAAAATTTGTAATTTTTACGAAGAAAATTTATGATCAAAGAAATTTTTGTTTCTCATTGTTAGTTGGTGAAAAGTATTAAAACTTATTTTTAATCTCAGTTTTATAGTGAAAATTATGCTTGATTATTTTTAAATATTTCTTAAATGCGTGGATCTTAAATTACTTTTCAAGAAAATCGGTTTGATTAAGTTTTCAAAACTATGAGGGTGTTTCTGAAAAGTTTTAAACTTATGGGAATTTTAAAGCTTTGATTTTTTAATTATCAAGATACTTAATACTTTCATTTGATTTTCGATATGATTTTAGTTAAAAATCTTTTGATTTAAAGTTGTTGCAATTTTTTTGCAAAGATGGATAATTTTAAAAGTTTAGGGGCTGTTTTGTAAATCTGGAAAATGAAGGGAAAATTTTGCTGTTTTGGCATTGTCTTTTTTGAAATTAGAATTTTGTGTTTTGAAAATAATAACTTTTAAGTAGAGTTGATGTCATAATTTTTAAGCACTTTTGTGTGATGTTTTAGTTTAGGAAATCCTTGTGTAGGATTTTCATTAGTTATGTTTCTAAGTCGTATACGTACTTGCTCAGGTTTCGGATACGCTTCATTTGTGGAGTTTTAGTCGCTATACTAAGCGACAAAGGTGAGCGCTGTGTGTTTAATTTGCATGTCGGTCCGATGTGCTAGTAGATCGAGTCCAAACATGCACTTAGGCTCTTAATAATCGAAGCATGAATTTTATTCTAACTTTTCTTACATGTCGTCACGAATAGGTTGACTTATTAGGTCAACATTACTCGCATGAAATCACTTAGCATTTCAACATGATTATCCAAATACATGCTACATCCGAATCTACTAGTTGCGAATATATTTTTCGAAATTATCATGATACCCAAAATTTCATTTGATAAGTTATTAAATGTTGATAATATGTTAATATGTTTGATATGTTATGTTCCGTTTGTTTCCGACTATATGTTTCCATTTGTTTTCGATTTTGTGTGGGCCCCCTTTTGATTGGTATATGGACCCGATGCCAACCTGGCCGGCAGGATTGTCACGGTTACCCGTAGGCCTGTCCTTACAACCCAAGTGGGGAGGAACACTTGGGGAGTAAGGACGAACTTCGGCAAAGACATGTCGATGCATTTTTGATAGTAAGGTCGCTCCTTACTTGGTGAGTTTGGATGGATATCAGACTGAGGATGGAGGGTAAGTGGAGGACGGCATCAGCAATTCTTGGTTATGTGAATTCCGTGTTTCTTCCGTCTTGAATATATGTTTATTTGCTTGATAACATGATTATGTTGTATAATATGTTGCATTCACACATCACCATGCAAATTCGCACATAGCCTCACTAAGTTGGACGATCAACTTATGCGTTCTATGTTTCACTCTTTTCAGTTTCAGGCGTTCTGGAAATAATAGTCGGGTTGCGGTTAGGTCATCACGGTTGCGGTCCCACCCTAGTATTCGGGAGAGTAGTAATATTTTGTGGTTGATTTATGCTCTTTTTCGATTTTGTTTAAAACCTTGCTTAGACTATTTGATTCGTTAAAGATGATTTATATTTTCGCAAAAGAGACAAGATTTTCATAAATTACTTAGTTATCTCTCTCGGTTGATTTTGTTCAAATATTTTGATATGTTGTGATTAAATGTTTTCGCTTTAAAATTCTACTATGAAAATTGATTTTATTTGTTCGTCAAAAAGAAAACTTAGTAATTTAAATTGTTCTTATTTCGTTTAAATAGCTTCCGCTTTAAAACCTTTTAATTCATCGTTCCAATAAAAAAAAAAGTTTCGATATTTTTGACGTTTTTTTCAAAATAACAATAATTTTTCGACCGTTGTCCGACGGACCCGCGGTGCCGGGCCGTCACAGATGGTATCAGAGCTTCGGCTCAACGCCAGGATAGGATCCTCGGATTTGTACTGAGGGGTTAGTAAGGTGGGACTCACCGTCATGATTTTAGTGTGTCTACCCACATTGGGTAGTTCACTATTAGGACAAGACCGCAACTGAAATCATATGTGTAATACGTGTCCTTGAGATTAAGAGTTATTTTGGCTTGATTATGTGTTTTCCTGATTTATTATTTTGTTGGTGGTATCCCGAATACTATAACATTATTTGAACTTTATTGTTGATATTATTGTTTGGTTATGATTGTATATGTGTGCGTTCTGTGATTTTACATAAATTAAAATATTTGAATCAAGTGACCTTTCTTGAAGTACATATGGCATGACTAAAATAGCCCTAATCATTTTGAATTACATTATCGAGTTTACCTTACTCATAATTCTGATTCTAAACGAATCCATCTCCAAATCGATCTCTCGACTTCAGTAAGCTCTCTTGAGCCTAATTTCGCTATAATTAATATTTTCGCCTTTATTCTAATGTTGGTACTTATTCATTTTTGAGCTTGTGATCCCTAGATGTGTTTTCTTCATCATTTTGGCGAATCAAATTGTTATCTATGTAATCTTTCTTTCAATAGACAAAATATCATTCAAATTTCATTGACATCATCTTGAGTTCTAACTTGTCTATTACTCGTTCCTTGCATTCAACTATGAATTTTCATCGATAGCGAGTAACTTCATTTTGAATTCTAAAACTACCCTAAGTTCATATCTAATCTTCTCATTCTCGCTCTTGCTTTTCTGAAGTTTCTAAACGCCATTGTCCGATTGTATCTTTTCCTTCATGTTGTGTAATTTACCGTAAAATATTCTTCAATCATTTTAGCCTCATTCTTGATATGGCTTCTTCAAGTCGTGCCCTTAATTACCTTTATTTTGACTCTTTGACTGTTTTCCTTCAGAGCTTATCGACACTCTCAATTAACATGTTTTTGTCTATTGGGGATTGACTTCTTGTATCCTATCAAGTTTTTATATTGATCCCTTATCTTTTTACTCGTTTAGAGTTTACCCCTTCCTATTTCATGAGATACTTTCTCATATCGACTTCGTAAACCAAAATTATTTATTTTTCTTGGATTCTGTTATTGTTATTGTTCATTGTCCTTCTTTTTCCCAAGCCTATTTATTCCGTTATGATCATTTTGAAATTATCCATATGATTTCATGTTACTCTTTTTCGTTGTATTCGATTATTCAATCTTCTAAATTTTCTGAAGGAATTGAATTGTCCATTCATAAATTGTTGTTTCATTCCTTGTTGCAATCCGCATAAATCAGATCAATTTATTCTCAATTCCTTTTGAACTTCGGACTTACCTCCTATTTGTTTTGAACTTATTTTTAATTCCCGTCTCGCTCAATTTGATTCATTCGATGTTCTCAGATTTCACTATTGAGTTTTACTTGTTTTCTATTGCAGCTTGTTGCAATCATTATTGAAATAAATCCCTAAATCGCGCAATTTATCTTGACTTGCTTTTCAAATGACCAAACACACTTTAATGTTTTGGTTATTATCGTCATGATACTTGTTTCGACTTTCTATTATCCTTACCGATATCCGTGCTTTAATCTTCTTTTACTTATACCGTTTGAAATGGTGAGGCTCATCCCTTTCGTTATTCTTATCGGTGCGCCTCAACTTTTCTCCTTGTCACTTATATCGAACTATTCATTTGGTTATCTTTATTATCGATATTTCAGTCCTTTTGCAATCTTCGTTGATTCTTCTTTATGTTGACATTGCTAATCCTTATCTTGTCGTCTTGAACATCTTGATTCGATCATCTTTTCTAATCGTTATCGTGTCTCTTCATTTAACTCATTTTGTTCCTTCCGAGAATCCCAAGTCAAACGTCATTCAGTTCCTTTTGAATTCTCTGGGCCGAACTGAACTATATATTGTTATGTGAGTAGTTTTTCTTTTGAGAAGAATCTTAATCTGCGGCATAGGAGTTAGAATTATCATCGTATCCCATTCTACCGCGTCATGATTATGCGTAACGTATATGGAGTACTACATCGATCATCCTCGTGAACCTGGCTGCATATCTTAAGATCTTCAGAAATATCTAATGTACAAACGAAGACACGCTTGCATACTCATCTAGATGAAGTAACAAGTGAATTTCATTATGGCGCGGCCAGAGTATAAAAAGGCGACTTGGGAGTTAAATAAAGAGATACATCAGATTTTTGAAAACTCCTAACGTACGAGAGAACATTTTCGCACACTCGTTTTAATCAAGAAGGCCGCAGATTCTACAAGAAAATATTTTATGACGCACATTGAGTAATGAAGAAACGTTTTGGGAGCAAGAAAAGAAGATACGACAGCGTTAACCATACCACGCGAATTTCAAGAACGAATTTGGGGACCAAATTCTTTTAAGGGGGGAGGATTGTAACGCCCCCAAAATTTCGAACCCGTTTGATTGGATTTTTAATCCAAATTTATGTGCTACTTTTTATTTTCAAAGTTAAACATTAATTTGAACTAAAATATACAATTTAATTATGTCCTAAGTCCTTATTAACTTTGAAATGTTTTAAAAGCACAAAAATACTTTAGCATAATAGTATACCTCTTTTGAAAAATATTTTGACTTTATTGTGCAAAATAAATAATTTCTGGGGCAAAAATGCACTTTACCGAAACTTCAGGGGGCAAAGTGCAAATTTTGCCCCATACTTGATTGCAGCTAATAGGAGAGCCTTTATAGCTCTCCTAGCCTACCATAGGGAGTGGCCAAGCATGCCTCTTGGTTAGAGAGATTTCTCTATCCAAGATGAACATGCATTGGCTTGTTTTATGGGAAGTAATTATATCTCCCATCTTCCCAAGGTGTATTTAAACACCTTTCTCCTCATTTTCAGATTTCTCTCCACTCATTTTACACCTTAGAGTTCATAGTTAAGTTAGAATTAGAGAGAAAATAAAAGAGAGAAAAGAGACAACACATTTAGAAAGATAAATTTCGGGTATACTCAGCACAGCCTCGGTTGTTTTATCATTCCACCTTCTTCCACCGTTGGATCATGCCCAAATTTTGCGTGAAGGTCCTACACACACGGATCTACATATTGACCGTTCGGATCGTCGTTTGGAACTCCCTAAGTGAATCGAAAGCCGTGAGAAAATGGTGAAAAGTAAGGATTTGAGGGCTTTTGTTATGAACCACCACCGGAGCCGCCACCACTGCCACCGGAGCTGCCACCACCACCTTCGGAGTTCTGGAAATGAAGAGATTTTCAGCCCCTTCGTTGCTTTGGGTAAAAATACATCTATGCATGTGTTCTTTAGTCTTTGTGATATTACTTTCTTTTCTTTAAAGTATATGTTGAAGAAGTTTAGTTTGTCCTTGTGATAAATTGTTGAGTTCATATTTAATATTCAATATGAATTGCTTAGATTTTGTTTAAATAATGATTATATGTTTGGATCTTGATTTATTTTTTTCTAAAAAGGTTATTGATCATAATTTTCGAAACTTTGGGGGTTATTTTGAAAGATTTTAAAAGTTCAAGGTTAGGAATGCAAAAATTTTGGGAGTATAGTGGACTGAAAATATAAATTTTTGTTTGATATTTGGTTAGGTTTACTTGAAAAACCTTTGTTTTAAAGTTTGTTTCGATATTTTGCAAAAATGGGAGTTTTTGAAACATTTGGGGTTATTTTAGTAAATTTGAAAATAAGGGGGCAAAGGTGCTGTTTTGTCCCTGTTTTTACATAGTAACTTTTATTAACTTTTGATTAATTAATTTGATGTAGTGCTTTGTTCGCTTTTGTTTTAAGATTGAAAATTTGTAATTTTTACGAAGAAAATTTATGATCAAAGAAATTTTTGTTTCTCATTGTTAGTTGGTGAAAAGTATTAAAACTTATTTTTAATCTCAGTTTTATAGTGAAAATTATGCTTGATTATTTTTAAATATTTCTTAAATGCGTGGATCTTAAATTACTTTTCAAGAAAATCGGTTTGATTAAGTTTTCAAAACTATGAGGGTGTTTTTGAAAAGTTTTAAACTTATGGGAATTTTTAAGCTTTGATTTTTGAATTAACAAGATACTTAATACTTTTATTTGATTTTCGATATGAGTTTAGTTAATAATCTTTTGATTTAAAGTTGTTGCAATTTTTTTGCAAAGATGGATAATTTTAAAAGTTTAGGGGCTGTTTTGTAAATCTGGAAAATGAAGGGAAAATTTTGCTGTTTTGGCATTGTCTTTTTTGAAATTAGAATTTTGTGTTTTGAAAATAATAACTTTTAAGTAGAGTTGATGTCGTAATTTTTAAGCACTTTTGTGTGATGTGTTAGTTTAGGAAATCCTTATGTAGGATTTTCATTAGTTATGTTTCTAAGTCGTATACGTACTTGCTCATGTTTCGGATACGCTTCATTTGTGGAGTTTTAGTCGCTATACTAAGCGACAAAAGTGAGCGTTGTGTGTTTAATTTACATGTCGGTCCGATGTGCTAGTAGATCGAGTCCAAACATGCACTTAGGCTCTTAATAATTGAAGCATGAATTTTATTTTAACTTTTCTTACATGTCGTCACGAATAGGTTGACTTATTAGGTCAACATTACTCGCTTGAAATCACTTAGCATTTCAACATGATTATCCAAATACATGCTACATCCGAATCTACTAGTTGCGAATATATTTTTCGAAATTATCGTGATACCCAAAATTTCATTTGATAAGTTATTAAATGTTGATAATATGTTAATATGTTTGATATGTTATGTTCCGTTTGTTTTCGACTATATGTTTCCATTTGTTTTCGATTTTGTGTGGGCCCCCTTTTGATTGGTATATGGACTCGATGCCAACCTGGCCGGCAAGGGCCGGCAGGATTGTCACGGTTACCCGTAGGCCTGTCCTTACAACCCAAGTGGGGAGGAACACTTGGGGAGTAAGGACGAACTCCGGCAAAGACATGTCGATGCATTTTTGATAGTAAGGTCGCTCCTTACTTGGTGAGTTTGGATGGATATCAGACTGAGGATGGAGGGTAAGTGGAGGACGGCATCAGCAATTCTTGGTTATGTGAATTCCTTGTTTCTTCCGTCTTGAATATATGTTTATTTGCTTGATAACATGATTATGTTGTATAATATGTTGCATTCACACATCACCATGCAAATTCGCACATAGCCTCACTAAGTTGGACGATCAACTTATGCGTTCTATGTTTCACTCTTTTCAGTTTCAGGCGTTCTGGAAATAATAGTCGGGTTGCGGTTAGGTCATCACGGTTGCGGTCCCACCCTAGTATTCGGGAGAGTAGTAATATTTTGTGGTTGATTTATGCTCTTTTTCGATTTTGTTTAAAACCTTGCTTAGACTATTTGATTCGTTAAAGATGATTTATATTTTCGCAAAAGAGACAAGATTTTCATAAATTACTTAGTTATCTCTCTCGGTTGATTTTGTTCAAATATTTTGATATGTTGTGATTAAATGTTTTCGCTTTAAAATTCTACTATGAAAATTGATTTTATTTGTTCGTCAAAAAGAAAACTTAGTAATTTAAATTGTTCTTATTTCGTTTAAATAGCTTCCGCTTTAAAACCTTTTAATTCATCGTTCCAATAAAAAAAAAAGTTTCGATATTTTTGACGTTTTTTTCAAAATAACAATAATTTTTCGACCGTTGTCCGACGGTCCCGCGGTGCCGGGCCGTCACATTTTGAACTCATGCACAACTCTATTTATAAGTCTCCTTCTTGACCTAGGTTTGCAAGACTTCTTATGGGCTTTTAATTAAAGGCCCATATCTTGCAAGCCTTCTTTTTAATAAACAACCTTAATTAAAAACCCATATTAATTAATAAATTAATATTTCCTTTAATTAATTAATTAACACTTTAATTAATTATTTCAATTAATTAAATAAACTAATTAATTAGTCTCCTACTTGAATTAACACTTTAATTCATTTAATTGATTTAATTACGTTTAAATCAATTAATTTCTTTTATACCCTTTTATAACTGTCATCGTCCAATTGTATTGTGTGTGACCCTCTGGGTTCACCATCAATTGGCAGCAGGCCCACGAATTCCTCGTGATTTAATTAGTGAACAATAAATTGCTCCGGTCAATTAAACAACCGTTAATTGACCACTCCTAGAATCAATTCCTCTATTAACTCAGGAGTACCCACACTTCATGGTCGATGTCTAGCCACAAGCCCATGAAGCCCAACTTCAGGTGAATTGATATTTGTGAACCTCACCTCTTATAATTGCCATGTACATACGGACCTTCTATCGACTAATTTTCCCAATCAAGACTTAAGGTGTGTGAATTGATCGGCACCTCTAAATTTATATCGATAACTATACTTTCTAATTCGGGATAATATTCCAGTGTGACTGCTAAATTTCGAAACCCCTTTCCAAATCCGTCATCGACTGCAGCTGCAGATTCCTCGTATATATTATCTAAGAATCGTATAGGAAATTCTCTCATCCATTACAATGAGTAGGTAGATTCCATATTGGTACTAACCACTCGCGTACATAACTATAGGCACCCAACCTAGGCATGTTATGATCAGGCTAAGTGATCTATACCTAGATCTAAATACGCACACTCATGCGCCGAATTCGCCCTAGCACCTCAAGTCAAAGGACTAAACCATACACTATTATAAGCCTTGAGAAACATCCCATCACCGATATGCATTATGCGCTTCCACAATGGGTTTCACTGTTCGGGTCGTTCGATGCGTTTGATCCTCTATCGAACCACCTACTCATATGCACTGGCCTCAAATGCCTTGCTCATGAAACGCTACAAATTCACTCCATGTGAATCATGCATACTTGTACAAGTCTTGGCGATTCTTACGATACCCCGTCTCGTTCCAAAATCTATGACTTGGAACGTGTTTTAAGATTACGACCTTAGAGACTGTTTCATGATTGCACTCAGTGCTGAAGTGAATCGTCCTATAGTCAAATGTAGTCTAAGGATTTCATCCAATCGCTTAAATGTATTCGCGAGAGATGAAGTTGGCCATTGTTTATCCTTATACACATATAAATAAAAGTGCGTATTAATTATAAAATCAAAGGTTGTTATTTACAAAATAGACCTATTACAAGCTAATTGAACTGGCTTGCTGGGCACTATCCTATCACTTGATTCATCAGTTGACTTATGTGTCTGATGATATTACTGCTGAAGTAGTTCACAAAGCTGCTGAGCCAGTTATTTGAAGAACAACACAGAGAAAAGGTTCCTTCAGCACTTGAGTGGAAAGTTGAAGATGACAACGTTCTTCAAGACACTCCTGTCCACCAGGAAAACCTGCTGAAGCATCAACCTCCATTCCTACTGCTGACATCCATTCATCACTCATGGAATCAGTACAGTTGGTAATTGAAAATTCAATCAAGGAAATGGAAGAGAAGAATCGATTGATGTTAAAGCAAATGGAGGAGGCTACTGCAAAAGTTGTGCAGAATGCCATAGACAACTTTCCTATACCACCAGATAACTCATTGGCACTTACTCAGAGCATATTGAGCATGAACAAAAACATTGAAGATGTGAAGGCAGATGTCAACCATTTGCATACTGCTCTTCAGAGAAATGAGTCAGATTTAGCCCATGTTGCAAAGGTCATGAAATATATCAGTGTAGCTGAGATAGAAAAGACTGCAAGCTTAATGCAGGAATTCACAATCATCACCGATAAGGCGCAAAGGGACATATCGACACTTCAATTGAATGTTGATTGTATGAATGACCAAGCTGGTGAAATCAAGTCCACTCTGAATCATCAGACCACTCAAATAAACATTGTGGACCAGAACATCAAGAAGCTTTGTGCTGATCTCAACATCTCGCCTGTAGAACTCAACCCTGCTGATGATGACAAAAAGAGGGAAGATGGATCAGCTATGAGGAAAAGTGCTACCACTGCAACTGCTCAAGTTACTGAGCATGGATATGCTGCTACTAAAAAGACAAATGAAGAAGAGATAAGTAGACTAGCAGATGAAGTACTTGAAGAGGAAGCTGATGATAAAGCTGCTGATGAAGAACCCAAGGAAAAAACAAAATCTGACAAAGAGATTGCTGCTACTAAGGAGACTTCTGAAGAACAGCTAAATCCAGATGTGAAGTATAAGAGAATAGAAGACATCAGAAAAAAGATTGATGCTGCATTAGAGAATCTAGCTGATGAACACTTTTCCAGTGGTGAAGAAGATGATGATGAAGATGAACTTGAAGTAGAAAAAGATGAAGAAGCTGACAACTAGACTAGATTTTTCTAGGCTAGGATATAAATTGTAATTTCTTGTATCAGTTTACTTCATTGTATCTCATCTGTTTGAACTTGCACTTTGTAATCTCTTGAATATCTATAAAATTTCAAGTTACTTCCAACATATTATTTCTATCTCAGAATTTTTTAAGGACTTAGCTTTAGTTTAGGTACAGATACTTAGCTGAAGTTTTGTCATCATAAAAAAGGGGGAAATTGTGGATGAAGATGAAGATAAAGACTAAAGATTGAAGGGAGGTTTTGATAATTTCCAAAACATCATCATCAGCTAAGTAATGGAAGCTTAGCCAATCCCTTAGAAGAATTTTGACCAAGAAAGAGACAAATCAGAAGGGTCAAATCTTATGGTCCAAAAGACTACTGATCTGTTGCTGAAGAATGGAATCAGACTGGTGAATTTCAGAAGAGTCAAATCAGATGAGTTCGATTTGGGATCAGCCAAGTGTTCATCAGACGAGAAGTTTTTAATTAACAGAGTGAAAGAGACCAACAAGTCATCCCAACGGTAATAAATGCGCTGATGGAATTAATTGCTGAAGAGGAAGGGTATTTATGGAAAATGAGTGAAGAAAACCTCGTATCAGCTGGGTGCATTTTATGCTACTGACAAAGAAGTACAACATAGTGCACAGTGCACAGTCACAGGTAGCCATTCATGAAAACAGGGACCAGTACTCGAGAAATCTGTTATGTCTCTCTTCAACGGACATAATTCAAAACTCAAGTATAGATAGAGAGTGTTTCAAGAGTTAGAGAAGAGAAGAAGCAACACAACTGAGAGCATTCGAAGCCAATTCTTCTAAGTCTCAAACTCAAGAACAGAACACTCATATGCCTAATCATCTGTTGACGAAAGCAAAGTTGAAGATAAAAGATAAATACATTTTCTGAGAGAATTTGTAATAGAGAGTGTTGTGAGAAGTAGATATCCATCTTAGTGAGTGATATTACTTCAGAGAATAGATTTTCTTTGTGATTTCTTACTACGAACTTGTGGCCAGTTCATTTGTTGTTTGGCGCAAGCAGAGTATATTGTAATCTGTGTGATTATAGTATAACCCAAGATGTTCTTTGTGACTTGGAAGAGTCAACTAAAGGATTTTTATGTTGGGATAGTGGTTGGGATGCCTCGATTGTCAGAACAACGACAGTGCGGAATTTAAAATTTTTCGAAGCACCCAAGGTCCCATATTAATTCTCCATATTAATTATACGTAAGCAAGAACAAAAACACACATAGTAATTAAACAAAGGGGGTTTTTGCGATATACCTCACCACAGGCAAGGTGGTGGAAACCTTCAGTTCTGGATCTGGATCTGGATCTGGTTCACAAAAGTGATCCAAGCGTCTCACCTCCAAAGTTAGTCCACACCAATTGGATTCTGGCAACACCTCCTAGTCTTAGGCTCAGAACTGGATCTAGGAGATTTGTCGAAGCAGGATTGTGCAGATCTACTTGCCAATGCAAGATCTAACACGGTGGAACAAGGGAGAGGCGGCGGCGGCGGTGCTAGAGCAGCTCACGGCAGCAGGTGGCGGCGGCTCTAGGTTGGCGGCGCAAAGGAGAGGGGGCGGCTAGGGTTGAGAGGGGAGGCTAGGGTTTTCTTCTAGGGTGTTAGCTTTTTAAGCTCTAGTGGAACCCTATTTATAGACTCCCTCTTGACCTAGGTTTTGCAAGACTCCTTATGGGCTTTTAATTAAAGGCCCATGTCTTGCAAGCCTTTCATTTAATTAATTACTTAATTAAATGCCCAATCCAATTAAATCAATATTTCTTTTATATAATTATGATGGGGGCTATTTCGCACCCTATATATTACTCGATTCGGTTGAAGAAGTTAAGGTCGATCCGACCAATCCAAACAGATCGGGATCCCCTCGCAGACCCGGCAAGACGCAGCTCTCTTCGACCAGAAGATGATACTCCGGACCCATGAAGGATAATTGGGCCGAGTCCTATTAGGACTATGTTTCTATGTAACGCTAGGTTTAACATTGTATAAATACCTAGCTAATCATTGTATGAAACAACTACGAAATCCTCTACTTCAAGGATACTCATATATTCTCTGCATAAGGCATTACAACTGAATAAAATTCAATATTATTCATAGTATTTCAATCTCCAGTTTAAAGTATTATTAGCTTCTTTGTGGTTTTGCTTCTTGTTCTTAATCATTGCTTTTCTTTGTGTTTGATCCATCCGGAATAAAGTAACAGAGCCCTACATAATATATATACACAAATATCGTAATCCCCACCTATATTACGAATTCACTGATATACAATTAACCCGACGAAATCCGGTTAAATCAGTTGGCGCCCACCGTGGGGCTAGGTTAATTATTCGAATCGACACATGGCTCGCCCGAGGAAAAGCGCTCGCGTTGGAGCGAGAAGCAATACGACCACAGGTCACAACACATCTGAAGATCCACAAGACAACAACGATAACAACAATCAAAACACCAATGAAAACCTCCCAGATACCCGTTCCCGTCAGCAGGGACACCAAGGAGGTCTTACTGGTACAATACCAGAAGAACCGGAGCTCCCCGAAATACCCGCTCCTCTCCCTGGCGCTCAGGAAAAACTGAAACAAATAGCGATGCTCTTCAAGTCACTCTCTCCAGAAGAATTGCTGGTTTTAGACCAAATTCCTCGAAACGTTACGGCTCCCGGAGCAGCTCCTGCGACAGGAGTGCCAAGGCCGAACGAACGAACCTCTCAACAAGCTGACAGCCCAGCAAGTGAGCGTCGCTCGCTGCATAGCCCACAGCAGGTCAATTCTAAACCCTCCGACAACCGTCCCCAAAGAAGAACTGGTCGAAGAGTACCACAAGCAGTTCGCAGTGGATCGAAGGAACGAACGATCATCCCAATCGAAGATGATATAGATGATACAATCCCCTATCGACCAAGAGCGACTCGATTCTCAGAACGAGAAATTGAAAGGATGGTACAGGAGCGACTCGAACAACGATTACGATCTGCACAAAACCCCTGGGCCCGGACTACAGAACTCCAGGAAAGCCTTGCGGCTTGCTCTCCCTTCTGCAGGGAAATAAAAGAAGCACAGTCCGCAGGACAGGTCCCGGGAAGATTACCCCGATATGATGGAACCACTGACCCGGACGATTATATCTTTAGCTTTACGAACATAATGAATTTGTATGCTCACTCCGCCGAATTCACCGCCAAGCTAATGGTAACAACATTCGAAGGACTCGCGCTAGATTGGTTCGCCAAACAGCCGGCCAACTCTATATTCAGTTTCCGGGAATTATGCAATAAACTAATACAGCAATTTGCCAGTCAGAGGAGGCAAAAACTTCCGATGAGCTACCTAGGAACTATACACCAACAAGAGGGAGAATCCCTAAGAAATTGGTTGGCAAGGTTCAACGTAGAATTACTCAAAATCGACTCACCGAATATCGATTACATAATTTCTATCCTCTTCGACCTCACTAAAAATAGGCAGTTCGGAAACGCCCTCAGTCGAAAACAACCAAGAACATTTGCCGACATTATGAGCTTGGCTTCTAAGTATATGACCCAAGAAGAGATGAATTCCTTTAAGGATAAAAACAAAAACAAAGCCACCACCTCAAGCTCCAAACGGCACGATAGGTTTCCTACCCAAAAAGCTTCGGATTACGAGCGATCTTCCAAGAGAGGTAATGTTTTCCACCGACTGGAATACAACAAAGCCGATCATGACAGACAACCTAATCTCTACCAAAGACCAAGAAACCATGATCAACCAATAAGAAGCAGGGTGAATCAAGTAGAACACCCAAGGTTAAATATTCCAATGGAAGAAATATTGGAAGTCCTAGAAAGAAATAACTGGATCCCCGAAGCGAGGAAAATCGCGCAGCCAAGACCAGGCTCTCGAAACTACGATCAGTACTGCAAATACCATAGGGCACATGGACATCGAACGGAGAATTGTTTTCACCTCAAGAGAGAAGTTGAGAAACTTATCGAGCAAGGAAAACTCGACGAATACATAGAGCGAAATAATCATAGAAGGGAAAGAAGTAGAAGCCCTCGGAATGTCGATCGAAGGAGAAATTCTCGTCAAAGGTCACCCGAACGCCGACCTATTCCGGAATCGAATCACGACCAGATCAATGGGACTATCCATACGATCTCCGGGGGTCCTGCGGGTGGAGATAGTCGTAACGCCCGGCGGAGAACTGCCAGGTCCATCATTGGAAACTCAAAATACCCAAAAGAAATTTGGACCCTGGAAAGCAGGCCATCAAGCGATCAACAGATCAGTTTTAATGAAGGCGAAGCGCCTAAAAATATTGTCTGGGACGCAAGAGAGGATAACCCTGACTTCCCTATGGTAATATCGCTAGAAATAGCAAATTACAATGTCAAGAGAATCTTAATCGATAATGGGAGCTCAGCCAATATTATCTCCCGAGAAGTTTTAGCCCAAATGGACTTGGGACAGATAAACTTGCAGAAAGTAGCTACGCCATTAATAGGATTCGGGGGGTCCGAAATCATCCCCAGCGGAACGATAACCTTAAGCGTATCGCTCGGGAAAATACCCCACCGAACAGTAAAGCTAGTGAAATTTTTAGTAGTAGAGACCCCATTCGCTTATAACGCGATATTAGGACGACCTGCACTCAATCTATTCCGAGCTGTTGTCTCTACTTATCATCAGAAGATAAAGTTTCCAACCGATACAGGCATCGGAGAAATAACAAACGACCATTGCATGGCTTGGGACTGCTATAGTACTTCGTTAACGATGAAAGAACATCCTAAGTCCATTACTCCGAGCAAGAGAAAGATCGAAGGAGATATCATTAGAAACGAGGTTGAAATTCCTAGTACTGATCGACTAGATAAAAAGGGGAAAGAACCGCTAGACTTATCTTTGAAACCCCCAGAACACAAAGATATAATTCTAGTAGATGGCGACTCATCCAAAAAGACGAGAATTGGTACAGAGTTAAGTGAAGAAGGAGAAATAATGCTGATCGACTTCCTCAGAAACAACGCCGATGTCTTCGCTTGGAGCGCAAATGACATTGAAGGAATTGATCCTCGAATAATAAAGCATTCCCTAAAAATAGATCCTTTGGCGAAACCCGCCAGACAGAAGAAGAGAAATCATGGACCGGTGAAAGATAAAATTATCAAAGCCGAGGTAGAAAGGTTGCTCGAGGCAAAACAAATCCGAGAAATTCATTTCTCGGAATGGCTATGCAATGTCGTACTAGTCGCTAAAGGAGATAAAAAAGATAATAAATGGAGGATGTGTAACGATTTCACCGACCTTAACAAGTTGTGTCCACGTGACCCATATCCCCTCCCAAGGATTGACTTATTGGTCGACTCAACCGCTGGCTTCGCGTTATTCAGTATGATGGACGCCTTCCAAGGGTTTTACCAAATATACATGGATGAGCGGGACCAGGAGAAGACCGCGTTCATAACCGAGCAGGGAGTTTATTGTTTCATAGTGATGCCGTTCGGCTTAAGAAATGCCGGAGCTACTTACCAAAGGTTAGTAAACCTAATGTTCAAAGAATTAATCGGAGAACTGATGGAAGTCTACGTGGACGACATGCTGGTCAAAAGTATGAACGAAGCAGATCATGTAAAGCATCTAGATCGATGCTTTCAAATCTTAAGAAAATATCGTATGAAGTTAAACCCCGCAAAATGCACCTTTGGGGTCAAATCAGGAAAATTCTTGGGATATCTAGTTCACCAACGCGGAATCGAAGCCAATCCAGAAAAAATCCGAGCCATAACTGAAATGAAACCTCCTAAAACTATCTCTCAAGTACAAAGCCTAGTGGGAAAAATCGTAGCATTAAACAGATTTATATCAAAGTCCGCAGACAAAAGCCTCCCTTTTTTCCAAACTCTCCGAAAAGCAAAGAACTTTGTTTGGACTCAAGAATGCGATCACGCCTTCGAGCAGCTCAAAGTGTATTTGACGACACCTCCGATGTTGGCAAAACCAACGGAAGGAGAACCGTTATACATGTACATCTCCATCTCCAATGCAGCGATCAGTTCGGTACTAATCAAAATCGAGGGCTCGGATCATAAGCCTGTGTATTATCTCAGCAAATTATTACAGGGGGCGGAGAAGAATTACTTAGAAATAGAAAAATTCACGCTGGCCCTAGTGGTGGCCGCACGAAAACTCCGACCTTACTTCTTAACTTACAAAATCATCGTTCTGACGAATCAGCCACTAAGGCAAGTTCTAGCAAAACCGGAAGCTTCCGGTCGACTAATCAAATGGGCCATCGAACTCAGTCAGTTCGAGGTAGACTACAAACCGAGGATTGCCATCAAGGCCCAAGTGTTGGCCGATTTTATATTAGAAACACCGACGCAGGCTACTGAATCATCAAGCTGCCTCAGCAACGATGTCCTGATCATTGGAGATCAAACTTGGCTAATGCACGTCGATGGTGCTTCATGCCGAGAAGGAGGAGGCGCCGGAATCAACTTCACCGGACCAAACAAGGAAGATTTAAATTACGCAATAACACTGGACTTCGTTGTGACAAACAATGAAGCTGAATATGAAGCATTAATCGCAGGAATGGTAATGGCGATCAAAGCCAATATAAAAAGTCTTAAAGTACTAACTGATTCAGAATTAGTGCAAAGGCAGATAGAAGGCCTATACGAGGCTAAGGAATTCAACATGGTCAAATACCTCGCCAAAGTAAAGACTCTGGCCGAGAAATTTGAAAGTTTTAGTATCCAGAACATCCCACGTTCGGAAAATAAGTGGGCCGATCAGTTATCAAAATTCACAGGATCCCATGACGGAAAGACCGAACGGGTGATCAACTGGTTAAGCTCTAATACGCCAGCAATTGACATCGATGAAACACCAACAGTGGATATAATGGAAATCGAAAAAGCCGAAGGGAACTGGATGACCCCTATGATAGACTATCTTCGAGAAGGAAAATTACCACCCGACCAAAATGAAGCTCGGAAAATAAAATATCGAGCTCCGAAATATACACTCATAGAAGGAAAACTCTACCGAAGATCAGTATCAGGGATTCTTCTAAAATGCGTACCTGAATCACAAACCCTCGATATACTACGAGAAATACACGATGGGGATGCAGGAAATCACAGCGGATCAAGAGCATTGGCTTTAAAATGTCTCAGGACGGGTTACTATTGGCCGACCATCAATAAAGATGCCGCTCAATATGTCCAAGAATGTCATCACTGCCAGATCCATGCTAACATATGTCATCGACCAGCAGAAAATATGCACCCTATTCCGGTTTGTTGGCCATTCGATCAATGGGGAATGGACATCGTGGGACCTTTCCCAGTGGCCAGATCTAAGAAAACCTATGTCCTGGTCGCTGTAGAATACTTCAGCAAATGGATAGAATGCGTCGCTCTCGCACGAATAACCCAATTCCAAGTTATCAATTTCCTATGGAAATTCATTGTTTGTCGATTCGGCATCCCTAGGATCCTTATCTCCGATAATGGAACCCAGTTCGCTGGGAAACAGATAATAGAATGGTGTACAAAACTTGGAATTCAACAAAATTTTACCTCGGTAGGACATCCTCGAGCAAATGGACAAACTGAAGTAGCAAACCGAGAGATAATAAAATCTTTGGAAAAAAGATTAGGAGCAGCCAAAGGAAAATGGCTAGATGAACTCCCAGGAGTATTATGGGCTAATCGAACCACGATAAGGAGCTCAACTGGGGAAACCCCATTTAGCCTTGTATATGGGTCGGAAGCGGTTATCCCAGTGGAAACCCTAATCCCAACGCCAAGAGTAGAAATGTTCGACGACCAAGAAAATGAAAAGTCAAGAGAAAACGACATTGATTTAACAGAAGCTTTAAGAGACAAAGCTGCTGTACGCTTACAAGCCACTAAAGCTAATATGGAGAAAGCATATAATCAAAAAGTACGCATCCGAACCTTCAAAGAAGGAGATTTGGTCTTGAAAAAGGTAGAAGTATCCAAGCATGTGGGAAAGTTACAACAAAATTGGGATGGACCTTACATCGTCATTGGTGTGGGGAAGAAAGGTTCATACAGAATTGCACATTTGGATGGAACTGCCTTACCAAGAACATGGAATGCTGTCAACCTTAGGAAATACTATGGTAAATAAATTTTAGCAGGTTATACTGCATTATTTTACTTTTTACTTTATCAGATTTCAATCTTTGTAATAAAGGCCTAGGCCTAAAGTTCAATTATTAAAGATTTCTTTGGCACTTTATATATATATCGATTATATCGGTTAAACGTTCATCGGAATCGCACAATCATATTGCCAGAAACGAAACGAGTAGAGTAAACATTGATCCGCTCAATAAAAACTCCTCGATATATCAAAAGACTTTTTGGGTTAAAAACCTAAGTCTACAATCAAAAACGAGTCGAGTAAACATTGATCCGCTCAATAAAAACTCCTCGATATATCTAAAGACTTTTTGGTTAGAAACCTAAGTCTACAATCAAAAACGAGTCGAGTAAACATTGATCCGCTCAATAAAAACTCCTCGATATATATCTAAAGACTTTTTGGTTAGAAACCTAAGTCTATTTAAAAACGAGTCGAGTAAACATTGATCCGCTCAATAAAAACTCCTCGATATAATCAACGATCAAAAAAGACTTTTTGGGTTAAAAACCTAAGTCTAATAAAAACGAGTCGAGTAAACATCGATCCGCTCGATAAATACTCCTCTAACTATTTACGACGATCAAAAAAGACTTTTTGGGTTAAAAACCTAAGTCTAATAAAAACGAGTCGAGTAAACATCGATCCGCTCGATAAACACTCCTCGAACTATTTACGACGATTAAAAAAGACTTTTTGGTTAAAAACCTAAGTCTACAATCAGAAACGAGTCGAGTAAACATTGATCCGCTCAATAAAAACTCCTCGATACATCAAAAAGACTTTTTGGTTAAAAACCTAAGTCTACAAACAGAAACGAGTCGAGTAAACATTGATCCGCTCAATAAAAACTCCTCGATATATCAAAAAGACTTTTTGGATTAAAAATCTAAGTCTAATCAGAAAAGAGTCGAGTAAACATCGATCCGCTCGATAAACACTCCTCAAACTATTTACGACGATCAAAAGGACCTTTTGGGGTAAACAGAAAAACCTAAGTTCTAAATCATAACAAGTCGAGTAAACATTGATACGCTCAATAAAAACTCCTTGATCTTTTCCTAATAATCTAAAGGATCTGCTAACACTCCTGAAGTTTTGAAGATAGACAAAGAATAATACAGTCTGCTCGGATAAAGCTACTCATAAGAAAATTATGACAGAATTAACGACAAGGAAGATATAAGGAATAAAGTATATTTTATTCATCAAATTTGTTACATACAAAAGCCTTACGTTACAAGGATCTACATACTACTTAAAGATCATTACAATGATTTAAATGAGATAATCCTCTATTATCGGCGATCTTCACGACAATGTCCACGGAAACACCAATCTCCTCCCTAGTACCTCGTCGATTATAATAAACCACCTAAGAAGCATGCTGCTCAGGATGGTCGACTTCTTTGGTTCGACGGCCAGGCTCTGAAGATCAAATGTTCTTCCAGACGAAATGAACATTACCAGCCAGATAGCTAAGCAATGCTCACTCATCCGAAAGAAGATACTGCTTTTACTTTATCTATAAAACATTTTACTCTAGAGCAGCATCTCTTCGGGACCGTCGTGAAAACGGTAACTTTACCAGCCACCCCGCTGGTCTATCACTCCTGAGGTTACATCGAAGAACAGGGGTGACTGGCAAGTATGAACCCACCATGTGCAAACGGAAACCACGGACCTCAAATTGATGAAGACAAAAACTGAGATCTCATGGGACCCGTCGATACAAGGTAGGGCTGACATGGGACCCGTCAATACAAGACTGGGAACAACTTCACTATTTTGAATAAGTAAATCATGATAATGTGATTTTTTGAAGACAATGGGATCAGAGGGTAGAATAAAATCTAAGGAATTCGTGATCTCCATCCTTTTTGGGAAATTGCAAATGAAGAATATAAGTCACCCCCTATTTATAGGGGCAGATCTAAGGGATCCAACGGCTGAAAAATATTTGATCAACGGATACAGATACGACCCTTTGACTCCCCGTAATAAATGCTAATAAGTTGGAACGGTACCATCTATTCGCCTCAACTGATCGACCACGGGAAAACTCTTGGATCGAAGCGATCACCAAATAACACAAGTAAAAGAACTCCAGACCGGTCATACTGGAACGATCATACTTCACGGTCGATAGCTTAAAAACCTAGAAGCCACGAACGATCTTGAAAATCACAACGAAAAGGACAGTTGCTCGATAAAAGATATTACTGGAAAAAGACCACACCCTTAACCATACTAGGGACGTCACTGCCTCATACATCGTATGGAAGACCATTGACTAAGCTATACAGAAACTCCTATGGAGTCCAAGATATCTGACATAGAAATCAGGAGAATAGTCCTCCTTAGTATACATGGCAAATACGTCACTGCCTAACATACCAAAGAATTGCTTAAGGAGGTCTGAACAAGATAGATCTGACCATGAATACTACATTTTCCAATTCCTCCCATATCAAGATAGTGATATAATAATACACTAGCCAAGGAGCATATTGTTCAAAAATTGATTCTGGGAAATATAAGGATTTGGAAAAGATTGAAAGGGACATTTCTCGGTAGAATGACATAAAGAAAACCAAGGATCAACAAAGGGATAATAACCTCCTTATATAAGATTCGGATCACAAAAAGACAAAAGTACAAAGCGTAGATTGAGCATCGACCAAGATGATGCACTTTTTCGATATGGATAACCTATTGTCTAAATTAAGACTAAAACATGCTAAGTGCATGTAAAACATTTCTACTATACTGGATTTGATCAACAAACGACTCAGAAGCTAACAATATATACACGAGCACAGAGGAAGAACGAGCATAACAAAGTATATATACAGAAGGTAATTGATCAGGCAAAAATCTGCCTACAAAAGATCATCGTTTCCAATTTTTCCTCCCATTACAAAAATTTCAGCCCAAGTAACTACACAAAACTCGGGCCACAAAAAAAAAAAAAAAAAAAAAAAAAAAAAAAAAAAAAAAGAGACAGTCCAAGGTCTGCCAGGTCGAGCAAAAGTCACTGAGAAGAACGGTCAGCAGGCCGACTACCAGAAACAGCTTTCCGAGGAGTCAGACTCCCAGCAAAAGCCATCAATTCTTCTTGACGCTTTAGATAACCGGCGTCATAACCTTCCTCATAAGACTGCCGACGAGATTCTTCCGCCAGAACAGCTGCCTGAGCTAAATTGTCTCTCTCCTTTTCAAGGACAACTTTTTCGGCCTCCAATTTTTGAAGATCATCTCTATCAAGTTGCAGCTGCAACTGTAAACCTCTGCTTTTAGCTTTCTCGGACTCCAACTGACTCTGAAGAGCTGTCCGACGATTCCACAGTTCGTCATTTTGCACACCCAGTTGGAGCGCAAAATATTTGCCCTAAGAACAGAAAGAATAAGAGAAATCGCCTTACAACAAGGAATTCTAAAACAAAGAACAGAAAAAATATTCGAAATATGTCTACCTGCTCACATATCTTCACCAAAGATTGAACAAGGCGAAGATTGGAGGTGCCTTCGAGCTTCCTCAACTCGCCAGGCAGAATAGTACTCATGCCCAGGTCCCATGACAAAGCATCAGGTTCAACAGAACCAGGCAGTTCGCTGGACAAAGGGACACCATCCGAACGAGGAGTCTCCGACGAAAGAATGTCATCAACTTGTTGAAGGATGCATCGCTCATCTAACTGACGAGGAGATTCTCTCCCATCAGGACTAACAGTGGTCTCCTTACCAGAAGCAGAAATTATGGTTCGGCGGCCAGACCCGGAACCAGTTCGACCTCCGGAAGGTCCTCCAGACTCAAAGGAGGTAGTCATCACAGTAGTATCATCAAACAAAAATTCTGGGCAATCCTGCACAATAGATTGTGCTACGGAAGGATTAACAAATAAATTATCGCCAGTTTGCCCTCCGCTAGTGATTGGGGCAGTGGAAATAGACAAAGGAAGGGAGATAGCAAAATCCCCTCCATGAAAAACATGCTCAAAGGAAGGAGCATTTGAACTAACAGCAATATTGTAAGCAGGTTCCTCGCTCGACATATTGCCAAAGGCATACCGACCAGGAGAAGGCATTCTTCCTACTTGAGTGGAAGCAGGAAGGATTGGTTCAGAAAAAGACGAGTCTACCGCAGAGAAAGGCTCGGAAACAATAACACTGGTATCGATCTCCGACCTAAATGTTTGGGACGAACGAGGAGGTTCCATCGACGGACCATCTCTTCGATGCTTTTTGGACCTATTATCACGAGCGCTCTCTCGAGAAGGTCGCTTCGAAGTATTGCCAAAAAGGTTACTCATGGTCGGATTATGAAGAAGCACAATTTAATATCGAGAAGATTTATCGACTAACTAAAAGACGAGTATTCTATCCAAGAGAGAAGTGTAGCAGTAAAAACAAGTCAAGATTTTACCTTTCGTATTTATACTACGCGAAAGGACGCGACAGACCTAAAGAAAGGGCGCGAAACAGCAAATATGACCTTGGAGCAAACGCTGGAATATGAAAAGACACACGCATAATGATTACGCCAGATTTAATGACTTGTCTGAATTATTACGGCGAAGCCGAAAAGACACGACTGTCAGAATACGAAACGCTTAGCGTACATAGAGAAGAAACGGTAAAATTACAATTATTACATACGAGTAAAATAATTACAAGAGTTATTCAAGAAATCACTATCTTAAAGAGCCTGCTCACTATCCGAAACTCTCTGTTCGCTACCGACGACCTCGGTTGTACCAATGTCCGCTTCCTCTTCTTCCTCGACTTCGGGATCAACAAAAGTATTATCGAGCTCTTCATTGACGTCAGAAGGAGGAATGGGTAATGGATTTCCAAATTCTTCGACAAGGTGAGCTAGAGGAAGACCTTGATATAGAACATCAGGGACCTCGGAAGAAGAATAAAACTCACCATACCGATTCAACCGAATATGAGCGGCCCTGAAATACTCTTTCCGACGATCATCGATCATCTTCATAGCGACCAGCTGACGAATCGCTTTCTTAATCACCCTATTCAACACTTCTTGATCGTCGGTCTCGGCAGCACGAGTTTCTACGACGGGAACAGAAGAAGATGTCGAGGGACCAACCGCTGAACCAGAAGCTTTATGAAGCAAAGCTTTATTCTTCTCCTCCAAGAACTCGCACTGTTGTTTCCAAAGTGCATTCTCGTAGGCGTATGACGTAAGACACGTCTTAGTCTGAACAAGTAAAGAGGGCAAGAAAAAGAGATGGATTAAGTAAATTAAGGAAGACACTTAGAGTTTTCTATTAACATAATTAAAGGAAAAGGATATCACCTTTTCAGCGTAAAGACAAGCTCGTTGGAATTTCTCCAGAGGATCCTTATGAAGAAGTTTGTTCAGATCGCGGGTAAAAACACCAGACAAAAGAACACGAGTTGCCTTATCGATCGCGTTCTCATTATCATCGTGGATAAGAGAGTCCTTCTCGGAATAACCAGCGGCTCTCTTTCCCTCCAAATGTTCCTCGATCATTTCGACAAGAGTAGGTCTTGGGTGCTTTTCTCCGACTAAAGAAAGATCCTGGCCGGAACGTCCATAATAAGTCCTCTTCCTATCGACTGGGTTATTAGTTGGATGAGGTTTCGACCAGGAATGACATCCTCGAACACCTAAAGATGTCCTAAGAGAAAGAGGAGGATAACCAGGTCCCGTGCCCTGACGAATAGGGGGCTCCTGAGGAGATTCTGATGATTCCTCTCTGTCCTCCTCGGATTCATGGCCTAACTCCAACTTCCTTTTTCGGGACGCCCTCTGCTCGATGGGCGCATTCTCAGCGGATTTAGAAGATTTGGAAAGGACCATCTTTCCCTTCGAAGAATGTCGAGAATTCTCTACCATATCAGCTGAAAAAGAAATTAATCATAAATTATGTACCTTCCCAATAAATGATATCGTCACTACACTAAGATCAAATAAAATTACTAACCAAGAGGTTCAGATGGTGTATTGATGGGGAAACTATGAATGCTTAACCCCGCCTTACGAAGGAAAGCTTCCCCGATCAGAAGAGCGCTTTGGTATTTATTTGCACGCGATTCGAAGATATCAGCAATAAACTGTACATCGTCAGGAACAAGTTCACCAGTCGGAGAGCGACCTCCTGGAATCCAACTAGAATCATGATCCCATGAAAAAGGGACACTCGTACCATCCGCTAAACGAAGATTAGACGGAGGACGAACAAAGAAGAAATGAGATTTCCATAAGGGATTACTAGAAACAGGGGCATCAAAGATTGCTCGGCTAGGTCGCTGGCTAGCGAAGAAATATCCACGATTTGAAGAACTAGAAATGTTAAAGCGAAAAAGTTGTGTAAAATTACGGAAAGAAGGTTTAAACCCCTTGGCGATCATCAAAACCGAAAAGCAAACTATAAAAGCAACGGAATTAGGAACCAGCTGTGTCAAGCACACACTAAAAGTTTTCAAAACTTCCAGAAAGAGGGGAGACAAAGGAAGACGAAGCCCACTGTTAAAGTGAGCCGTATAAAAGGCTCGACATCCCTCCGGGGGAGATGTAACCCTATCAGTAGGGGAAGGAAGAACTATCTCAGAACCTTCCGGGAAATATTTGATATAACTATTCGCAACCTCCGGAAATGTCTCCGCCGTATAAGCGCAAGCGACATCCTCAATTGGTTCAGAAACTTGAGGAACAGTACCTTTGCCCTTTTTTGCTCGGGCCGCCACATCCGCGTCAGTAAGGATCCGTACCTTAAAAGTATCCTCAACAGGGATGGCATAATCAGTTACGCTAGATTGCAATTCCTCCTCATTGTCGGGGGCGACAATCTCTCTAGAAGAAGACCTTCTCACAGAAGCCATATGTTATTCTCGGAGAATGAAGGTCGATAAATGGAAAAACTTAGCGGGATAAGCGACTAACCAAGAAAATAAGTACGAATTATAAGGAAGTATAAAAGAGAAATGGCGAACTATAGCGCCACCTATTTATAAGAAGATGAGAAATGACGTTTCGAACTTATGGCAACTACTGATATTCCCGCCAAAAAGGGAAGGATATGAAAAGTTTCCAGAATAGACGCGTGGCGATCCGTAACTGGACATAGAAAACGACTGTCTGTGATATGTAGCACTCTTTTCCTTATTTAAGATTTTTTCCCACTGGGTTTTTTCTTAAGTAAGGTTTTTAACGAGGCTCCATTCATAGAAAAGAAAGAGTTGTAAAGATCTATCTACTTCTACGAGCTTCTTTTATCTATACGCTCGAAGAAGTGAGGGAGTACTGATGGGGGCTATTTCGCACCCTATATATTACTCGATTCGGTTGAAGAAGTTAAGGTCGATCCGACCAATCCAAACAGATCGGGATCCCCTCGCAGACCCGGCAAGACGCAGCTCTCTTCGACCAGAAGATGATACTCCGGACCCATGAAGGATAATTGGGCCGAGTCCTATTAGGACTATGTTTCTATGTAACGCTAGGTTTAACATTGTATAAATACCTAGCTAATCATTGTATGAAACAACTACGAAATCCTCTACTTCAAGGATACTCATATATTCTCTGCATAAGGCATTACAACTGAATAAAATTCAATATTATTCATAGTATTTCAATCTCCAGTTTAAAGTATTATTAGCTTCTTTGTGGTTTTGCTTCTTGTTCTTAATCATTGCTTTTCTTTGTGTTTGATCCATCCGGAATAAAGTAACAGAGCCCTACATAATATATATACACAAATATCGTAATCCCCACCTATATTACGAATTCACTGATATACAATTAACCCGACGAAATCCGGTTAAATCAAATTAATTAGCAACTCAATTAAATATTTAATTAATTAAGTCAGCCAATTAATTAATCTCCCACTTGAATTAAATACTTTTAATTCATTTAATTAATTTAATTACCTTTAAATCAATTAATTCCTTTCATTTCCTTTTTCAACAGTCACCGTCCAATTGTATTGTGTGTGACCCTCTGGGTTCACCATCAATTGGCAGCAGGCCCACGAATTCCTCGTGATTTAATTTATGAACAATAAATTGCTCCGGTCAATTAAACAATCTTTAATTGACCACTCCTAGAATCAAATCCTCTATTAACTCAGGAGTACCTACACTTCATGGTCGATGTCTAGCCACAAGCCCATGAAGCCCAACTTCAGGTGAATTGATACTTGTGAACCTCGTCTCATATAATTACCATGTACATACGGTCCTTCTATCGACTAATATTCCCGATCAAGACTTAGGGTGTGTGAATTGATCGGCACCTCTAAATTTGTCTCGATAACTATACTTTCTAATTCAGGATAATATTCCAGTGTGACTGCTAAATTTGGAAACCCCTTCCCAAATTCGTCACCGACCACGGCCGTGGATTCCTTGGATATATTATCTAAGAATCGTATAGGAAATTCTCTCACCCATTACAGTGAGTCAATAGATTCCATATCGGTACTAACCACTCGCGTACATGTCCATACGCACCCAACCTAGGCATGTTATGACCAAGCTACGTGGCCTATACCTAGATCTAAGTACGCACTTTCATGCACCGAATTCGCCCTAGCACCTCAAGTCAAAGGACTAAATCGTACACTATTATAATCCTTGAGAAACATCCCATCACCGATATGCGACGTGCGCTTCAACAATGGGTTTCTCTGTTCGGGTCGTTCGATGCGTTCAATCCTCCATTGAACCACCTACTCATATGCACTGGCCTCAAATGCCTTGCTCATGAAACGCTACAAATTCACTCCATGTGAATCATGCATACTTGTACAAGTCTTGGCGATTCCTACGATACCCCGTCTCGTTTGGAATCTATGACTTGGAACAGTTTTAAGATTACGACCTTTGAGACTGTTTCATGATTGCACTCAGTACTGAAGTGAATCGTCCCATAGTCAAATGTAATCTAAGGGTTTCATCCAATCGCTTAAATGTATTCGCGAGAGATGAAGTTGGCCATTGTTTATCCTTATACTCGTATAAATAAACGTGCGTATTATTACATTTATACTAAAGAAAGATAATGATAGTTCCAATACAAGCTAAATATATTGGCTTGCAGGGCACTATCCCATCAATCTCCCACTTGCCCTAAAGCCAATCACAAACGTTTCTAGGACCCATCTTTTTAAAGATGTTCTTCGAACTCATTTCATGATATAGCCTCCTTTAGTGGATCCGCTAAGTTGTCTTCTGAGTCGACGCGATCCATTACGCGCGTTAACTGTACCAATGATTTTTCTAATCAAATGGTACCTTTCTCTCAATTGTGTTTAGATTTCTGGTAAGATCTCGAATGCTTTGCTTTAGCAATAGCTCCAATGTTATCATGGAAGATAATCATGAGCTTCGCAATGCTAGGCACTACATCCAACCATAGGATGAAGTTTTATATCTAAACACTTTCTTAAGCCGCATTTAATGCTACATTTAATGCTGCAATATATCTTGCTTCAGTGGTTTGGATGTTACGGTGATTTGCTTGGAACCCTTTCAAATTACCGTTACCCCATTGAGGCAGGATATTTATCCAAAAATGGATATATTTAATTCATCCACATCAGACTGAAAATTCGAATCAGTGAATCCTTCGAATTTTAATTCTCCAATACCACCGTAGACCAAGAACAAATCCTTTAGTCTTTGTCAAGAGCTTAAGGATATCTTTTACGGTGGTCCAGTACTTCTTCACTGGAGTTTGACTAGCAACTGCTCGCGACACTTGAGCATGTTCTACGTCTGGTCTAGTACATAGTAAAGCATGCTACATGCAACCTTTTGTTTGAAACATAAGGTATTTGAGACATTCTCCTTTATTCTCATTTGATGTAGGGCACATCGATTTTGGAATAAGGGATACAGTGTCTCACTGGAAGCAATCCTTTCTTGAATTCTTCATACTGAATATTTTCAGTATATGTACTTAGATTTAGAGAGTGTCAGCATCTTTTCTGATCTTCTTCATAGATACGTATCCCAATACGCAAGATGCTTCTCCTAAATCTTTCATGGAGAATTGCACGGACAACCATGCTTTCGTCTGTGCTAACATTCCGATATCATACCAGATAGCCAGAACATTATCGACATATAAAATATGAGCTTCATCGCGCTCCCACTAATCCTTTTGTACACTCACAGTTCATACTCGTTTTGATGAAGTCAAATGTCTTGACTATCTCATCAGATCAAATGTGAATCTAAATGGATCCAGACATTGCTAATGGAGAAAAGGTTTCATCAAAGTCTGTTCCAGAACATTGTGAATAGCCTTTTTTACCGATAGTCAATTCTCAGATGCAACACCTCTCCATTCATTCCAAGTTTGAAGATCCACTTATAATTTATAGCCAACTTATAGAGATAAATCCCTCGGGTGGATCAATCAAGGTTATACCTTGTTGGAATGGATGGGATCCATTTTGGTTTGCATGGTTTCGAACCACGTACCAGCGTCTATGTCTGACATCGCTTCTTGATAGGTCTTTGGATCACTTTCCACATTCTCGTTTTCGTGAATGAAACCAAATCGCTCTGGCTCCTTACGAATTCGATCAGACCTTCGAAGAGTAGGTGTACTAGTAGATTTAGTAAATTCTGGATTAACTCCCACTATTTGCGGGGACGGGTCCAAATCTTGGACTTCATCAAGTTCCATGACGTTTCCATTTCTTTTGACGAGAGATTCATCAACAGAGGAACGTGTATTTAGGAGAAACGATTGTTTCTCATTGTCGTGGAACTGGTATCCAATGGATTTCGTTGGATACCCCACAATTATATACAAATTGGATCTGCTAGCCAATTTATCTCCTTTCTCGTTTCTACCATCGCCAGGAGATCTCCATGCTCAGAGGTAAGAGCATAGAGGTATTTTGCCATACCTTTCTTGGTAAAGCTTTGTAGGCACGAACTTTGAAGGTACTTTGCTCAGTATCTTCGATGCAGTCAGGAGGACTAACCCCTAGAATGCATAAGGAAGCTTAAGAAAAACTCAATATGGATCGAACAATGTTAGACAATGTTAGATTCCATCTCTTGAGACACTTCAATAAGTTGAGGTGTCTTAGGATGAGTTTGTTGTATGAGAACATCATTCTCAATGAGATAATTGAGGAATCTTTGACAAGTACTTGCTATCTCAACTAGATCGAATGGTCGTAATACTTTGTCTTTGTTGATTCTCTACTTCGTATTGAAATACCTTTAAAACTTTCAAAGGTTTTTCGGATTTGTATCTCACTAGATTCATTTTCCACTAACGACCAAGGTCATTAGCAAAAAGTACGAAGTATGAGTAATCTCCTCACAGTAACCTTTAGTGATCCATGCTCATGGATTAAATCCAGATTTTGTTTGGTTCGCTCTGGATTCCCTGTGACGGGAGATCTGGTCATCTCTCCTTTGAGACATGATTCGCAAGTTGGAAGTTCATCCAAGTTCTATTTTTCAAGAAGCTTAGGCGAAACCAACTTTTGAATCCTACTCTTGGAGATGTGTCCAAGTCTAGCGTACCAAAGTTATGGATTATTATCTTTGTATTAATTGAATTTCACACATTAATTCAATAAGATTGAGTCAATGGTTTAATTCAATTAATTTACTTCCTTTCAATTAACTTCTTTAATTGCTTCCTTTTTCCTTTTCAATTAACCCTTTAATTGAAAGGTTGCTTAATTAATTAGATCATCTAATCGATTAAACATATAGTGCCTTTCTTAGATGCAGTGGGATAATTCGACTTTTAGGCTACTTGCGTTCTTTTGACTACCTTTATGGTCGAATTAGAAGAGAATAAATTCTTCTTCATTTTACTCTTCTTTGACTTTGCAGTCCATGAAGTGTAAACGATCATGACAGGTTTATCCTATTTGCCTTTAACCAGTACTTTGGTTGATTCATGAAATGTGATCAACTTATCAAATAAGATCAGTGTATTTCAAGAGTCATTTGAATGAGCGGGAGGAGAATTTAGGAGGAAGTTAATGTTAAGATCACTTGCAGGCCTACGTTTAATTGATCCAGTTTTCAACTAGATTGATAGAACAAAGACAGTGATCCTTGACACTAGTTCCTTCATTTATTCTCGAGTTTTGAAACAATTCCTTTGAAGTCCCGAATCAAATCGATTCAAAACTACTCCTCAAAACAAGCCTTTTGAGGTGGAGGTTTGTTTCAGGAGACTGGTCCTCAAAACGGGCCTTTTGAGGTGGAAGCTTCAGACATGCTCCTCATGTTGCTTCCATAGCTCGTTCAATCTTGATGCTTATTTGAGGAAACGATCATTAAGATTCCCATACTTCATAGGTGATTCGTTTCACTTTTGAGATTCATCTTTATATGAGGAAACGATCATTAATATTCCCATACTCTACGGGTGACTCGTTTCTTTTATTTTGACTTATCTCGGAAGCTCATAAGGCATAGGCTCGTCGTTTAAGAACATCATTCCCCTTTTGGAATTTAAACAATTCTCAAGTTTCTTGCCTAGTCGATATTTTGATCCAGTTATTTTATTAGTCGAGGATAAATAGTACAATGGATAATTACAGATATCTCAGTATCTAATTTAAAGAGAAGACAAACATTCAGTGGACTAGTTAATGAATAATACTTATAATCTACGAAGGTTGGACTTTCTATCGTAGAAGTTCTCCCACTATTTTATCGAAACAATTACCCCTTCAATTGATCGGGAAATTCTATTTCCTAGTAGGTCTTGACGTCCCAGCGGCAATTAATTGCACCCACGACTCGTGGCCATACAACCAATTCCCCAGGTAGGCATACTTATTGCCAATTGTGTCACTTCACAACCTTCAAGTTATTTTGCCTCGGTTTTCGCACTTATCTAGCACTGCTACATCATAAGTGTTACTAATCGTTAAGTCTAACCCATCAATCATGATGAGCAACTGGTCCGGTCGTGAGTTCTCCGTAACTAGTTATCGGTCGATCCTCACATCCCGACCAGTCCTCACCCTTGTCGTGTTTAGTTAAAAATAGGAGTCAACGAATTTCGCGTATTGTCCCTTTCTTCGACTCGGGTGCCAGACTCTGGATCACCTCTATCGATAAGTTGACAACATACGCTAGTCCCTATTGATGGAAGGCTTGGATTTATATAAATACTTCATTTTATTTTAATCCAATATGACTTAATATTTAATTCAAGAGGGGATTTACTGGTTTGAAAGTTATACTAACTCTCCTCGAGATCTCACTGATTCAATTATGCTTTATCTTTTATTACGATCTAATATTCTAGCGCGTAATACCATACAAGCTAAATATAAATCGACAAATAAATAAAAGACATACAAGCCTAGCATGCATAGTAAACAAAAATAAATTTTCTGCTCAAATTCAGATTCTTGTTTTCAACTTTTGAAAATTGCATTTTCGCCCCTCAACTTTCGAAAATTGCACTTTGACCCCAAAACTTTTAAAAAGTTACAAAAACACCCCTGGGCAGATTTGGGCAGCTACCAGAAAATAATATTTTGAATTCTGAAAATTTTTGATTTTTCCCTGAATTTTTGGTAATTGCAAAACAGTCCCTAAACTTTCGGAAATTACAAAACGACCCCAAAAAGCGTGCGACCAGATTTGCAAAACAGGCCAGAATTTTGAAATTTCCACATCTCAAAAATTCGAATTTTTCAGCCCACAAAATCCCTAACTGCGAATTTTAGTTCAAAAAGTCCTGGAGTTTTCAAAAACTATAAAATCGGCACAGATCTAAAAAAGCAGTTTTACCCAATCATAGATCCAGTCATAACAAGTAAGAATCAATTTACAGAACATAATTATCACGTGTTTACATATACATAATTAAACATATACGGTGAAAACACATTATGTTCAGGCTTTTCGTATAATAATGATGGAGTTGGCTCTGATACCACTGTTGGGATAGTGGTTGGGATGCCTCGATTGTCAGAACAACGACAGTGCGGAATTTAAAATTTTTCGAAGCACCCAAGGTCCCATATTAATTCTCCATATTAATTATACGTAAGCAAGAACAAAAACACACATAGTAATTAAACAAGGGGGTTTTTGCGATATACCTCACCACAGGCAAGGTGGTGGAAACCTTCAGTTCTGGATCTGGATCTGGTTCACAGAAGTAATCCAAGCGTCTCACCTCCAAAGTTAGTCCACACCAATTGGATTCTGGCAACACCTCCTAGTCTTAGGCCCAGAACTGGATCTAGGAGATTTGTCGAAGCAGGATTGTGCAGATCTACTTGCCAATGCAAGATCTAACACGGTGGAACAAGGGAGAGGCGGCGGCGGCGGTGCTAGAGCAGCTCACGGCAGCAGGTGGCGGTGGCTCTAGGTTGGCGGTGCAAAGGAGAGGGGGCGGCTAGGGTTGAGAGGGGAAGCTAGGGTTTTCTTCTAGGGTGTTAGCTTTTTGAGCTCTAGTGGAACCCTATTTATAGACTCCCTCTTGACCTAGGTTTTGCAAGACTCCTTATGGGCTTTTAATTAAAGGCCCATGTCTTGCAAGCCTTTCATTTAATTAATTACTTAATTAAATGCCCAATCCAATTAAATCAATATTTCTTTTATATAATTAATTAGCAACTCAATTAAGTATTTAATTAATTAAGTCAGCCAATTAATTAATCTCCCACTTGAATTAAATACTTTTAATTCATTTAATTGATTTAATTACCTTTAAATCAATTAATTCCTTTCATTTCCTTTTTCAACAGTCACCGTCCAATTGTATTGTGTGTGACCCTCTGGGTTCACCATCAATTGGCAGCAGGCCCACGAATTCCTCGTGATTTAATTTATGAACAATAAATTGCTCTGGTCAATTAAACAACCTTTAATTGACCACTCCTAGAATCAAATCCTCTATTAACTAAGGAGTACCTACACTTCATGGTCGATGTCTAGCCACAAGCCCATGAAGCCCAACTTCAGGTGAATTGATACTTGTGAACCTCGTCTCATATAATTACCATGTACATACGGTCCTTCTATCGACTAATATTCCCGATCAAGACTTAGGGTGTGTGAATTGATCGGCACCTCTAAATTTGTCTCGATAACTATACTTTCTAATTCAGGATAATATTCCAGTGTGACTGCTAAATTTGGAAACCCCTTCCCAAATTCGTCACCGACCACGGTCGTGGATTCCTTGGATATATTATCTAAGAATCGTATAGGAAATTCTCTCACCCATTACAGTGAGTCAATAGATTCCATATCGGTACTAACCACTCGCGTACATGTCCATACGCACCCAACCTAGGCATGTTATGACCAAGCTACGTGGCCTATACCTAGATCTAAGTACGCACTTTCATGCACCGAATTCGCCCTAGCACCTCAAGTCAAAGGACTAAATCGTACACTATTATAATCCTTGAGAAACATCCCATCACCGATATGCGACGTGCGTTTCCACAATGGGTTTCTCTGTTCGGGTCGTTCGATGCGTTCAATCCTCCATTGAACCACCTACTCATATGCACTGGCCTCAAATGCCTTGCTCATGAAACGCTACAAATTCACTCCATGTGAATCATGCATACTTGTACAAGTCCTGGCGATTCCTACGATACCCCGTCTCGTTTGGAATCTATGATTTGGAACAGTTTTAAGATTACGACCTTTGAGACTGTTTCATGATTGCACTCAGTACTGAAGTGAATCGTCCCATAGTCAAATGTAATCTAACGGTTTCATCCAATCGCTTAAATGTATTCGCTAGAGATGAAGTTGTCCATTGTTTATCCTTATACTCGTATAAATAAACGTGCGTATTATTACATTTATACTAAAGAAAGATAATGATAGTTCCAATACAAGCTAAATATATTGGCTTGCAGGGCACTATCCCATCATTTTATCCATATAACCACTATAAAAATTATGGTGTTTACATTTGCATTCTTTCCTTGTATATTTTTAAAAAACATATTGAACACTTAAGTTAACTGTTAAAAAGATTTTAAAAAGGAGTTCGCAAAAACTGGGGAAATTTTTTTTTTCATGTTAAGAAAGTTTACTTGTGAAAAACACTCTACAAATCCGCTGCAAGTAATCTGCTTAAAACTCTGATTTTATCAAAATCAGCTAAGTTATATCAGAAGAGTGGTCTACTATGTTGTTCAAAGCTTTGTGCGCGATTAGCTTAGTCTACTTACGAATCTTGATCAGCTTAGTCTGCTCATAGAAAAAGTTAGAGAAATTTTAAGTAAAAATTTTCAGAGATCTATTCACCCCCCCCCCCCTCCCCTCCCCCTCTAGACCTCATCTGACCACTTGGGACCAACAAATTTTTCGATTGAGACCTAGGGTGTGTGAATTGATCGGCACCTCTAATTATCTCGATTCTGTACTTTCTAATTCTGGATAATAATTCATGTGTGACTGCTAAATTTGGAAACTCATTTCCAAATCCGTCACCGACCATGGACATGGGTTTCTCGGAATGTATTATCTAAGAACGTACAAGAAATTCCCTCATCCATTAAATGAGTCGGTAGATCTCATATTGATGCTAATCATCGGCGCAAACGACTACATACCCAAAGTAGGTGCACTATGGACCGGCTCCTAAATCAAAGCACGCACACCCGTATGCGTTATGCACTTTCACAATGGGTTTCTATGTTCGGGTCGTTCGATGCGTTCGATCCCCTATCGAACCACCTAGTCATATGCACTGACATCAAATGTCTTGTTCATGAAACTCTACAAATTCACTCCATGTGAATCATGCATAATCGTACAAATCTTAACGATTCCTTCGATACCCCGTCTCGACAGGAATCTATGACTTGGAACATTTTTAAGATCATGACCTTAGAGACTGTTTCGTGATTGCACGCAATACCGAAGTGAATTGTCCCATAGTCATAAGTGATCTCAGGGTTTCAATCAATCACTTAAATATATATTCGTGAAAGATGAAGATGACCAATAGTTTATCTTATACACGAAATAAATAAATATTGCGTATTAATTATAAATCAAAGATTTGTCCAACATAGAATAGTCATATTACAAGCTATTATGTTCGCTTGCTGGACACTGTCCTATCATAAGCTTCCATTACTTAGTTGATGACTTATGGATATCATCAGAACCTCCCTTCAATCTTCAATCTTTAGTCTTCATCTTTATCCTACAAAAATCAAACAATTTTTGTTCATCCAAACATTCTCGAAGGTCCCCAATCTGCCGATTCGGAATTCCGCCTCCCCCTCTCTTCTCTTCATTCGACATCATAGCATTAAAATCGTCCGCACATAACCATGGCTTTCTCGACTGATGTGCTAGAGAATTCAAGAATTCCCAAGTTTATTTTCTCCTGGTGGCATCAAGGTGACCATGAAAACTTGTAAACCTCTACCCACCGTCATCACTACATGAAAAAACATGAACATCACATGTTCTGCAGTACGATGTCAATCTCCTTATTCCATAATAACGCATGTTATGATCAGACTAAGTGATCTATACCTAGATCTAAGTACGCACACTCATGCACCGAATTCGCCCTAGAACCTCAAGTCAAAGGACTAAATCGTACACTATTATAAGCCTGAGAAACATCCCATCACCGATATGCATCATGCGCTTCCACAATGGGTTTCTCTTTTCGGGTCTTTCGATGCATTCGATCCTCTATCGATCCACCTACTCATATGAAACGCTACAAATTCACTCCATGTGAATCATGCATACTTGTATTAATTATAAAATCAAAGATTGTTATTTACAGAATAGACCTATTACAAGCTAATAGAACTGGCTTGCTGGGCACAATCCTATCAATCTCCCACTTGCCATAAAGCCATTCACAGATGTTTCTAAGACCCATCTTCTCTAGATGTCCTTCGAATGCCTTTTGTGAAAATGGCTTAGTTAGTGGGTCAGCCATGTTGTCTTCTGATTTGACATACTCCATGTGTATGTCTCCTCTACCAATGATTTCCCTGGTCACATGGTATTACCTCTGTACGTGTTTGGATTGATGGCGTGATCTCGGCTCCTTCGCTTGAGCTATTGCCCCGTTGTTGTCACAGAAGACGACTATAGGTTCAGCAATGCTAGGAACTACATCCAGTTCTTGGATGAAGTTTTTCATCCATACACTTTCCTTTGCTGCATCTGATGCTGCAATATATTCTGCTTCTGTGGTTGAGTCGGCAGTGGTAGACTGTTTACAGTTTTTCCAACTGACCGTTCCACCATTGAGGCGGAATATGTATCCAGAGTTGGATTTGAAGTCATCCACGTCAGACTGGAAACTCGAATCAGTGAATCCTTCAAGTTTCAGTTCCCCAATACCACCGTAGACCAAAAACATATCCTTAGTCCTTCGCAGGTACTTTAGGATTGCTTTTACAGTAGTCCAGTGCTCTTCG
Source organism: Penstemon barbatus (assembly GCA_003313485.2). Taxonomy (NCBI): domain Eukaryota; kingdom Viridiplantae; phylum Streptophyta; class Magnoliopsida; order Lamiales; family Plantaginaceae; genus Penstemon; species Penstemon barbatus. The sequence goes on along the minus strand of CM064879.1, from coordinate 34,454,375 downwards.
CCTGGATTTGACTGATAGTGGCTCGTTACACTTAAAGTGTGTGCTATGTCTGGTCGAGAACATGACATTGCATACATTATGCTCCCTATAGCAGAGGCATAAGGTATGAGAAACATTCTCGTCTTTTCTTCGTCGGTTGTAGGGCACATTGACTTAGAAAGAGAGATGATATGTCTCATTGGAAGCAATCCTCTCTTGGATTCTTCCATTTTGAATCTCTTCAAAATTGTGTTGATGTACTGAGATTGGGAGAGACCTATCATCTTCTTTGATCTATCCCTATAGATACGTATTCCCAATACGTAAGATGGATCTCCCATATCTTTCATGGAGAACTACGCGGATAACCACGCTTTAGTCTGCGCTAACATCTTGATATCGTCTCCGATTAACAAAATGTCATCGACGTATAACACTATGAATTGTACCGAACTCCCACTATTTTTCTTGTACACAAAAGGTTCATATACGTTTTTTATGAAGCCAAATGCTTTGACTGTCTCATCAAATCGTATGTTCTAGGTTCGGGACGCAACCTGTTTGAGGCCATAGATTGACCTTTTAAGCTTACACACTTTGTGCTCACTTCCTTTGGACGCAAACCCTTCGGGTTGTTGCATAAAGATTTCCTTATCAATGTCTCCATTGAGAAAGGCGGTCTTTACGTCCATTTGCCATATTTCGTAGTCATGCCACGCGGCTATGGCAAGCAGTATCCGAATGGATTTCGACGTCGCCATTTATGAGTTAATACCTCTCCATTCATTCCATGCTTGCGCTTGAAGATCCATTTGCATCCTACAGGGATAGTTCCCTCAGGTGGATCGACCAAGGTCCAAACCTTGTTGGAATGCATGGAATCCATTTCGGATTGCATGGCTTCGAGCCACGCACCCGAGTCTATGTCTGACATCGCTTCTTGATAGGTCCTTGGATCACTTTCCACTTTCTCGTTTTCGTGAATGAAACCAAATCGCTCTGGCTCCTTACGAATTCGATCAGACCTTCAAAGAGTAGGTGTACTAGTAGGTTCAGTAAATTCTGGTTCAGCTCACACTGTTTGTGGGGATGGGTCCGATCATCAAGTTCTACGATTGTCCCATTTCGGTTGGTGAGGAAATCCTCCTCGAAGAAGTGGGCGTTCCTAGATACGAACATGTTACGTTCTTTAGGATCGAAGAATAGGTATCCAATGGATTCCTTTGGATACCCCACAAATTTGCACAAACTAGATCTACTATCTAGCTTATCTCCCTTCTTGTTCTTTACATACGCTGGAGATCCCCATACTCATAAGTACGAATACACGGGTGCTTTACCATACCATACTTGGTGCGGCATTGTTGGCACTGACTTCGAAGGTACTATGTTTAGTATCTTCGAGGTAGTTAATAGGGCTAAGCCCCAAAATGAAAAGGGGAGGTCAGCGAAGCTCATCATGGAACGAACCATGTCTAACAAAGTTCGGTTCCTCTTCTCAGACACTCCATTGAGTTGGGGCGTCCTAGGGGGAGTTCGCTGCGTGAGAATTCCATTCTCTTTCAGATAATCGAGGAATTCTTGGCTTAAGTACTCACCACCTTTGTCAGATCGAAGTGATTTAATACTATGCCCAAGTTGGTTCTCTACTTCCATTCGAAACTCTTTGAATTTCTCAAAAGTTTCAGATTTGTGTTTCATAAGATACACATATCCATAACGACTAAAATCGTCGGTGAATGTTATGAAGTACGAGAATCCTCCTCTCGCATTGACACTCAATGGTCCACAAACGTCAGTATGGATTAAATCCAATGTTTGCTTGGTTCGCTCGGGATTCCCTGTGAAGGGTGATTTGGTCATCTTTCCTTTGAGACAAGATTCACAAGTCGGGAGTTCATCCAAGTTCTGTATTTCAAGAGCCTTAGATGAAACCAGCTTTTGAATCCTACTCTTGGAAATATGTCCAAATATAGCGTGCCAAAGTTGTGGAGTTTGATTATCATATTTCCTTTTTCTATATTGAATGTGCATGACGTTGGAATTTTTAGGTTCTTGGGATACAGACCATCTATCAAAGTACCACGAGCATACATTAAACCACCTTTAAATATGCAAAAAGATCCATTCTCAAAGGAATAATTAAAACCATCATTGTCTAACATAGGTATAGAAATAATGTTCTTAATTATAGTTGGTACGTACAAACAGTCTCTTAAAACCAAAGTAAAATTCCCTAAAACTAATTCCACGTCTCCTATAGCCTCAGCGGCGATCCTAGCTCCGTTTCCAAAGCACATGATTCTATCCCCGGGCTTCAGGTATCTTACTGCTTCCATCACCTGCAAATCATTGCAGATATGAGAACCAGCTGTGGTGTCTAACACCCACGATGCACAGTTAATTGAAATATTAACTTCAACCATGAAAATACCTTTGGCTACCAATTTCACCTTTAGGTAGTCTAGGCAGTTCCTTTTCCAGTGCCCTGCTTTCTTGCAGTGGAAACATTCGTCTTCTGGGTAGATCCCATATTGATGCTACTCATTTCCAAATCCGTCACCGACCATGGACATGGGTTTCTCGGAATGTATTATCTAAGAACGTACAAGAAATTCCCTCATCCATTAAATGAGTCGGTAGATCCCATATTGATGCTAATCATCGGTGCAAACGATTACATACCCAAAGTAGGTGCACTATGGACCGGCTCCTAAATCAAAGCACGCACACCCGTATGCATTATGCACTTTCACAATGGGTTTCTATGTTCAGGTCGTTCGATGCGTTCGATCCCCTATCGAAACACCTAGTCATACGCACTGACATCAAATGTCTTGTTCATGAAACTCTACAAATTCACTCCATGTGAATCATGCATAATCGTACAAGTCTTGACGATTCCTTCGATACCCCGTCTCGACAGGAATCTATGACTTGGAACATTTTTAAGATCATGACCTTAGAGACTGTTTCGTGATTGTACGCAATACCGAAGTGAATTGTTCCATAGTCATAAGTGATCTCAGGGTTTCAAGCAATCACTTAAATATATATTCGTGAAAGATGAAGATGACCAATAGTTTATCTTATACACGAAATAAATAAATATTGTGTATTAATTATAAATCAAAGATTTGTCCAACATAGAATAGTCATATTACAAGCTATTATGTTGGCTTGCTGGACACTGTCCTATCATAAGTTTCCATTACTTAGTTGATGACTTATGGATATCATCATAACCTCCCTTCAATCTTTTGTCTTCATCTTTATCCTACAAAAATCAAACAATTTTTGTTCATCCAAACATTCTCGAAGGTCCCCAGTATGCCGATTCGTAATTCTGCCTCCCCCTCTCTTCTCTTCATTCGACATCATAGCATTAAAATCGTCCGCACATAACCATGGCTTCCTCGACTGATGTGCTAGAGAATTCAAGAATTCCCAAGTTTATTTTGTTGTGTCACAGATTTGTATATAAACTATTGATTATGAATGTAACGAAAAAATAACTCTTTTTATGGTTTTTTCTGTAATTAAATGATCAAATAACTGTAAATAGCAAGATTAAAGAGAATAAGGGAGGAAGATACCAATAGAAATAGCAAGATAGACAGAATCGGAGGAAGGAGGCAAAGAATGATTTAATAATAAATTTTCTGGATAAAAAAAACGGCACAATACCCCAGATGGGTATATATAGTCTAACTTGTAGGGTAACCCTAAAAATAGGTGACCTGGAAATAACACACTTTCCTTAGGTAAAAAAAAAAGACAAAAAATAGAAAATGCTATTGACTGATCTGCCCTTTCCCTTAAGTTATCTGCCATGTCTCATTTGGTAATTTCATTAAGGAACTCTCCCAGAGTCAACTTGGGTCTTTCCCTTTTGTCTTCATTCCCGTAATCGACCATTCCTTCCAGAACTTCATCCTTCTCGTCGACCATAGCCATCCTTCCTTGCCATATCTCCTTACCAACCTCCATCTCCTCCTGCCAATCCTTCCTCTTCTTCTCTTTTATACCCTTTTCTGTCATCATCCTCACATTGCCCCCCCCCCCTTCTGTCGATTCTTGTCCCCAAGAATCAAAATCTGGAAATTGATTGCGGATGTGACTCAGATCTTCCCATGTAGCTTCTTCAGCAGTGCAATTCTCCCACTGTATGAGCAATTGAGGAACAGATGAGTACCCTTTCTTCGTAACCCTAGTTCCCAATATCTTGCTAGGGTAGACACTAACATCGTTTGCAATTCCTTGTGGCAGGTGCTCCAGAGGTGGTTGATTCCTCTTGCGGTGCTTTTCAGCAATGAGACGTGGAAGACTGGGTGTATCTGAGACTCAGCAGGAAGCTTCAGCAGGTACGCCACCTTTCCAACCTTCTTGAGAATTTCATACGGACCGTAGTATTTGGGGGATAATTTGAGGTTGCGTCTTGCTGCTACTGAATTTTGTCTATAAGGTCGCAACTTTAGGTAGACAAACTCTCCCTCCTCAAACTGCATATCACTCCTCCCTTGATCTGCATACTGCTTCATTCTGCTTTGAGCAGACTCTAAGTTGTTCTTTAGCACCCTTACCATCCTAGCTCTTTCTTTAAGTAGATCACCCAAGTCAGGATGCACATCCTGTAAATATCCCCCCAACTGCAGTTGAGGTGGCTTATATCCATAGAGGCTCTCAAAAGGGCTCATCTTAGTACTGGTATGATAATTAGTATTGTACCAGTACTCAGCTAAGGAAAGCCACTTAGTCCACAGTTTAGGCTTGTCCATTGTCATACCTCTTAAGTAATTTTCCACACATTGGTTTAGCCTTTCTGTTTGTCCATCTGTTTGTGGGTGGTATGCAGAACTGAGCTTCAAGGTAACCTTAGCTAGCTTGAATAACCCTTGCCAGAACTTGCTAGTGAAAATCACATCCCTGTCAGTAACTATATCATTGGGCATACCATGCAGCTTGTAGATGTTATCCAGAAACACCTTGGCCACTGTCTCAGCTGTGTATGGGTGCTTCAAAGCTATGAAGTGCCCATATTTGGTGAACCTGTCCACTACAGTGAGTATTGTAGTTTTTCCTTTTGAGGCAGGAAGGCCCTCAATAAAGTCCATACCAATACTTGACCAAGCTTGGGGAGGTATTGGGAGTGGGTTTAGCAGTCCTGGATAAGGAACATGCTCACTCTTACTCCTCTGACATATATCACATGTCTTGACAAAGTCTTCAATATCCTGTTTCATTTTATCCCAGTGAAAGTAAGCTTTTACCCTTTTTGTAGTACCTGTTATACCTGAGTGACCACCAAGGGGTGAGTCATGCATGGCTTGTATAACAGCTGTCCTCAATTTAGAGTTGTCTCCCAAACATATCTTCCCCTTAAACCTCAAAAGGCCCCCTTGTAAGGTATAGTTAGGGAATGCTGACTTGTTCATAGCTTTGGCTGCAATAATCTCCTTCAGATAAGTATCTTCAATGTAGGCTTCTTCAACCTCATGCACCCATTCTGGAATAACTGTGGTTATCCCAAAAGTTTCACCCTCTATCACTTCTTCTTCCCTCTCAATTCTGGACAAGGCATTAGCTGCCTTGTTCTCCTTTCCCTTTTTATACACCACCTCATAGTCAAACCCCAACAGTTTAGAGATCCATTTATGTTGCATAGTAGTTGTCAGCTTCTGTTCCAACAAATATTTGAGACTCTGTTGATCACACCTAATCTGGAAATGATTCCCTTGTAGATAATGCTTCCATTTAGTAACAGCCATGAGAACAACCAATAACTCCTTCTCATATATGGACAGCCCCTGGTTTTTTGGTCCTAGTGCCTTGCTGAGAAATGCAATAGGTTTTCCTCCTTGCATTAGAACTGCACCCAACCCATAATTGATGGCATCAGTCTCTACCACAAAGGATTTGGTGAAGTCTGGTAAAGCCAGCACAGGAGCCTTTGTCATTGCATCTTTTAGTGTTTAAAATGCAGTATTTGCCTTCTCATTCCATAGGAATGCATCTTTCTTCAGCAGATCAGTGAGTGGTTGCTAATGACCCCATATCCTTGTATGAATTTCCTGTAATATCCAGTTAACCCTAGGAACCCCCTCAAAGCCTTCACATTCTTAGGTACTGGCCGGGATCTCATACTCTCTATTTTTGATGGTTCAGTAGATACCCCTTCTCCTGAAACAATGTGGCCCAAGTATTCCACACTGGTTTCCCCAAAACTGCATTTGCTCTTTTTGGCATACAATTCATGTTCCTTAAGTAGGTTCAATGTCAACTTAAGGTGTCTTAAATGATCCTCCCAACTCTGGCTGTAGACTAGTATATCATCAAAGAATACTAGTATAAACTGCCTCAAATAAGGCTCAAAGACCCTGTTCATCAATGATTGAAAGGTAGAAGGTGCATTGCAAAGCCCAAAAGGCATTACTAGAATTCATATTGACCATTGTGTGTCACAAAACTGGTTTTGTAAATATCTTCCCTCTTCATTCTAATTTGGAAGTATCCTGACCTCAAATCCAACTTAGAAAAATATTTTGAACCATAGAGCTCATCCAATAACTCATCTATAACTGGAATAGGGAAAACATTTTTTTCAGTTAATGAATTCAAGTACCTGTAATCCACACAAAGCCTCCAGCTGCCATCTTTCTTCTTTACTAGTATAACTGGTGAAGCATAAGGGCTCTGGCTAGGTTGTATAATCCCTTCCAGCAGCATTTCCCTTACAATCTTTTCAATTTCCCCCTTTTGAACATATGGGTATCTGTATGGGTACCCTTTCTTAGGCAGGGCATCCTTCTTCAAAGTAATCTGGTGTTCAATGGCCCTCTTGGGGGGTAGTCCCTCAGGCTCCAGGAACACTACTTCAAACTCCTTTAAGATATCCTGCAAATTTTGATCAATGGGTGTGGCTGCTGGAACAGAGTCAGCAGTCAGTGAGTATACCCACCCACACAGGGTTATGTCCCCAGCCTTAATGCTCTTCTCTAAGCTCTCAGCTGAAATCAGTTTAAGTTCTGAAGTGCCCTTTGCAGCCAGCAAAGATAATTTCCTGTCCCCCTGAGTAATGGTCACCCTCATATTCAGATAGTCATATTCTACGGGGCTGTGATCCCTTAACCAATTTCCCCCCATCACCATGTCACAACCCCCCAGTTTGAGTACCTTGACAGGGTATTGAAACTGGTGACCCTGTGTCTCCCACTTAAAGTCCTTGCATATGCTTCTGCTGAACAATTTACCTCCCCCAGCTACGGTTATCATCATAGGTGTAGTTGGTTCCAACTGGCACCCCATTTTCACACACATATTCTCATCTATGAAACTGCGGGTGCTACCATTATCAATCAGGACCTGCATTCCTACTCCATAAGCTTTAGCTTTTACCCTGAAGGTGTTCAACCCTATGTTCCCTGACATAGCATTTAATGACAATGTTATGTCTTGAGTAGATACCTCTTCATCTAATGTTATAGGCGAACCTTCATCCTGCTCATATGCAGACTCCTCCTCCTCAGTCATGATCAGGAATATCTGCCTGGTTTTACACCTATGTCCAGGGCTATACACTTCATCACAGTTGTAGCATACGTTTTTCTCCCTTCTTGCCCTCATTTCAGCTGAAGTGAGTAACCTTCTAGGTAGGCCTCCTCCATTTCCTTCACCAGGGTGAACCTTGGTATATACTACCAGGGCCTTAGAGTTGTTATTATTACCTTGCTGCATTGGCTTAGCAGGATAGCTAACACTGTAATTAGGCTTATTGATGCTCTTACTTCTCCTAGTAAGTGCATCATTTGTCATCTCTTGCTTCCTAGCCATGGACAGGGCTTCCTCATATGACTTAGGCTTCATGCTCATTACTGCCCCTCTAATATCCTCTATGAGCTTCCCCACAAAATTGGTAGTGTAATAATCCTCTGGAATTTCTCTCCTAGTAAGCTGCATGTGGGCTTTAAGCTCATCATACTTTTCAGACAACTCATTCACTGACCCTGTTTGCTTGAGGTTATGGAATTCTACTACCACCATGTCAGGGTCAATATCTTCAAACCTATTCAATACTGCTTCAGCCATCTCTTCCCAAGAGATATCCACTGTCCTTGCTAAACCCTTGATACCATAGCTCTGCTCTCCCTGTCATGTGTATTGCTGCAAAAGTGCTTTTACAGTTGTCAGGTATGGTATTAATAATGGAAAAATACATATTACACCTCCTAACCCAACTCCTAGGACTGTCCCCATCAAATGGAGGAAAGTCTATCCTCTGAAATGAGCTGGCCACATTGTTTGTGCTCATGTTAGATGTCCCAGATGCCTGATATGACTGTCCTAAGCTCCTGGCTGCAGTAAAGGGTGTATGTCTCCTTTCAGGTGTTAGTAGTAACCCATCTCTTCCAACACTCCTCACCCTGCTTTCACTTTGCATCTGAGCTGACATAGTTTGTAGCTGCATTTGCATAGCTCTAATACTAGCGTCTACAGCTGTTAAGGTGTTGTTTAGTCCACTTTGATTCTCTTGTAGCTCATTTACTGTTGTTTGAATATTTCCCTGAACCTGATGCATTTCTTCTATTTGGTCTTGCAGCACTTTTCTCTGGCCCTTCTCATCTGCTATCAAAGATAGAATCTCTTTTGCACGGGTTCCTCAGCCATTGATTGATCCGAGAACCGCCTGCTCTGGATACCAAATGTTGTGTCACAGATTTGTATATAAACTAATGATTATGAATGTAACAACAAAATAACTCTTTTTATGGTTTTTTCTGTAATTAAATGATCAAATAACTGTAAATAGCAAGATTAAAGAGAATAAGGGAGGAAGATACCAATAGAAATAGCAAGATAGACAGAATCAGAGAAAGGAGGCAAGGAATGATTTAATAATAAATTTTCTGGATAAAGAAAACGGCACAATACCCCAGATTGGTATATATAGTCTAACTTGTAGGGTAACCCTAAAAATAGGTGACCTGGAAATAACACACTTTCCTTAGGTAAAAAAAAAAGACAAAAAATAGAAAATGCTATTGACTGATCTGCCCTTTCCCTTAAGTTATATGCCATGTCTCATTTGGTAATTTCATTAAGGAACTCTCCCAGAGTCAACTTGGGTCTTTCCCTTTTGTCTTCATTCCCGTAATCGACCATTCCTTCCAGAACTTCATCCTTCTCGTCGACCATAGCCATCCCTCCTTGCCATATCTCCTTACCAACCTCCATCTCCTCCTGCCAATCCTTCCTCTTCTTCTCTTTTATACCCTTTTCTGTCATATTCCTCACATATTTTCTCCTGGTGGCAACAGGGTGACCATGAAAACCTGTAAACCTCTACCCACCGTCATCACTACATGAAAAAACATGAACATCACATGTTCTGCAGTACGATGTCAATCTCCTTATTCCATAATAACGCTAAGCCCATGGTTGTTCTTTTGAAAACACCAAACAAATCAAATTAGGTTTTTATTCTCTCAAACCTCCTCTCCCCAATCCTTGTTTCTAAGAGGAAGATGAGTTGGGGGTTCACTGCCCAAATGTTCTCTCTGAGCATCGAACTGTGCGAGGTCCCCCAGACCCCTTACAGTTACAAACTAAACAACTCATTCCGATCGGCGGGGTGGCTCAGCAACCACCACCTTGGAGGAGGCAAATTCCCCGGTGCCTATATTAGTTTCAATAGCCCTCTTTTTAACGATTTGTCTCTCTTCAGTCGACTGTAATTTCTTTCTCTGAGTTGCTACTACTCCCCGTCCCAAAGAATCATCACTCCCGGCCTTTCTTTTCTTTACACTCTTCTTTTCACTGTAACTCTAATTTTGAGGTCTCAAAATTCTATATCCAATATCCTAATTTACTTTGTCTGACCCGGTAACTTGATCTTCACTCCACTGACCCTTATTTGTCTCATTGAATTCATCCCAAAAATTCCTTTCTCTCACCTCCGACCCTACCCAAAATTTCCTCCCTAATTGAACCCTAACTAATCCCTAAATCCTCGTGTCCCCCCCCTACTATTTGTTTTCCGTTCCCTATGCCCGACTTTTAAATCAGCCCTTTAAGACTAAACGGATCCGATAGACCCACTACTTCACCAGAATCTGGCCACATTGAACACGCCATATTCGAACCTTTTCTATGTTCCACTGCATATTCACCATTCAACATATGATAATCGTTCCCTTTCCCATCAAGACCCATTTCTTTGATTTTCTCTTGAAAATCCACAACCCTCAAATTATTCCCCCACCTTTTTTCATTCCCAATACTTTGATTCAAGTTGTTTGACAAGTCATAACTTCTATATGTTCCACTGGTACTGTTGGAAGACCCTACCAGAGAGTTCACACCAATAAGTTCCTTTCCCGTAACTCGTTTCAATCATCTCTTCACTCACTTGACCATAGACCCGAATTCCGTCTTGAGTTACCTTCAAAATTTCGATAATTCGGACCACCCATAGCCCGTAGCCATGGCCCGAATTGGAGAAATTGTTCATCTGAGTTATGTTCATCATGATGCTGTAATAAGCAATTCCCCATAATATGATCCATCCTCCCATGCTTGTAGCATAATTCAGTAACCTTTGAAACTTAAATTTTTCAGTAATATATTTTCCATCACTGCTCCCAATCCGAAGAACACGAGGGATGTGTTTTGATATATTCAGACTGACCAGAAACCGGAAAATAGCCCCAACAGTCATATTCCCTTCCTCCAAATCAATATTCCTAAATTGTCCTATTTTATTCCCAATATGCACCACCACCTACCTAGTCATCTTGTTCCATGGTAATCCCGAAACATGAACGAAAAAATCACACAAATTGAGGTCTGAATCCTAAAGAATCAATTTCCCCTCATCTTCTTCTTCTGTAAAAATCAACTTATTCGGATCACATACGTTGTCCTCCATCGTCAAACACTACAAACATTCAACACGTTATGGATTCAATCATGATAACCACCTGGTCCGCTACCTCTCTCACATAGAACCTGCAACAGAGAACGAGAAGAAATGGGAGAGGAAAAACCAAAAGAAAACAGAGAACATAAAATCAGGACCGACCAAAAACAATCGTACCACAAAGAAATCCTTAGCCCACTAGCGTTTCTACCCCGTAACTTTTTGGGCTGGCACATTTGGTGCAACAACTTCAACATCAGTGGCAATGTTGGTGTCAATTGAGACCCAATTTTAAAATTGGCCCGAAATTTTCCATACGCGGGCCATGTGACATGAAAAATGGGGATTTTGATCATTCAATATCTTATTCCTAAAAAGAAAATACCAAAATTCAAAAGTTCAACTTTTCCTATAAAATTCACCAAACATTCCCTTAATTAAATTGTTACCCGCCTTCTTCTTCCCCAAATAAAAACTTCGAATATCCTAGTTATGGGTGGATGGAAATTTTCTTTTATAACAAAAAAGGTGTTTAATGGTCAAAATCCCCAATTTTCATATCACATGGGCCGCACATGGAGAAATTCCGGGATAATTTTGAAATTGGGCCTTAATTGGCAACAATATTGCTACTGATGTTGAAGTTGTGGCACCAAATGTGCCAGCCCAAAATGTTACGGGATAGAAACACCCGTAGGCTATAGTTATAGCATATAAAAAATGCAATAATCAAGACTCTACGGGAGAAAAAAGTGTTAAACCTTCAGCCAAGTTATATTTTTTTAAGGCAAAATTGCAAAAAAATCCCAAATTAATTAGTAATTTTGAATTTTCGTCCCAAACTATATTACTAATCTAAATTCGTCCCGTAATTTTACATTTTTTTGGAACATCGTCCCACTTTCCACGTGTATGCTTACTTGTCATGACGTGACGATTTTTTGCATGAACAATTATATAATATTGCAAAATTCATCCCAAACTAATTACAAATTTTAATTTTTCGTCCCAAATTATATCAGCAAGCCGACTTCCGTCCCGTAATTGAAATGACATGGGAAAAAAATTCGATTCAAACTAATTATAAATATTTACTATTTATTAATACAAAAAGAATGCAAAAAATTTTCCTAATGAATTGAGATAGGATTTTTGTCTCAAAAGCGCACGGAAGTTTAAAAAATTCATACTATTTTTCTCTTAAAAAAAAGTTAATGGTAATTTACTCTATGTGATATTTATAATATTAAATTTACCTTAAATTGCTTTTTTCAAATATTATGGGGTAAATTAAACATTATAAATATCATAGTGAATAAATTACCATTAGTCCCTCAAAAAAGTAAAAGATAAATCACCATTTCCATTAAATTAGAAATTTAATAATTGACTAAATTCATGCAAAATGATCAATTGTGAGACGAAATTCGGCGAATCGATATAGTTTGAGACGAATAACAAAAAATTTATATTAATTTGAGACGAATTCTTCAATTTTGTTTAATTGCTCATGCTAAAATTTACCACGTCTTGACATGTAAATAACCATGTGACAAGTGGAGCGATATTCCAAATAAATATAAAATTACGGACGTAATTTGACTAAGTAATATAATTTAAGACGAAAATCCAAAATTACTGATTAATTTGGGATGTTTTCAGCAATTTTTCTGTTACCAATACTATAGAAACTGTTAAATAAGTGTATGAACGCAGTTTCATTATAATATTATTATGCCATGTTAAATATAATCATATTAAAACATTATAAAATTTGTTTGATAAGTTCAAAAACTTCTTAATGAGCTACTTATATTAAAACCTAAATAACATTAAGGAGGTCAAGAAAAAAAAAAGCTTTTGAAGGAGTGGCAAAACGAATATGGTATATCTAGTATCTACACCGGATGAATGCTTCCTCTTCAACTCAAGATAAAATTGGCCATATTTCGGAACTAAAAGCATATAGTGTTTTGCTTTTCTGAAGGAGCAACACACTGCCACAAAGAACGATATTCTGGAATATCAGCAGCATCGACCCCAAGGGAAGCCAAGTTCCGGCCATACTCCTAATATCACAAAAAAAGTCGGTAAGAGTCGATAATTTGCACTAAAGATGAGAAACTGTCTTGGGAGGAGTTTTTTTTTTCTCTTAAGAGGTAATATTACCTGAATATCAAGAAATAACTGCATGCAGGTCTTGTCTATATAAGACACGTTGTGGTCCGGGACATTTGAACTTGGTCCTGCTCGTTTTTGTGCACCTAAACGCATCTTCTGAAGCGATGACTCTGTTTTTCGGCTCTGTCAATAAGTGTTGTGTGGCAATATTACTAGAGTAAATAAAACAGAATATACTCATTTGTAATAGCAAAGCTAAAGTTGTTGAGTAAAGTAAGATAATATATCTATATGGAGAAAGTTTTACATAAAATACTGAAATCTAATGTAGCCAATGAAATATAATTCATATTTAATGATAGGAATGGACCTTGAGTTTAGGTTATATGAAACTGTTAGGAATAGTGCTCATAAAGCGTTTGATGAACATTATTAATTGAAAATAAATAAATTGTTTGGTTTTTTGGATTTCATATATTCGATTCGATTATGTTTTTTTATTTAGTATAATATAATTATCAGAAAATTCCATGTCTATTTATTAAATATGACTTTTGTATATATAAGGATGTACAAGAGGATTAAAGTTATAAACAATAGACTAAATAGTCCGTAGTAAGTTAAAGTTGGGATCTTTAACTAATTACTACTAGTACGGTCCACTGAAAATTAAGAATTCAATGATTTCGATCCGGATCATTGATGTTGTGACATTAAAGGTGGAGGTGCTTTATGTAATATGATTACATAGGACTGGACCAGACGTGAATTGAAATCTATTATAAGATACCGTTAACTTTAGATTTCAATACATGTCACACGATGATCATATATGAATTAATCCAAATCCTGAGTAGGCATAAACTCCTGTTTATGTCAGCGAGTCCTTTTGACTCATAGGTAGTGACTTGTTTGTTAATCATGTCACACACTTATGTCTTGGAGGTCCGTTGAGATAAATGGCTGTGAATGTGCACTACAGATATGGAATCCAACTCTTTCTGCGGAAAGCTGAGTTAATTGATTCCCTTAAGTGTTAATTCTGGAACTGAACAGTTCGAGTACTCTGGTTTGTGAAAATGTTTATAAACCAAACTGTTCACTAGTGAATTAATGGAACTTAAGGATTAAGAAATAATTATAGGGGCAAAACGGTAATTTCGCCTAGCTTTAATTATGAATCAATTCTTGGAGGGTTAAATCATATGTAATGATTATATCAATGGACACTCTGATCTTTCGAGTAAAATAGAATGTAAGGACAAGAGTGCAATTCCAAGTCTTTAGTGGAGTCACTTGGAATTAATAAATTGAATATATTAATTAATGAGTTTAATTAATTATTTAATTTATTGGAGCTTGAAATTACATGTTCATAGGTCTCAATCCCGGCTCCTATTATTCTACGCTTGAACCTATAGTAAGAATGATTAAACTCTCGATATATTTTGGGAAATTTTATTTTCTAAAATATACATGATGAATTAATTGTGATATTTAATTGATGAATTGTGAATTAATCAATTAAATGACAATTGATTAAATCAGATTTAATTATAGAATTAAATTTGTGCAGGAATTTCCTTAATGGGAAAATGCATTTTATGATTATATATGATATACTCATAATATAATATTTATACAAATAATGCATTTATCTAGAAGGAAGGAGGTGGAATCCTAATTAAGTTAGGAGAAGGTGGTTGAGAAAAATAAGGGAAGAGGCTATGTATGACATATCTATATATATAAGATATATCTCTTCCTAAACATACAAGTTTTTTTACAAGATACAATTTTGTAACAAAGCAAGAAAATCTCTCTCTTTTTCTCAACACCAAAAATCGCTCATCACCTAAGAAATTAGGAGAAATTTGTTCTTCCAATTCCAAGAGTTCAATTATCCAAACTTAATAGGTTAGTGCCCACCCACTAGTAGAAGGAGAAATGGGGTTGAAGATCAAGGGTTAAAAAGATCGAGAAAGTTTGTTGATCTCATCCTAACACCAAAGTTCAACCGAAAAGACGAAGGACATGAAGCTTTTGGTATGATTTGCTTTCTCTCTCTTTTGCATAAATTAAAATAATATTCGTTATGTGATCCTCATGTTTTATGTGAAATATTTTTGAAATATATTGAAAACATAAAACCCACCGAATTCCGCAACTGGTTCGAATAAGTTCGATCCTGTTTTGTTCAATTGGGTCGAATCGTTCGTGATCCGATTGGGTAAAAAACCAACAATTGGTATCAGAGCGGTCCATAACAATATTATTTTAATTGATTGTGGGTAATTGCATAATTTGATTGTTTGATTTATTATTGTGGATGATGATTTAATTTTATTAAATTATTGGAGCGGTCGAATTATGGTGTTCATGGGGCCTCCCATATGAGGCATAGTTTTAATTTTATTAGAATTATGTTGTACGCCATATTTTCATGGCATAAGATTTTCTGTAATAAAATTATATTAGTACAAGAATTACAAAAATCTGAAAAAGGATATCTGCGGCGGCCGAATTCATTCAATTCGAAAATTGACGTGACAAAGAGAAGAGGTATACGATGGCGGCGGAGCACATCTCTGATTCTAGGGCATAAGACCACATGGGCCAACTTCAAGTAATTAAAGGCCCCAAAAGGAATTGAGCAGCATGATGGTTAATGGAGATTTTTGCAAGACAGGCAACAGAGGACGTAGAATTCCTGATTATGTAATAGAAATCGTTTTTATTATGTTTGTGACCCAGGACACCCGATCCGTTCCTATTTGCTTGTTTATATTATGTCGATAATATGTACATACATATATCTTGTCATTCATATTACCCACAATTTTATTTATGCATGCATACATATAGATATATGTGATATATATGTTTTGTGTATGTAGTTTTATTAGTTTTTAGAAAACTAAGATAAACTAAATAATTGTTTGATTTTATAGTTAATTAAGCAATTATTTATTTAGGTGATAAGTTGAGTTAGGAAAAATTAATAATAGCAAGTTCAACTAAAAGTTATGACTTTTTATATATTAGAATGTCTAATTGAACTTTGACCCAATTAGATTGGTTAAATATTAATTTGACCCACCTCAATTTTAGAATGTCTAATATTACCTACTACCCAATTAGATTGGATTACTAATCTACGTTACAATCTAGGTCCAAATAAGATTGGATTCTAATTTTTAATCCTTAATTAGCTAAGAGATTAGAAACCTAGTGAAGTTAATGTAGATTGATTAAACATAAGATGTTTATTTAAAAATAAAACACATGTTTTATAAATATTGAGTGGGAGAAGGACATATATGGATATATCCTACAGTCTCTATTATTAGTTTAATATAGTGAGATATGGGTAGCGCCTCGAGATGCCTAGTTTGCATCCTCCCTACGGAAGGTGTCTAACTTATGTAAATAACAAGATTAAGCTTCCATGAGATAGGACTAATTGATGTATTTTAGCTTGATCATCCCTACGGAGGCAAGTCTAAGTTAAGTCATAAAGTCTTAAATAATAGGTTACACTCATGAATGTGTATTTAAATTAGTTAAATACATATTGACTAAAAATAGCGGTAATTAATAATGAAAGAAAAATATGAGATATTTTAGTTCATTCATTAATTTGAGATTGTCTCGAACTTAATTTAGTATTAATATGATCGACCCTACGACAGCATATTAATAGCTACATTATTTTATCGCGGATTAGTAAAATGTTTTATGTGTTTTTCTTTAGAGTTGCATTCATGCATCACGTTTACTATTCCGAATTATGATAATTATGTTGAGTGTATGATTGAAACTTTAAATTTATTTATTTTCAGCAATCATGTCTTCTTCAAACCCAATCATTGCTTTACTTTCAAACAAAAAATTGATTGGGTACAATTACGCAAAATGGAAATCTAATATGAACATTATGATGGTTTGTGAGAACCAAAAGTTCGTTCTCACAGAGGAATGTCCTCCAGAACCCCCTGCCACTGCCACTCGTACTGTACGAGAAAAATATGATAGTTGGATTCAAACCAACAACAAAGTGAAATGCTACATGCTAGCATCCATGAGTGATGTTCTCAGACAAAAACATGAAAACATGGAATCTTCATATGAGATATGGGAATCATTGCAAGCAATGTTTGGACAACCTTCTGATCAAAGCCGACATGAAGCTACTCGTAGATTCATGAACGCGAGGATGAAAAAAGGTGCTCCAGTAAGAGATCATGTGCTGGACATAATCAACACTGTGCATGAGGCGAAAATACGTGGGGCCACCATAGATGATAAAACTCAAGTTAGCATCATACTTGGGTCACTAACGCCGGACTTTGCTCCGTTTACTACCAACTATATGATGAATAAGTTGGAGTATAACCTGACTCAGTTATTGAACGAGTTGCAAACTTTTGAGGCCATATCCAAGATAAGGTCTCAAGAGAGAGAGGTAAATGTTACCGAGCAAGGTCAGTCTTCCTCAACTGTTAAGAACAAAAGGAATAAGAAGGCAAATGGTGGGTCTGAATCTGAGCCCAAAGCCAAGAAGCAATTCAAAGGCAAAGGCAAGAACAAGTCTAAGAAGAAAGAACCCAAATTAAAATGTTTTCATTGTGGGATAGATGGGCATTGGAAGAGAAACTGTAAAAAGTATCTCGCCGAAAAGAAAGAGCAAAAGAAAGGTAAATTCGATTTACTAGTTTTAGAAACTTGCTTAGTGATTGATGATTATTCAACCTGGATAATTGATTCAGGAGCCACTAATCATATTTGTTCTTCTATTCAGATGCTTAGTTCTTCGAAGGAGCTTGCTGAAGGGGAAGTGACCATGAGAGTTGGAAATGGGGCGTTCGTTTCAGCAAAGGCCATAGGAACAGTCCGTT
This sequence comes from Penstemon barbatus, assembly GCA_003313485.2. Lineage (NCBI taxonomy): Eukaryota > Viridiplantae > Streptophyta > Magnoliopsida > Lamiales > Plantaginaceae > Penstemon > Penstemon barbatus. The sequence goes on along the minus strand of CM064879.1, from coordinate 34,436,462 downwards.
TAAATTTTAGGAGTAAATTTTTTGTTTTGAACAATGTTTATTTTATTCCTGGTTTTTCGAGAAATTTGATTTCTCTTTCTATGTTGCATGAACAAAAATTTAATATTTCATTTTCTAATAATAAGATAGTTATTTCTAGAAATGGATTATTTATATGCAATGCAAGTGTTGAAAATGGACTGTACGTATTAAGGCCTGACGAACGATTAATTAATAATTCTGAATTATTTAAGGTAGCAAATCCTAGGTCTAACAAACGTTCTAAAATATCCGAAAGTGATGACACATATCTTTGGCATCTAAGGTTAGGACATATTAACCTCGAAAGGATAAACATGCTTGTAAAGGAAGGTCCTTTAAGAGAGTTAAAAGTTGGCACTCTTCCTATTTGTGAATCCTGCATTGAGGGAAAGATGACTAGAAGACCTTTCTCTGCAAAGGGCCTAAGAGCCAAAGAACCTCTTGAGTTGGTACATAGTGACCTTTGTGGTCCCTTAAATGTGGAAGCTTGAGGAGGTTATGAATATTTCGTCACTTTTATTGATGATTATTCACGATATGGTTATTTATACCTAATGCAAAGAAAATCTGAAACTTTTGATAAGTTTAAAGAATTCTTAGCAGTAGCTGAAAAGCAGTTAGGTAAATCACTGAAAACTCTTAGATCTGATCGAGGAGGAGAATACTTGAGTTATGAATTCAAGGATTACTTGGTGGAGCGTGGAATTGAAACCCAACTCACATCACCTGGAACACCCCAACAAAATGGTGTTGCGGAAAGGCGGAATAGAACGTTATTAGGAATGGTTAGATCTATGATGAGTTACTCCCCATTGGCAAAATCTTTCTGGGGATATGCACTAAGAACCGCAAACTACATTTTGAATGTAGTACCTTCCAAATCCATCCCAAAGACACCCTTAGAGTTGTGGAATGGGCGTAAACCTAGTTTACAACATTTTCGCATATGGGGATGTCCTGCACACGTGCTGAGGAGTGATTTTGGAAAGTTAGATGCACGAACAGAAGTGTGTATGTTTGTAGGATATCCTGATGGCACTAGAGGTGGTTTGTTCTATAGTACTCAAGATAAGAAAGTATTTGTATCGACAGATGCCACTTTTCTTGAGCACACGTATATGACAAACTTTAAACCTCGAAGTAAAATAATATTAGAAGAACTCCAACCTGACGTAATTGATAGACCGCAGTCAACCACTGATGAACGACCAAGTCAAAAGACCACAGTTCCTAATCAGATTCCTTTGGTAGTAGTGGGAGAGTAATAAGATTATCCGCTCGCTTCAGGAATGAGAGCCTTCTAGTGTCAGACACTAACCAAAACGATCAATTGTCATACAAGCATGCAATGGAAGATTCTGATAAGGAAAGATGGCAAGAAGCCATGAACCAAGAGATAGAATCTATGCACTCTAACTCTGTCTGGGAACTTGTGGATCCACCTGAACAAGTCAGGCCCATTGGGTGCAAATGGATCTATAAGAAGAAGAGAGGTATTGATGGGAAAGTCCAGACTTTCAAAGCCAGGCTAGTGGCAAAGGGTTATACCCAAAAGGAGGGAGTTGATTATGAAGAAACTTTCTCACCAGTAGCTATGCTTAAATCCATACGCATTCTCTTATCCATTGCTGCCAACCTCGATTATGAGATATGGCAAATGGATGTCAAGACAGCTTTTTTGAATGGCTATCTTGAGGAAAGCATCTACATGATGCAACCAGAGGGATTCGTTGTTCAAGGACAAGAGCAGAAAGTCTGTAAGCTTCTTAAGTCCATTTATGGGCTCAAGCAAGCTTCTAGGTCCTGGAATCTAAGGTTTGATGAAACAATCAAAACCTATGGGTTTGAACAAAATATTGATGAACCTTGTGTATACAAATACATCAAGGATAAGAAGGTGGTCTTCTTGGTACTTTATGTAGATGATATTCTACTCATTGGGAATGATGTAGGGATATTATCTAACATAAAGAAATGGCTATCCGAGCAGTTCCAAATGAAAGATTTGGGTGAAGCAAGTTATATTCTTGGCATCCAAATCATAAGGGATCGTAAGAACAAACTATTGGCTCTGTCTCAAGCATCTTATATTGATAAGGTGTTAGCTCGTTTTTCGATGCAGAATTCCAAGAAAGGTCAATTACCGACCCGACATGGAATTGTTCTCTCTAAAGAGCAATGTCCTAAGACACCTCAGGAAGAAGAGGATATGAGACGGATTCCCTATGCTTCAGCAGTAGGAAGTCTTATGTATGCAATGTTGTGTACTAGACCTGATATCTGCTACGCAGTAGGCATAGTCAGTCGTTTTCAATCCAACCCTGGATTGGATCACTGGATCGCAGTTAAGCATATTCTCAAGTATCTAAGGAGAACGAGAAATTATATGCTTGTGTATTTAGGTGGTGACCTAAGCCCTATAGGATATACTGATTCTGATTTTCAATCAGACAAAGATCATCGAAGGTCGATATCAGGGTCAATATTCACTCTTGGTGGTGCTGCAGTAGTTTGGAGAAGTGTAAAACAATCCAGCACTGCAGATTCAACCATGGAAGCCGAATACATAGCAGCTTGCGAAGCGGCTAAAGAGGCTGTCTGGCTCAGAAAGTTCTACACCGATCTGGAAGTAGTTCCAGATATGGATCAGCAACTTACACTGTTTTGCGACAACAGTGGGGCAGTTGCTAACTCAAAGAAACCAAGGAGTCACAAGAGGAGCAAGCATATTGAAAGAAAGTATCATCTGATAAGGGATATTGTAGGTCGAGGGGATGTAGCGGTTGTGAAGATAGCTTCTGAACATAACCTTGCGGATCCGTTTACCAAGACACTGCCAATAAAGTCTTTTGAGGCACACTTGACAGGAATAGGTTTGAAGGACATGTCTCATTTGCTTTAAGAGCAAGTGGGAGATTGTTAGGAATAGTGCTCATAAAGCATTTGATGAACATTATTAATTGAAAATGTTGGATGAAGATGAAGATGAAGTGCAAAGAAGACAAGTAATTAAGGGAATGTTTTGATGATTTCCAAAACATCATAATCAGCTAAGTATGGAAAGCTTAGTTCCCTTAGAAGAATTTTGAACAAGTAAAAGAAGACATCAGAAGAGTTCAAACTTCAAAGCTCAGAAGACTAGTGATCTCATGCTGAAACAGCGAACAGAAGGGTAGGTCATCAGCCGAGTCAAATCAGATTAGTTCAGTATTTGATCAGCAGAGTACCTATCAGCAGAGTCGTTTTGATCAGCAGAGTAGAAGAGATCAAGAGATTAGTCCAACGGTAATAAATGCACCTGGCGTAATAAATGCTGAAAGAGAAGGGTAGTAATGGCAAATGATTGAAGATATCCTCGGATCAGCAGAGTGCATTAAATGCAGCATTAAATGCGATGGACAGAAAGGTACTGTACACTGTACTATTGCTGCAGGGAGCCGTTTCAAAAAGAGCTGAAGGATGGATTTGAAGATGTGATTTCCTTCAACGGTCATAAATTCAAATTCAAGTATAAATAGAGCAAAGTTCGAAGAGAGACACACACAACAACAATCAGAGATCGAAATTTTGAAGCAGAATTTCTCTAAGTCTCAAAAGCTCGAACAGCTCACTCGTCTGGTGGAAGTCATCTGTTGACAGAAACCAAGTTGAAGAAATCAGAAAAACATTATCTGAGTGATTTTGTAATAGCTGAGTGTTGTGCGAAGTTAGGATCCGTCTTTGTGAGTGATTCTACTTCAGAGGATAGGTTTTCTTTGTGATTTCCTATTGCGAGCTTACAGCCTTCTCATTAGTTGTTTAGGTGTAAGTGGAGAAATATTGTAATCTAAGTGCTTATAGTATAACCCAGAATCTGTGTGATCTGGAAGAGTGGACTAAAGGATTTATATCCATATAACCACTATAAAAATTCTTTGTGTTATTTTGCATTTAAAGTTTTCTTGCATATTTAAAGTTTGCATATTTAAACACTTTGAATTACCCAAAAGATTTTAAAAAGAAGTTTGTTAAAAACTGGGGATAAAATCTTTCAAGAACTTAGTCTACTTGTGAAAAACACTTTGAAACAATCCGCTGCAAGTAAACTCTTTGAAAAACTGTTTTGCTGAAAAACAGCTAAGTTACTGTAAGAAGAGTGGTCAGTCGTATGTTCAAGATTTGTTCACGATCAGACTAGTCTGCTTACTGTTCTTCATCAGCTTAGTCTGCTGACAGAAGACTGAAAAGTTTTTAAGTTCAAAAATTTTCAGAGGTCTATTCACCCCCCCCCCTCTAGACCTCATCTGACCACTTGGGACCAACAAGTGGTATCAGAGCAGGTGGTTCATTTGAATCAGCTGCCTGATCAACGAGCTTGATCCGAGTGTTTTCAAAGGTTTTTAAAACTTTTCAAAAGAGCATCTTTTTGAAAAACTAAAACTTTTTGAGAATGGAATGCATAAACCATGTTCCCCACATTGCTGGCATGTCCTTCGAAGACTGGAAAATCAGGATGGAGATTTTCCTTGCTGCCTACAATGACAACATGTTCACCTGCATTACAAAAGGTCCATTCAAGTTCACCAAGACGATAAAAATCAATGAAGTTGATACCGTGGTGGAAAAAGACTTGAGCGAAATGACAGCTGAAGAAATCAAGCTGTTCAACCTGGACAAAATTGGAAGATTTATCATGACTAAAGCCCTGGATAATGATCGGTTTGACAAGATCAAACATTGCAAATCTGCAAAAGAGATGTGGGACAAAGTCAGAGATATGAGCGAAGGCAATGATGCTATCAAGGAGCATCAGCTGAGTGTTGCTCTAGAAAAGCTGGATAACTTCAAGATGAAGTCCTCTGAAACCATTGATCAGATGGACACAAGGTTTACAAGAATATTAAATGAAGTATTGAAGCTTGGAAAAACCTTCACAGACAAGGAGATAACCATCAGAGTACTGAAGGCCTTACCTCCTAAGTTCAACATGAAGGTGACAGCAATGGAAGAATCAAGGGATCTGGGGAAGATCTCTCTGACAGAGTTGTTTTCTGTACTCAAGGCTTATGAGTATAAACTGTCTAGGATGGGTATTGAAGAAACCTCAACTTCAGGACCCACAGCTGCACTGGTTGCTGCTGAAAACACCAGAAGACCAGCACAGAAAAGCAAAGAAGTGGACTCATCTGATGAAGCCACTCTACTCAACAAGAAGGAGTACACTGCTGGAGACGTTGCACTGTTGATGAATAATTTCAAGAAGTTCTACAAAAGAAAAATGAAGAACAAATACAACAATGCTTCTACTTCTAAACCTAACTTTTCTTCTCAAGATAAAGATGATTATAAATCAAAACTAATGTGTTACAACTGCAGGAAATTGGGACACTTCATCAAAGACTGCCCATATCCAGAAGCAGAAAAGTACACTGAAGAGGAGAAGAAAGTAAGAAAAGAAAGAAAGCATCAGAGAGGGAAAGCAATGATGGCTGAAGCAGAAAAGCTTGCTGCTGTCTACTCAACTGATTCAGATTCAGACTCGTCTGATGAAGAATCTTCTGATGAAGAAAAACCTGCTCTCCTGTGCCTGATGGCAAAGGACTCTGATGACTCTGAGGATGAGGTAACTCCTCAAAATAATGAACTATTTGATTCTCTAGAGCAAATGATGTTAAATAATACTACTATTGCTGGAGAATTTGTCAAGCTTAAGGAAGAGATGAGCCTGCTAAAAGAGCAAAATAACTCACTGAAACTTAAAGCTGAAAAGCCAAAAGAATCAGTCGAGTACAAACAGCTTGAGCAAGAGCATGAATCTCTGAAAGCTGAATGTGAAGTTTGTAAAGGAAAAATCATGGAACTTGAAAAGATTATCGAGTCTCATGAGAAATCATCTGCTGCATCCACGCATACATCTAGTAAACAGAAGATGCCTTTAGAACAGGATAAGCAAGAGTTGAACCATACTGAAAAATTTATATCAGCTGACAATAGTAAGGTCATTCTGTATGTTCAAACTGCTAGACCTACTTCACCTGAGAAAGTATCAAAGGAGAAGAAATCTCCTAAGGCTAAAAAGAGCAAATAGCCTAGTGTAGGAAATAAGACTAGTAAGACCAAACAGCAGAGTCCTAAGAAGTCTGCTGATAAAGCTAAAGTCAATCAGACTAGTGGTAAAGCTAAGTCTAAACAAGTTGAGCAAGCACCTAGTAAGCCAAAGAAGCATAAGAACAAGAAAAATCAAAATGCTTGGTATGGAAATGAGTCATATTATGTGCAACCTGCTGCATATCATCCTATGTATCATGCACCTCAATTTCCTAGTTACTATGCACCCTACCCTGCTCATCCAATGCATGCATATCCTGCATATCATGCACCTTACCCTGCTTATGAACACTATTCTTATCATACTGATCATCAACATGACTTATCTGACAATTATGATGAAAATAAAACTGTTCATGCTCCTGTGAAAACTCAGAAACCTAAGAAGCCTAAGACTTCAACATCTTGGGTTGTCAAAGGTGGAACTAATCCTTCAGGACCCTCTCAATAAGGGTACCTAAAATAATTTTATTTTTGTTTTGTAGGATAGGATTAGGAGTAGGAGTAAAGTAGAGAAGATATGGTACTTGGACAGTGGATGTTCAAGACACATGTGTGGAAACATACATGAGCTGACTGATGCAGTTGCTGTGGATGGTCCAAAGGTTACTTTTGGGGACAGCAAAGAAGGCAAGATTAAAGCTAAAGGAAGATTAATCAGAGGAAACATAGAGATATCTGACGTCTCTTATGTCAAAGGCCTCAAATATAATCTGCTGAGCATAAGTCAATTTTGTGACAAGGGATATTCAGTCATCTTCTCAACAGATAAGTGTTTTGTCGAACAAATTGGTACAAAGAAGGTAATTTTATCTGGAAGACGACAAGGGAATGTCTACATAGTCGACTGGGATTCTGCTGACAAGAATTCAAGTGTTTGTTTGGTTGCATCTGCACCAAGTGAAGTTAGTTGGCTGTGGCACAAGAGAATGAATCACTTAAACTTCAAGACCATAAACAGATTAATCAAGAATGATTTGGTAGAAGGGATTCCTAAAGCAGTCATGAGCAAAGACAAGCTCTGTGACGCCTGTCAGAAGGGTAAACAAATCAAGTCATCTTTCAAAAGCAAGAAGCACCAATCTTCTGAAAGAATTTTGGAGCTATTACATATGGACTTATTTGGACCCATTGATCCAGTTAGCAATGGTGGAAAGAAATACTGCCTAGCTGTTGTGGATGATTATTCAAGATATACTTGGGTGATTTTCATGAAGAAAAAGAGTGAAACCAAGGAACATCTTACTAATCTGATGGAACTGATCCAGAATGAGAAGACTATCAAAATATTGAAGATCAGATCAGATAGAGGGACAGAGTTTACAAACTCTACTGTTGAAGAGTACTGTAATATCAAAGGAATACATCATGAGTACTCTGCTGCCAGAACCCCTCAACAGAATGGTGTTGCTGAAAGGAGAAACAGAACACTAAAGGAAGCTGTCAGAACCATGATAGCTGAAGCTAAACTGCCTCAAAGATTTTGGGCAGAAGCAACAAATACAGCATGCTTCACCCAGAACAGATGTATGATCAACAAAAATCAGAACAAGACTCCATATGAAGTTTGGAACAACAGGAAACCAAACATTCATTACTTTAAGATTTTTGGTTGTAAATGTTTTGTATTGAATAATGGGAAAAATCACCTTACTGCATTTGCAGAAAAGGCTGATGAAGCTGTTTTTGTAGGATACTCATCTGTTAGTAAAGCTTATAGAGTTTTCAATAAAAGAACATTACTAATAGAAGAATCTATCCATGTAGTATTTGATGAGCCAAGTCAATCTTCTGAAAAGAATCAAAGTATAAATCAAGATCTGTCTACTGATCTACAGAAGTTAGATATTGGAAGAAATGAAGAATATGTTCCCATCATACTACCTAATCTAAATTCAGCTGATAACTCAAGTGCTGTTCAAAATCACAGTGCTGATTGTCTAACAGACGAGTTGCAAACAGCTGACAGACCAGAGACTGTTCAACAGACGGCAAATGTTCAACAGACTACTACTGTATCTCCAACAGTAGTGTTGCAAGATCAAAACAGAGGACAACATTCAGACCTGCAACCTGATCTCAGATGGCTCAGAAACCATCCACCAGAGTTGGTGATTGGTGATCCATTAGATAGAGTGAAAACAAGAAGAGCTGCTGCACAAGATGCTATGTTTGTCACCTTTCTATCTCAAATAGAGCCTAAGCAAATTGAAGAAGCTCTAAATGATTCCTTCTGGATAGAAGCTATGCAAGAAGAGTTGAATCAATTTGAAAGGAATGAAGTCTGGTACTTAGTTCCTAGACCAAGTCATCAAAGGGTAATTGGCACTAAGTGGGTTTTCAGAAATAAGATGAATGAAGATGGTATTGTTACCAGAAACAAAGCAAGACTAGTGGCCAAGGGTTATTGTCAAGAAGAAGGAATTGACTTTGATGAAACTTTTGCACCAGTAGCAAGACTTGAAGCAATCAGACTGTTTCTTGCCTATGCTGCTTACAAGAACTTCACTGTCTATCAGATGGATGTGAAGTCTGCTTTTCTCAATGGAGAATTGCAAGAAGAGGTATATGTTGAACAACCTCCTGGATTTGAAGTCTATCAAGAAGAGGACAAGGTATATCGTCTGAAGAAAGCCCTCTATGGACTGAAACAGGCTCCAAGAGCATGGTATGATACCCTATCTGATTTTCTTTTAATTAAAGGATTTCATAAAGGTAAGGTAGATAAAACCTTGTTCACAATTGAATGGGAGAATCATATATTAATTGTGCAAATATATGTGGACGATATTATTTTTGGTTCAACTAACCAACAGATGTGTGATAAGTTCTCCAAGCTGATGCAGAATAAGTTTGAAATGAGCATGATGGGTGAACTTAATTATTTTCTTGGTTTACAAGTCAAACAGCTGCCTGATGGAATCTTTATAAATCAAGCAAAATACACAAGAGATCTGTTCAAGAAGTTTGGTATGGAAACTAGCTCTACTGCTACTATTCCTATGTCTACAAGTCTTCGTTTGGATAAAGATGAAGATGGCAAATCAGTAGACATAACCAAATATAGAGGCATTATAGGGTCACTGTTATATCTAACAGCAAGCAGACCTGACATAATGTACTCAGTTGGAGTCTGTGCAAGATTTCAATCAAACCCCAAGGAATCTCATCTCTTAGCTGCCAAGAGGATATTGAAATATGTTAAAGGCACTCAAGAATTGGGATTGTGGTATCCTAGAGAATCTGGATTTGAGCTTATTGGTTATTCAGATTCAGACCTTGCTGGCTGCAAGATTGACAGAAAAAGCACAACAGGTGCCTGTCAGTTCTT
>CM064879.1:34161460-34257833 GCA_003313485.2 Penstemon barbatus | reverse complement strand
GGGAAATTGCAAATCAGTCCCCGAGTAACCGCGACGATTGGACTCTCTTGAAGGTAAATTTGAAGTCATATTCTCAGAAATCGCACCTACAGCCCCTATACTTTCTAAAATTCTTGAATTAAAGATCCACATCACAAACAACAAGGACGATGTTAAGACTGCGCTATCAAGAAATTGCTTAAGTATGCACTCTTTTTCCCTGACCCGGTTTTTATCCCAGAAGGGTTTTTTCCGAGCCAGGTTTTTAATGAGGCATACCCGAAAAGATAAGCCGAAATCGAATTATTCTATCGTTACTTCTTCGAGCTTAAATTCCACTTTACGCTCGAGAAGTGGGGGAGTATTGATAAGGGATATTTCGGATTTCTGCTCTTCTTCTTTACAACTACATAAGATCGAACATTATTTATCTCGGAAGATTCAGTTCGACCCCGATGTCGAAATACTGTAAATACAAGGCTACCCTAGATCCAAAATTACTGTTGGGCCAAGCTCTGACCCAAACTTATGGGCCGAAGAATTGCACATCTGCAGGTAGACCACCTGAACCCCATTTTCAGCTATAAATACCCCATGCATTTATGATGCTGGACACGACTTTCCAGGTGCCCCTCCTCGAAGCTATTGCTCGGAACCTTTCAGAAGTATAGACTTAGGATCGTATGTATTTCACCCTCTAGCTTGTACGGCATCCTATAATGCTCGAGTAGGACCTTTGAATACTTGTATTTGTACTCATTCAATTCGAATACAATTACTTTGATCTTTGCTTTATTTTATTATTGTCATTATTGAATTACATCCCACCCTTGATCGAACTAACGAAACTACGTAAGATCAAAGTGCAAATTTCGCCCCATACTTGATTGCAGCTAATAGGAGAGCCTTTATAGCTCTCCTAGCCTGCCATAGGGAGTGGCCAAGCATGCCTCTTGGTTAGAGAGATTTCTCTATCCAAGATGAACATGCATTGGCTTGTTTTATGGGAAGTAATTATGTCTCCCATCTTCCCAAGGTGTATTTAAACACCTTTCTCCTCATTTTCAGATTTATCTCCACTCATTTTACACCTTAGAGTTCATATTTAAGTTAGAATTAGAGAGAAAATAAAAGAGAGAAAAGAGACAACACATTTAGAAAGATAAATTTCGGGTATACTCAGCACAGCCTCGGCTTTTTGATCATTCCACCTTCGTCCACCGTTGGATCATGCCCAAAATTTGCGTGAAGGTCCTACATACACGGATCTACATATTGACCGTTCGGATCGTCGTTTGGAACAACCTAAGTGAATCGAAAGCCGTGAGAAAATGGTGAAAAGTAAGGATTTGAGGACTTTTGTTATGAACCACCACCGGAGCCGCCACCACTGCCACCGGAGCTGCCACCACCACCTTCGGAGTTCTGGAAATGAAGAGATTTTCACCCCCTTCGTTGCTTTGGGTAAAAATACATCTATGCATGTGTTCTTTAATCTTTGTGATATTACTTTCTTTTCTTTAAAGTATATGTTGAAAAAGTTTAGTTTGTCCTTGTGATAAATTGTTGAGTTCATATTTAATATTCAATGTGACTTGCTTAGATTTTGTTTAAATATTGATTATATGTTTGGATCTTGATTTATTTTTTTCTAAAAAGGTTATTGATCATAATTTTAGAAACTTTGGGGGGTATTTTGAAAGATTTTAAAAGTTCAAGGTTAGGAATGCAAAAATTTTGGGAGTATAGTGGACTGAAAATATAATTTTTTGTTTGATATTTGGTTAGGTTTACTTGAAAAACCTTTGTTTTAAAGTTTGTTTCGATATTTTGCAAAAATGGGAGTTTTTGAAACATTTGGGGTTATTTTTGTAAATTTGAAAATAAGGGGGCAAAGGTGCTGTTTTGTCACCTTTTTTTACATAGTAACTTTTATTAACTTTTGATTAACTAATTTGATGTAGTGCTCTGTTCGCTTTTGTTTTAAGATTGAAAATTTGTAATTTTTACGAAGAAAATTTATGATCAAAGAAATTTTTGTTTCTCATTGTTAGTTGGTGAAAAGTATTAAAACTTATTTTTAATCTCAGTTTTATAGTGAAAATTATGCTTGATTATTTTTAAATATTTCTTAAATGCGTGGATCTTAAATTACTTTTCAAGAAAATCGGTTTGATCTAGTTTTCAAAACTATGAGGGTGTTTTTGAAAAGTTTTAAACTTATGGGAATTTTAAAGCTTTGATTTTTGAATTAACAAGATACTTAATACTTTTATTTGATTTTCGATATGAGTTTAGTTAAAAATCTTTTGATTTAAAGTTTGTTGCAATTTTTTTGCAAAGATGGATATTTTTAAAAGTTCAGGGGCTATTTTGTAAATTTGGAAAATGAAGGGAAATTTTTGCTGTTTTGGCATTGTCTTTTTTTTAATTAGAATTTTGTGTTTTGAAAATAATAACTTTTAAGTAGAGTTGATGTCGTAATTTTTAAGCACTTTTGTGTGATGCGTTAGTTTAGGAAATCCTTGTGTAGGATTTTCATTAGTTATGTTTCTAAGTCGTATACGTACTTGCTCAGGTTTCGGATACGCTTCATTTGTGGAGTTTTAGTCGCTATACTAAGCGACAAAGGTGAGCGCTGTGTGTTTAATTTGTATGTCGGTCCGATGTGCTAGTAGATCGAGTCCAAACATGCACTTAGGCTCTTAATAATCGAAGCATGAATTTTATTCTAACTTTTCTTGCATGTCATCACGAATAGGTTGACTTATTAGGTCAACATTACTCGCATGAAATCACTTAGCATTTCAACATGATTATCCAAATACATGCTTCATCTAAATCTACTAGTTGCGAATATATTTTTCAATAATATCATGATACCTAAAATTTCATTTTATAAGTTGTTAAATGTTGATAATATGTTAAATATGTTTGATATGTTATGTTCAGTTTGTTTCCGACTACATGTTTCCGTTTGTTTTCGATTTTGTGTGGGCCCCTTTTGATTGGTGTATGGACCCGATGCCAACCTGGCCGGCAAGGGCCGGCAGGATTGTCACGGTTACCCGTAGGCCTGGCCTTACAACCTAAGTGGGGAGGAACACTTGGGGAGTAAGGACGAACTCCGGCAAAGACATGTCGATGCATTTTTGATAGTAAGGTCGCTCCTTACTTGGTGAGTTTGGATGGATATCAGACTGAGGATGGAGGGTAAGTGGAGGACGGCATCAGCAAATTCTTGGTTTTGTGAATTCCGTGTTTCTTCCGTCTTGAATATATGTTTATTTGCTTGATAACATGATTATGTTATATAATATATGTTGCATTCACACATCACCATGCAAATTCACACATAGCCTCACTAAGTTGGATGATCAACTTATGCGTTCTATGTTTCACTCTTTTCAGTTTCAGGCGTTCTGGAAATAATAGTCGGGTTGCGGTTAGGTCATCAAGGTTGCGGTCCCACCCTAGTATTCCGGAAAGTAATAATATTTTGTCGTTGATTTAGGTTCTTTCTCGATTTTATTTAAAACCTTGCTTAGAATGTTTGATTCGTTAAAGTCGATTTATATTTTTGTCAAAGATTCAAAATTTTCAGAAATTACTTAATTATCTCTCTCGGTAGATTTTGTTCAAGTATTTTGAGATGTTGTGATTAAACGCTTCCGCTTTAAAATCTTTAATTTATCGTTTTCGTTTAAAAGAAAAAAAAAAGCTTTGATATTTTAACGCTTTTCAAATTCGAATGTTATCCGACGGACCCGCGGAGCCGGGCCGTCACACAGTAAGGTGATTTTTTTCCCATTATTTAAAACAAAGCATTTACAACCAAATATCTTAAAGTAATGAATGTTTGGCTTCCTGTTGTTCCAAACTTCATATGGAGTCTTGTTTTGGTGCTTGTTGATCATGCATCTGTTTTGGGTAAAGCAGCTGTATTTGTTGCTTCTGCCCAAAATCTTTGAGGCAGTTTAGCTTCAGCTATCATTGTCCTGGTAGCTTCCTTAAGAGTTCTGTTTCTCCTTTCAGCAACTCCATTTTGTTGAGGGGTTCTGGCAGCAGAGTACTCATGACTGATTCCTCTGGCATTACAATACTCTTCAACAGTAGAGTTTGTAAACTCAGTCCCTCTATCTGATCTGATCTTCAGTATTTTCATACTCTTTCTCATTTTATATCTTTCCATCAGATTTGTAAGATGTTCCTTGGTTTCACTTTTCTTCTTCATGAAAATCACCCAAGTGTATCTTGAATAATCATCCACAACAGCTAGGCAGTATTTCTTTCCACCATTGCTGACTGGATCAATGGGTCCAAATAAGTCCATGTGTAGCAGCTCCAATATTCTTCCAGAAGATTGATGCTTCTTGCTTTTGAACGATGACTTGATTTGTTTACCCTTCTGACAGGCGTCACAGAGCTTATCTTTGCTCATGACTGTCTTTGGAATCCCTTCTACCAGATCATTCTTTATCAATCTGTTTATGGTCTTGAAGTTCAATGATTCATCCTTTTGTGCCACAGCCAACTAACTTCACTTGGTGTTGATGCCACCAAACAAACGTTTGAATTCTTGTCAGCAGAATTCCAGTCGACTATGTAGATATTTCCTTGTCGTCTTCCAGATAAAATTACCTTCTTTGTACCAATCTGTTCAACGTAGCACTTATCTGTTGAGAAGATGACTGAATATCCTTTGTCACAAAATTGACTTATGCTCAGCAGATTATATTTGAGGCCTTTAACATATGAGACGTCAGATATCTCTATGTTTCCTTGATCAGCTTCCTTTAGCTTTAATCTTGCCTTCTTTGCTGTCTCCAAAAGTAACTTTGGACCATCCACAGCAACAGCATCAGTCAGCTCATGTATGTTTCCACACATGTGTCTTGAACAGCCACTGTCCAAGTACCAAATCTTCTCTACTTTACTCCTACTCCTAATCCTAACCTACAAAACAAAAATAAAATTGTTTTAGGTACCCTTATTGAGAGGGTCCTGAGGATTAGTTCCACCTTTGACAACCCAAGATGTTGATGTCTTAGGCTTCTTAGGCTTTGAGTTTTACAGGAGCATGAACAGTTTCATCTTTATCATATTTAGCAGATAAGTCATGTTGATGATCAGTATGATAAGGAAAATGTTCATAAGCAGGGTAAGGTGCATGATAAGCAGGTATGCATGCATTGGATGAGCAGGATATGGTGCATAGTAAGTTGGAAATTGAGGTGCATGATACATAGGAGGATATGCAGCAGGTTGCACATAATAAGACTCATTTCCATACCAAGCATTTTGATTTTTCTTATTCTTATGCTTCTTTGGTTTACTATTGCTTGCTCATTAACAGACGACTTAGTTTTATCACTAGTCTGATTAGTTTTAGCCTTGTCAGAGGACTTCCTAGGACTCTTCTGTTTAGGCTTACTAGTCTGTTTTCCTACACTAGGCTCTTTGCTCTTTTTAGCCTTAGGAGTTTTCGTCTCCTTTAATACTTTCTCAGGTGAAGCAGGTTTAGTAGTCTGAACATACAAATGACCTTACTATTGTCAGCAGATATAATTTTTCAGTATGGTTCAGTTCTAACTTATCCTGATCTAAAGGTGTCTTCTGTTTACTAGACATGTGAGTGGATGCAACAGATGACTTCTCATGAGACTCAATGACTTTTTCAAGTTCCATGATTTTACCCTTATAAACTTCACATTCAGCTTTCAGAGATTCATGTTCTTGCTCAAGCTGTTTATATTCAGCTGATTCTCTTGGCTTTTCAGCTTGAGTTTCAGTGAACTTTTTGCTCTTTTAGCAATATCATCTCTTCCTTAAGCTTTTTAAATGCTCAGCAATACAGTATTGTTAGCATCATTTGTTCAAATGAATAAATAATTCATTATCAAGAGGAGTTACCTCATCCTCAGAGTCATCAGATTCCTTAGCCATCAGGCAGAGAAGAGCAGGACTCTCTTCATCAGAAGACTCTTCATCAGAAGTGTCTGAATCTGAATCAGATGAGTAGACAGCAGCTGGCTTTTCCGCTTCTGCTACCATCGCCTTTCCTTTCTGATGCTTTCTTTCCTTTCTAATTCTCTTTTCTTCTTCTGTATACTTCTCAGCTTTAGGGTATGGGCAATCTCTGATGAAATGAACCAGTTTCCTGCAATTATAGCACATCATTTTGGATTTATAAGAATCCTTATCCTGAGAAGAAGAAGTAGGGTTAGAAGTAGAAGCATTGTTATATTTGTTCTTCATTTTTCGTCTGTAGAACTTTTTGAAGTTGTTCATCAGCAATGCTACGTCTCCAGCAGTGTACTCCTTTTTATTGAGTAGTGTGGCTTCATCAGATGAATCCACATCTTTGCTCTTGTAAGCTGGCCTTCTGGGATTTTCAGTAGCAACCTGTGCAGCTGTGGCACCTGAAGTTGAGGTTTCTTCAACACCCATTCTAGGCAGTTTATACTCATACGCCTTAAGTACGGAGAACAGCTCTGTAAGAGAAATCTTCCCCAGATTTCTTGATTCTTCCATAGCTGTCACTTTCTTGTTGAACTTGGGAGGCAGGGCCTTCAGTACTCTGACGGTAATCTCCTTGTTAGTGAAGGTCTTTCCCAGCTTTAGAACTTCATTGAGAGTTCTGGTGAATCTAGTGTCCATCTGATCAATAGTTTCTCTAGATTTCATTGAAGTTGTCCAGCTTCTCCAAGGCAACACTGAGCTGATGCTCTTTGATAGCATCATTTCCTTCGCTCATATCACGAACTTTGTCCCACATCTCCTTTGCAGTTTTGCAATGTTTGACTTTGTCAAACCGGTCATTGTCCAGGGCTTTAGTCATGATGAATCTTTCGACTTTGTCCAAATTAAATAGCTTTATTTCTTATGGCGTCATTTCTGTCAGATCTTTTTCCACCACTATTTCAGCTTCATCAACTGTGATAGTCTTGGTGAATTTGAATGGACCTTTGATGATACATGTATACATGTTGTCATTGTAGGCAGCTAAGAAGATCTCCATTCTGATCTTCCAGTCTTCAAAAGACATACCAGCAATGTGGGGAACATGACTGATACAGTCCATTTTTCAAAAAGTTTTGATTTTTCAAAAAGATGCTCTTTTGAAAAAGTTTTGAAAACCTTTGAAAAACACTCGGATCAAGCTCGTTGATCAGGCAGCTGATTCTAATGAACCACCTGCTCTGATACCACTTGTTGGTCCCAAGTGGTCAGATGAGGTCTAGAGGGGGGGGGGGTGAATAGACCTCTAAACTTTTTCAATTTGCTTAACTTTTAAACTTTTTAGTTCTAACTCAAACAGATTAAGCTGTTTATCAACAGTAAATTACTTGGCTGATTGCGAACAAATCTTTGAACAGCTTCGTAGACCACTAAACTGATAATCACTTAGCTGATTTTGTCAAAATCAGTTTTAATACTTAGAATACTTGCAGCGGATTTGTAAAGTGTTTTTCACAAGTAATCTTAGCAGTTGAAAAGTTTGTTCCCCAATTTTACAAAACTCCTTTTCTCAGAAAACTTTTCAAACAGTTAACTTAAAGTGTTTTTATGCGACTGAAAATATGCAAACAAAAATGCAAGTAAAAACACACAGAATTTTTATAGTGGTTATATGGATAAAAATCCTTTAGTCCACTCTTCCAAGTCACTCAGATCTTGGGTTATACTATAATCACAAAGTTTACAGTATACTCTGCTTGTGCCAATCAACAAATGAAAAGGCCACAAGTGCGCAGTAGGAAATCACTCAGAAACTCCTACTCTCCGAAGTAATATCACTCACAAAGATGGATATCTACTTCTCACAACACTCAGTTTTTACAAATTCACTCAGAAGATGTATTTAGCTTTGTTCTTCAACTCTGCTTTTCGTCAACAAATGACTAAGCTGATGAGTGAGCTGTTCTTGAGACTTAAAGAGTTCTGCTTCGAAAATTCTCTCAGAGATTGTGTTGTTGTTTTCTCTTAGTCTCTTTCAGCTATTTATACTTGAGGTTTGAAAAATGTCTGTTGAAGTGAGACAAGATTCAAATTCCTCGAGTACTGGTCCTTAATTTCCGAGAACGGCTCTTTTGCAGTCTGTCCGTACTGTCAACAGTACTTTTCTGCAGGCAACATTAAATGCACCCAGCTGATGCGAAGCATTTCTTCAATCATTTGTCTTTAATAACCTTGTACTTCAGCATTTATTACTTCCCGGGGCATTTATTACCGTTGGGAAGACTTTATGATCCTTTCCACTTGGCTGACGAAGGTGCTCGTCTTATGGCAAACACAGCTGATCTCAAATTTGAACACATCTGATTTGAGTCGGCTGATCTTCATCAGTTTAGTTTCCTTCCTTCAGCAGATCAGTAGTCTTGGACCTTAAAATTTGACTCTTCTGATATCATCATTACTTAGTCAAAATTTCTTCAAAGGGATATCAGCTAAGTTAATCCATACTTAGCATATAATGATGTTTTGGAATTCATCAATGATGAGGGGTAAATTGGGCTCAAACCTTATTAGCAGCATAGTGAGGTCGGAACACATCTTTTTCGATCTCTGGAATATGTATTCGAGCCGGGGGCACTAACCTTATCCAGCTCAACTTTACTGCAGAAGTTAGGGTCCAAAATCACTGTTGGGCCGACCTCAGGCCCAGGCCTGTGGGCTGAGTAATACACACATGCGGGTGGTTCATCTGGTCCCGGATCTCAACTATAAATACCACAGGCATTTATTACGATGACACAACTTCCCAGGTGCTCCTCCTTTTAGGCTGCTGCTCGGACTCACTTGGGAATAATAGCATAGGCTAGCTCGTGTATATTTTGCCCTCTAGCTTGTACGGCATCCAATAATGCTCGGATAGGACCCCCAATTAATGTAATCTATACTCGATCACATAGAATACAATATTATTGATCTTTTATATCCATTTACTTACGTTGCATAGCATTTTTACATCCCTCTTATCGAACTAACGAAAACGCGTAAGATCAATTGGCGCCCACCGAGGGGCCTTATTCGAGTTTTAGATCGAAATATGCCTACTACGAGGAGAAATACATACGACCGTGGGGCACCCTCCCACGCAGCAGGAGCGCATAATTCAGTCAATAATGAGCCCGATAATTTGTCGCGTGCGGCTCAACAACAGGAGGTTCCACCGGTTATACCACAGGATAATGTTACAATTCACACGACAGTTGGGGATCTAAGGTCCATCATAGGCACGATGTGTCGAGAATTTCTGAACGGGGGAAGGGCTGATCAGTCACCTGTAGATCAACCAGCAGTTCACGGGAGACCCGAAATACCATCTTCGAACGTCCAGAGGGAGAACAGTGTACTGCGATCCGTATCGCATGCGCCAGTGGCAAACCCTCCCCGGGGTGTACCATCTCGATCAGAAATTCCGCCGAGATCGGTACATGATGTGGAAGACTAAATAGTGGGGGAGATCCACCCTTCTGGTGTTGTCAAGGATAAAAAATCGACCTACAAAAGGGTTACTGATATCGAACTGGAAAAAATAGTCCAAGAAAGAGTGGCTAGGGAGTTGGAGAAGGAAGGTACATTGATAGGATTACCTCGCGGCAATATCGCCGACAGGTGAGCGGGAAATGTTCCGAATAGAGAGAGTCTAAGAGACAGGGAGATTTCGAACAGTATTATGCGTTGTTCCCCATTTTGTCAAGAAATAAGCGAAGCCCAAAACGTGGAAACTGTACCGACCAGGCTCCCACGGTATAACGGGACTACCGACCCCGGCGAGCACATTAACAACTTTATTAATGTGATGAACTTATATGGACATTCCGAGGACTTTTGCTGCAAAATCATGGTTACTACCTTCGAGGGAATTGCCCTCGACTGGTTTGGAAAGTTGCCACCTAACTCAATATTTTCCTTCGAGGAATTTTGTGATAAATTAAAACATCAATTTGCTAGTCAGAGGAAACTGAGATTACCTGCTAATCATTTGGGAACTGTAAAACAATTGGAGGGAGAGACTTTGAGGCAATGGTTAGCAAGATTCAGTATCGAGCTTCTCAAAGTTGACACTCCGCAGATTGAATATCTCTCCTCATTGATGTTCGAGCTGACAAGAAGTACTCAGTTCGGGAATGCCTTATCTAGAAAACAGCCGAAATCCTTTGAAAGAATTATGGAAATCGCTGAGAAATACATGATTCAGGAGGAAATGAATAAGTTGAAAAGCTCGAATGCTGTAAAACTTCCTTTAAACAAGAAACAGGATCGGGCCCCTATCCCAAAACCCAGTGATTCTCTGTTTGGCAAAGAATTAACACCTATAAACCACATATGCCACCCCAAGGGTCGAACTCCTATGGACATTCCTATGAACGCGCTCGGCCTCCTAGAACCGGAAAAATTCAATTTACCGAACTCAACAGTTCGAAGGAAGAAGTGTTAACTGTACTAGAAGAAGGAAATCTGATTCCTGAGGCTCAAAGAATCACGCAAGCTAGGCCGGGTACGTTGGGTTACGACGAATACTGTCGGTATCACCGGGCTCGGGGGCACAGTACCGAAAATTGTTACCAATTGGAAGTCGAGATCGAGAAATTAATCGCACAAGGAAAACTAAAGGAATTTGTCAAGGGAAACAACTATAACAATCGTTATAGGTCGAGAAGCCCCAGGAAGTTTATTACTCAGCCAAAGCAAGGTCGAAATCAAACGGAAGAGCGATCGAACGGAGTGATAAACATGATTGCTGGAGGACCAGCAGGGGGAGATAGCAGAAATGCTAGAAAAAGAATGTTGAGGTCAATAAGGGCTGGGGTCTATACAAAGAGGGAAATTCTATCCTTGGAATTTCCCTCCATGGAAAATCAAGTTGTAAGTTTCAGTGAAGCCGATCGACCTGCAGATGTCAATTGGGATGTAAACGAAGATGATCCGGATTTTTCCATGGTATTGACATTAAAGATTGCCAATTTTGAGGTCAAGAGAGTACTGGTCGATAATGGGAGCTCGGCCAATATTATCTCTTCAGAAGCTCTCACAAAAATGAACCTTTGTCACCCACGGCTGGATAAGGTAACCACTCCTTTAGTTGGTTTTGGGGGATCGGAGATCGTCCCGCTGGGGACCATTCTTTTGAGCACGACTCTAGGAACCAAGCCGAAGAATATAACAGGAATGATCAAATTCCTAGTGGTAGATACGTCATTCGCTTACAATGCTATATTAGGAAGACCAGCGCTGAACATTTTCAAAGCAGTTGTATCTACCTATCACCAAAAGATAAAGTTCCCGACTGAGGGAGGAGTAGGGGAAATGAGGAACGACCAATACATGGCTTGGGAGTGTTATAATTCGTCTTTAAGCATTAAAAGGAAAGTGGAACCCGAACTCCCGATTAAGAGGAGAGCAGCGGAGTTGGAGCCTGGCGTAGAATCCACAATTCCCGACTGCGAGCAATTACAAGGAAAGAAAGGGAAAAATATCGACATGAGTGTGCAGGCGCCAGGCCACAAAAAAGTAACTCTGGTTCCGGGATCCCCTGAGAAATTCACCAAAATTGGAACTGAGTTAAGTGAAGGCATGGAAACCATGCTCATCGAATTCCTACAGAAAAACGTAGACGTTTTTGCCTGGAGCTCGGACGATATAATTGGAATCGACCCGCGGGTGATAACACATTCGTTGAATATCGACCCAAAGGCAAAACCCGTAAGGCAAAAGAAGCGCAATCACGGTCGCGAAAAAGACAAAATAATCAATGCGGAGGTCGATAGATTACTAGCAGAGGGTCAGATCAGGGAAATAAAGTTCACGGAATGGCTATGTAATGTGGTCTTAGTTTCTAAGGGCGAAAAGATTGAAAACAAATGGAGAATGTGTAATGACTTTACGGATCTAAACAAACTGTGCCCAAGAGACCCTTATCCGTTGCCTCGGATCGATATGCTTGTAGACTCAACCGCGGGGTTTGTATTTTTTAGTATGATGGATGCTTTTCAAGGATTCTATCAGATCTTTATGAATGAAAGAGACCAGGACAAAACAGCGTTCATCACCGAACGAGGGGTCTACTGCTTCATTGTCATGCCATTTGGCTTAAGGAACGCAGGCGCGACCTACCAAAGGTTAGTCAATATGATGTTTAAAGATTTGATAGGGGAAATCATGGAAGTTTATGTAGATGACATGCTCGTAAAGAGTATGACGGAGGAAGACCACATCAACCATCTTGATCGGTGTTTTGGAATACTAAGGAAATATGGGATGAAATTGAATCCTGCTAAGTGCACTTTTGGCGTACGATCAGGAAAATTTCTTGGATACCTTGTCCATGAAAGAGGCATCGAAGCGAATCCCGAGAAGATTCGAGCAATTACCGATCTACATCCGCCAAGGAAGCTCTCAGATGTTCAAAGCCTAATCGGGAAAATTATCTCATTAAATAGATTCATCTCGCGATCTGCTGATAAGAGTTTACCCTTCTTCAAACTGTTGCGAAAATCTAAGAATTTCGAGTGGAACGAAGAGTGCGATAAGGCGTTCGAAGATCTGAAAGCATACTTAACCTCACCTCCAATGCTAGCCAAGCCATCTGAGGGAGAACCTCTATATTTATATATAGTTGTGTCAGAAAAGGCAATTAGCTCGGTCTTGGTGAAGCTCGATGAATCCGAGCACAAGCCGGTGTACTATTTGAGCAAGTTATTGCAGGGGACGGAGAAAAATTACTTGGGAATTGAGAAATTCGCGCTGGCCTTGGTGGTAGCTGCGCGAAGGTTGAGGCCTTATTTTCAAACATATAAAATCATTGTCTTAACAAATCAGCCACTAAGGAAGGTCTTATCGAAGCTTGAAGCATCCGGTAGATTGATAAAATGGGCAGTTGAGCTGGGTCAGTTCGAAATTGAGTATCAACCACGAGTTGCTATAAAGGCACAGGTATTGGCTGACTTCATAGTGGAATCAACAGGATTACTGAATGCCGAAGAAAGGGCAATCTCTGAGGTAAGAATGGTTGAAAAAGCGGAAGATTAGGTATGGCTGATGCGCGTGGATGGTTCCTCGACCAGGGAAGGAGGAGGAGCAGGAATTCATTTTCAAGGACCCAATGGGGAGGACTTGAGTTATGCCATCACTTTGGACTTTGTCGTTACTAACAACGAAGCGGAATATGAATCATTGATCGCGGGATTGGAAATGGCCATAAAGGCAAAGGTAAAATTAATTGTTGTATTAACAGATTCTGAGCTCGTTCATAGACAGGTGAAGGGCACTTACGAGGCCAGGGAGTTCAATATGATAAAATATCTGAGTAAAACAAAGAAACTGATCTCCGAGTTCGACAAATTTGATATTCAGCCTATACCAAGGGAGGAAAATATTTGGGCAGATCTATTATCAAAATTCACAGGGCTTGCGGATGGGAAGAATGAAAGAATAATCACATGGTTATTATCAAATACATCTGCTATCGAACTAGATGTGGTCCCCTCAGTCGACATCATGGAAATCGATGAGCCTAAGAATGCCTGGATCGACCCCATCGTCGCTTATCTCAAAGAGGGGAAGCTTCCAGAAAACTCAAACGAGGCTCGAAGGATCAAATACCGAGCGCCCTCATTCACTCTAGTTGACGATCAACTCTATAAACGATCTTCTTCTGGAATTTTATTAAAATGTCTCTCCGAAATACACTATGATGCTATCTTAAAAGAAGTTCACGAGGGAGAGGCAGGGAGTCATTGCGGCGCTCGAGCATTAGCTCTTAAATGTTCAAGATCAGGTTATTATTGGCCGACTCTTTTCTCTGATTCTGTTGATTATGTGAAGAAATGCCACCATTGTCAAATTCATTCGAATTTGATCCATCAACCTGTCGAACACATGCACTCAATTCCGATCTGTTGGCCTTTTGACAAATGGGGCATAGATATTGTGGGGCCTTTTCCGACCGCAAGAGCCCGTAAAAATTATGTGTTGGTTGCGGTAGAATATTTTAGCAAGTGGGTCGAATGCGTTGCTCTAACAAAGATCACCCAGTTCCAAGTTATAAATTTCTTGTGGAAAAATATTGTTTGCAGGTTCGGAATTCCCAGAATATTGATATCTGATAACGGAACACAGTTCGCCAGGAAAAGAATCACAGAGTGGTGCGAAAAATTCGAAATACAGCAGAACTTCGCATCAGTAGGGCATCCCCAGGCTAATGGCCAAACTGAAGTCGTGAACAGAGAGATCGTTCGATCTCTGGAGAAACGACTATCTGAAGCAAAAGGAAAATGGCTCGACGAATTGCCAGGGGTGTTGTGGGCCAATAGAACTACTGTTAAAGCTGCAACAGGAGAAACTCCATTTAGTTTGGTCTATGGATCGGAGGCCGTTATTCCAGTCGAGAGCCTCGTACCTTCTCCCAGGGTCGAATTTTATGATCCCAAGGAAAATCAATCTTTGAGGGAAATGGAAGTCGATCATGCAGATGGTCGCAGGGACCGAGCGAGGTTGAAAATTCAATCCACTAAGTCTAGCATGGAAAAATCCTATAATCGAAATGTTCGAATCCGAACATTCAAAGTGGGAGATTTGGTACTTAAGAAGGTAGAAGTGTCAAAGCATGTTGGGAAACTTCAACCTAATTGGGATGGCCCCTTTGTGATGGTCGAGGTTGGAAATAAAGGATCCTACAAAATTGCTTATCCTAATGGAGAGATCCTGCCTCGATCCTGGAATGCCGTTAATTTAAGGAGATATTACGGAAGATGAAGATGATTTGATAATACCGTAGGCTATTACTATTTAGTTATCCAATCCTGTTTCTTTTTTTCTCGCAATTAAGAAAACCGTATGATCAATGAAAGTTTATTCCGAATTCAGTTATTCAATGGAAGTTCATTTCGTCGTAATCTTCATCTATTCAGCATATTCTGAATATTATCGATCTCTGTTCATCTATTATTCTATTTCTATTTGGCCTTCATCTACTATTTAAAAGGGTGAAAGCTGTTGCTATGACCCATGAAAATCGACCAAGGGTGAAAGCCGTCGCTACGCCCCTTGGATCGAAAAATAAAAATGGGTGACGACCCTCGAGCTAGAAATGCTCTGGAACGACTAAGGGTGAAAGCCGTTGCTATGTCCCTTAGATCGAAATTATTAAATGGGTGAAAGCCGTTGCTACGACCCTCGAGCTAAAAATGCTCTGAAACGACTAAGGGTGAAAGCCGTTGCTATGCCCCTTAGATCGAAATTATTAAATGGGTGAAAGCCGTTGCTACGACCCTCGAGCTAAAAATGCTCTGGAACTACTAAGGGTGAAAGCCGTTGCTATGCCCCTTAGATCGAAATTATTAAATGGGTGAAAGCCGTTGCTACGACCCTCGAGCTAAAAATGCTCTGGAACGACTAAGGGTGAAAGCCGTTGCTATGCCCCTTAGATCGAAATTATTAAATGGGTGAAAGCCGTTGCTACGACCCTCGAGCTAAAAATGCTCTGGAACGACTAAGGGTGAAAGCCGTTGCTATGCCCCTTAGATCGAAATTATTAAATGGGTGAAAGCCGTTGCTATGACCCTCGAGCTAAAAATGCTCTGGAACGACTAAGGGTGAAAGCCGTTGCTATGCCCCTTAGATCGAAATTATTAAATGGGTGAAAGCCGTTGCTACGACCCTCGAGCTAAAAATGCTCTGGAACGACTAAGGGTGAAAGCCGTTGCTATGCCCCTTAGATCGAAATTATCAAATGGGTGAAAGCCGTTGCTACGACCCTCGAGCTAAAAATGCTCTGAAATGACTAAGGGTGAAAGCCGTTGCTATGCCCCTTAGATCGAAATTATTAAATGGTTGAAAGTCTATCACATTTCTCCTACGTAACCGTTAAGATGAACGTCAAGAATATTATTCGAGCAAAAAGAAATATCTCTCCTAGCTTAAGGAACCCCCGAGAATTCATTTGGAAGGCGTTTTAGGAAGCAACAAGATCATGGATCATTAAACAACGAGAATAAAAGTTCGTTTCTGTTAAACATTTTCGATTTGCATATGTTAACAAGATAATGGAACGACGAAGTTGCAGGAGGTAAAAATCACTATCCGTTGAGATAGAAAAAGAGATTTACAAAGATAGACAATTGCATTTATAAGTTGTTTGAATAATTACAAATAATTCATCGATATACAGAGATAAAATTACAATAAAAGAGGATTCGAATTCGAAGACATTACATTCATTCCTCTCCTACTACAAATACTACAAATACTAAATTCGAGATCTCTGGCGAGAAAACAGTTTTCCAGCATTCTGGCTACCAAATCCCGCAAGCTCTCCAAGACTATTAACCGGTCAAGGAAAGATGGATGCGTATCTAGTCCACTAACCGACTGGATGAAACGACCGGGTATCGGAATTCTAACCCGTCACAGAAGGGATGAATCCAAAGAAGCAGGTCGCCTGCCGGTACCCTAGTCGCAATCCTTTTCGCCTGTCGATACCCTAGTCGAAAATGTTTTCTATGTAAGGATGCTAGAGAGGTCAAGAAAGAAAGTTCGAATTCGAATTTCGAACACCTTAATTGCAGAAATCATATGCAACGCGAAGTCGATCGAGGGAAGTAAAGAGACAACAATTCCGATCGGACAAAAACATTTACAGACAAGTAAAAATATGAAGGTAATTTTGGAACTATATATAGGGGACGGAATTCAGCATCAACGGCGTAAATCTGGTGGGACGAACGGACACGATACGAGCATTAAACGCTCTGCCCATCCCACTTCCCAAAAAAAAAAAAAAAAAAAAAAGGAGGGGGAAGGAGGATAAAGAAAGAACAGCAAGTTCAACAGTATTACAACAAGCACCAAAGTTCGACAATATTACAACAAGCTTATGTTACAAATTTTAGCAAAGCTTATATCACGGCGCAATCTTAATACAGCTAAACGAAATTATTCTCGAATAAAATTTTTCAAACTTCGGCACTGCGATCAGCATAACCACGAGCATAAACTTCCCTCTCCCGAAGCTCGAAGCTTTTCTTCTCACAAGCGTAGATATCTTTAAGCCTATCAAATTCCGAGCTCAACTCACTCCGAGACAGTTTCTCCTCAAGAAATCTATTAGTCTCCAATGCATGATTCAGCTCAGCCTTCTTCCTGGCCAGCTTGAGAGTAATAACAGCTCGTTGTTCGACCTCATGCCTTGCCAACGCATAGAGGCCAGAGAACTCTTCGCCAGCCTAAACTTATGAGAAAACGTATCAAGGCTATAAATAAAGAAACTAGAAAATTAGGATAAGGAAGTTAGCAAGAATTACCCGGGTAAGAAAATCCGACCCAGACTGAAACAGGAACAAAGAATATTCTATGTTTGACGAAGTTGCCTCGGAGATAGAGATATTGCCCCGAAGAAGCCTCAGAGCGGATTTCTCATGCGGAACTTTATGAGTTATATCCCCCTTTAAGGGAGAAACGCCAGAAGGAAACAATAAATCGAAAGACTCAACAGTTTTCGAAGGCACGGACAGAACGGGAAAAGACGCGTGCTCAGATACATCCTCCCCAAAAGAAACCTTTTTAATTTTCTTGTACGAGCCTTGGGTCTTCAAGCACGAAGAAAGAGCGACAGTCGAAGATTTGCCTTTTCCATGGAAGGTCTGTTCGTCGACACTAATGGACTTAACCGGAGCTTGTCTCTTTTTCATTATGTTTCTATTATCATTGGGTTTGAGAAAAGATACGGAAGGAATTATAGGAAAGTTAGTATTTTTATCAATCTCTTGGTCTTTCGAATAGTTATTCGACCGTAAAAACGTCCTAAAGCTCCGATCACTGTGTATGATGTTATCGTAAAGACCAGCTAAAATGGCCTTAGTATTTATAAGAGATACGACGTCATGCGATTTACAATGATTGGTAAGTCACCACTCCCCAAAAAGATTCGATGACGCAACCAAGTATGTAAGAATGACGTTATAAAAGCGCAACAAAATGGTCAGGCAAGCGATGAATTAAGTTCAGCACTAAAGAAAAATTGTGAATTCGAGCATCCACCCGATAAGAAAAAAGCAGGAGACTATAAAAACAAGTTTGGAATTACAATAATTCACTAAGTAAATCCTATTACATGATAATTATTAACGGCTAGATTCCTTTACACCAGAACCGTGATCCGATCTCTCTTGTTCCCTCCCTTCACTAGAATCGCTTTCCGAGCTATCGGAATCATCGCTACTCGAGCTGCTCCCTTCTTCACCACTACTTTGCGAATCAGCCCCAGATTTACTCGAATTGGAATTTGTAGTACATTGCTCTCCTTGTTCACGAGAATCCCCTTCAATATCCACATCTGCATCCTCAAATTGAGTTTCGAGGGCGTCAGGATTTGGCATTGGCACTCCAAATTCTTCAAGAAATGGAGCGAACTCATGATCGGCTAAATCTTCGGGCTTGGGAGGAAGAGAAGAAGCTTTGTAATCTTTCCCAAAAATGTTCTTGTAAGGATCCATGTATGGAAAATAATCGTCAAAAACGCCTTGAATCCTTCCAGCTGAGAGAAGATGATGAATTCCTTTATAGTAGGAAGCTTGATTAATTTCACCCGACCGCAAGCGAACTAAGGCATCGAGAAAAGGTGACTCTAAGAATTCTCTTATGGCAGGAAGTTTGCCCTCTTCTCGACCTCGGGCATAGGCCTGTTCGGATAGCGCCTTAGCTTGCTCAAGATCCGACTTCAACTTGGCTACCTCTTCTTCGAGGGCCCTTTTTCCGTCAAGGCTTTTCTTGACTTCCTCGAGCTCATTTTCAGCCTCAGAAAACTTGGCCGTAATATCCCTCAACTGATCAGCCTTGGTGGCCTCAGCCGTAAGGACGTTATGAAGGGCACTCTGAGCCATCTGGGATTCCTCGTTTAAGGTGGCCTGTCGATAAGCTTGATGACTGTACAAGTCACCGACCTAGAGAAGAAATTAAACATTAAAGGAGAAGCAAAATTATGAGGATAAATTAATATTCGTAAAAAAAAAAACTTGTATACCTTTTGAAGGGCATAGGCAAAATCACCCGCGAGCTCGAAGTCGCTTTTAAGGAATAGCGCAGTATTGTCATCCTTAAATCTCCCGGCCATTAACATCCGAAGAGATTTATCCACTGTATGTTCCCCGTTTGGGCCCAAATCGGACTCAATGGTCCCATCCTCCGGAAATCCGGCCGCCCTCGGCCCTGGAAATGATCCTCTATGAAATCAGCCAGGTCTGGCTCAGAATGACCGGCCCGGCATCTGATCGGTCCCGGTCCTCGACCAAAAGGCTTCACCCTTCTGGAAGACTCAGGGATTTCAATGCTTCTCTTGCGAGCCATCCTCGTTTCTAGTATCTTTTGAGCTCGGACCTCTTGTAGAGCATAATGGCTGAGTCCTTCCTCATTCAGGTTAGAGGGGTCGGTCGGAAAAACGGACCGGAGATCGAGAGATTGAGAGTGAGAAGTCCCCTCGGCCGCGGAATGAGAAGTTCCCGCGACGGCAGTCTGGGAAAAAGTCACCACTGCATTCGGAGCCACTGCAGTATCGACCCCGGAGGTGGACATTATTGCCTTACGGGAAACCTTCGATGGTTGGCGACGAGGCCGACCTTGAATACCCTTCGAGAAAGAAGCAACGACCGGACCGGCTATCGAGGTTCGGAATTTATCAACAATCCCAGCTGAAAAATAAAAGGAAATTAGGTATAAGCGTAAAGAGATAAATCGAAATAATTTAACACACCTAATGTGGAGGGAGCATTGGCTGGATCGATTGTAGCTTTCCCATATTCGATCGGAAGGGCAGGAAAAGAACACTCGCTGAGCTCTGCCAATCGCAAAACCGCCTCCTGGGTCATTAAAGGAGTCTGATAAGGATCGACTCGGACGGATTGCAAAAATTCGTCAGAAATCTCATGAATCATATCTCCCTTAAGACGTTGTTTGCCATAGATCCATGATTTAGCTCTGGGCCATTCATGCGGAGTGGGTTCGGGATTATCCTCGGAAGGTGGACAATCCGGACCACGAACAAAAAAGAATTCGTGCTTCCAACCTTTCAAATTGCTGCTAACGTTGGAGGACAAGACCGACGTTTTCGGTCTCTGAGAAAAGTATACGTAACCAGCGTTCGAAGCCGTGGAGGTACTCATTTGAAAAATCTTCCAGAAATTTTGGAAGGCAGCCTTCTTTCCTTTGGCCTTCATCTGCACGCAAAAGGCAATTATAAGCCCGACTGAGTTCGGCAGAATTTGAGAAGGGGTTAACTGAAAAGCTTCCAAAATACTGCAGATCAAAGGAGGGAGAGAAATACGTAGGCCGTAGTGGAAATGCTTAGTATAAAAAGCCTGACATCCCTCAGGAGGGTCGGTAACTCGTTGTTCGTGGCTCGGAATGACGATTCAATTCCCGGTGCCAATATATTGACCAACATCCCTCTCCAATTGCTCCCGATCTTTTTCTGTAAAGGAACAGATTATCTCATATGCCCTATCCTCAGTCATATTCAATCCCGCGCTGGTCGATGGCTCCACCCAGTTGAAGATCGTAATCACAACTCTTCCACCTATGATATATTTCATTTGTTCATTCTTCCCTAAAGGGAGATTACCGTCCCCTTCGACCTCCCCGTCAGCAACGGTAGACTCGCCAGAAGTATTATCTTCGGAATCTTTTGAATCAGGATCCGATCCTTCCTCCTCCCTGTCGGATTCGGAACTGGGAGTTGGGTCACCAATGTTCTCCAAGACGGGTGCTCGAATATCCTCAGCTCGTCCTTCATCAGGATTATTTTCTCGATCCTCCATTACCAAGGATTTGCCTTTCGGATCTATATGACTAGACATGTTAATTACGCGAAGATGGATCGAAAGAGACTGCTGAAATTCACTTATCGATCTGTTTGCTCCGATCTAGGGTTTTTCGCTCAAAATTTGTGCTAAACAGCGGCCCCCTATCGAGATGCATATATATATAAGGACAAAATGGGAAATTGCAAACCGGTCCCCGAGTAACCGCGACGGTTAAACTCCTCAAGGGTGAATTTGAAGTCATACTTCCGATAATTGCACTTATAACCCCGATATGTTCTAAAAATACAAAATTGAAGACTAATGTGGAAAAATGTGTATTTATGGGAGCGTCGGTTCCGTATTCTGCCGCCAATCTACCCTATCAAGATGAAGGGAATATAGAGATATTGTTAAAGATCGGCTAAAAACGTCACAATTGACAACAGTAAGAAGATCCCAACATAAAGTCCTATATCAACACTAGACGACAAGGCTAATATCATGATGACATTGTTAGATAGTTTCCAAGATATGCACTATTTTTCCCTAGTTCGGTTTTTATCCCAAAGGGTTTTTCCGAATTAGGTTTTTAATGAGGCATATCCGAAACTTATCCGAGAAAAACAGCTCGTCTCATTCCGGCTTTCTATTTATACTTCTCCGAGTTTACGCTTCTCTTTACACTCGAGAAGTGGGGGAGTATTGATGAGGGGTAAATTGGGCTCAAACCTTATTAGCAGCATAGTGAGGTCGGAACACATCTTTTCCGATCTCTGGAATATGTATTCGAGTCGGGGGCACTAACCTTATCCAGCTCAACTTTACTGCAGAAGTTAGGGTCCAAAATCACTGTTGGGCCGACCTCAGGCCCAGGCCTGTGGGCTGAGTAACACACACATGCGGGTGGTTCATCTGGTCCCGGATCTCAACTATAAATACCACAGGCATTTATTACAACGACGCAACTTCCCAGGTGCTCCTCCTTTTAGGCTGCTGCTCGGACTCACTTGGGAATAATAGCATAGGCTAGCTCGTGTATATTTCGCCCTCTAGCTTGTACGGCATCCAATAATGCTCGAATAGGACCCCCAATTAATGTAATCTATACTCGATCACATAGAATACAATATCATTGATCTTTTATATTCATTTACTTACGTTGCATAGCATTTTTACATCCCTCTTATCGAACTAACGAAAACGCGTAAGATCAATCAAAACCTCCCTTTACTAATTGTCTTCAGTGCTTCTTCATCTTCATCTTGATCCAACACTTGACGAAGTCCACGAAGTGGACCCATCCCCACAAACAGTGGGAGTTGATCCTGAACCCATTGAACCATCTAGTACACCAGTACTTCGTAGGTCCGATCGAGTTCGTAAAGAGCCTGAAAGGTATGGCATTATCCACGAAAACGATCAATTGGACAGTGATCCAAGGACATACGAAGAAGCTATGTCAGACATAGAGTCGGGTGCGTGGCAGGAAGCCATGCAATCCGAAATGGATTCCATGCATTCCAACAAAGTATGGACTTTGGTTGATCCACCTGAGGGAACCATCCCCGTAGGCTGTAAGTGGATCTTCAAGCGCAATCTATGAATGAATGGAGAGGTATTAACTCATAACACTTGACTTGTGGCAAAAGGTTATTCTCAAAGGCCTCGAATAGACTATGAGGAAACCTTCTCCCTACTGGCGATGTCAAAATCCATTCGGATACTATTAGCCATAGCCGCGTGGTATGACTACGAGATATGGCAAATGGATGTAAAGACCGCCTTTCTCAATGGAGACATTGGTAAGGAAATCTATATGCAACAGCCAAAAGGCTTTACATCTAAAGGAAGTGAGCATAAGGTTTGCAAACTTCAAAGGTCAATCTACGGCCTAAAACAGGCGTCCCGAACCTGGAACATACGTTTGAATGAGACAGTTAAGGGGTATGGCTTCATCAAGAACGTGTATGAGTCATGTTTGTACAAGAAGTTCGATGGGAGTTCAGTGTAATTTATTGTGTTATATGTCGATGACATTCTATTAATCGGAGACGATATCAGAACGTTGACGCAGACAAAAGCGTGGTTTTCCATGCAATTCTCCATGAAGGATATGGGAGATGCATCTTACGTACTAGGCATACATATCTATAGAGATAGATCGAAGAAGATGTTAGGACTCTCCCAATCCCAGTACATTAACACTATACTGAAGAGATTCAGTATGGAAGAATCCAAGAAAGGATTGCTTCCAATGAGACATGAGATCTATCTTTCTAAATCAATGCGCCATACGAGTGATGAAAAAAGAAAGAGAATGTCTCTCATACCTTATGCATCTGCCATTGGCAGCATAATGTATGCAATGTTATGTACTAGGCCTGACGTAGCACACGCTCTTAATGTAACGAGCCGCTACCAGTCAAATCTAGGGGAGGAACACTGGACCGCCGTAAAGGCTATTCTCTAGTACCTGAGAAGGACTAAGGATATGTTATTGGTCTACGGTGGTAGTGGAGAATTGAAGCTCGAAGGATTCACTGATTCGAGTTTCCAGTCTGACATGGATGATTTTAAATCAATTCTGGATATATATTTTGCCTCAACGGTGCTGCGGTGAGTTGGAAGAGCTCCAAACAGTCGACCACTGCAGACTCAACCACTGAAGCAGAATATATCGCCGCATCAGATGCAGCGAAGGAAATTGTTTGGATGAGAAACTTCATCCAAGAGCTGGATGTGGTACCTAGCATTGCACATCCCATAGTCGTCTACTATGACAACAATGGGGCAATTGCTCAAGCGAAGGAGCCGAGATCACACCACCAGTCCAAACACGTATTGAGGAAATGCCATGTGATAAGGGAGATCATTGGTAGAGGAGACATTCAAATGGAGCGTGTCGACTCAAAGGATGACGTAGCTAATCCACTAACTAAGCCATTATCGCAAAAGGTGTTCGAGGAGCATCTGGGAAGGATGGGTCTTAGTAACGTTTGTGATTGGTTTTAGGGCAAGTGGGAGATTGATAGGATAGTGCCCTGCAAGCCAGCAAAAATAGCTTATAATAGGACCACTATTTTGTCTTGAAAAAATCTTTGATTTATCAATTAATATGTATTGTTTATTTATCTCGTGTATAACATAAACAAATGGCCAACTTCATCTTTCGCTAACACATTTAAGCGATTGGTTGAAACCCTGAGATCACTCATGACTACGGGACGATTCACTTCAGTACTGAGTGCAATCATGAAACAGTCTCAATGGTCGTTATCTCGAAAACGTTCCAAGTCAAAGATTCCTGTCGAGACGGGGTATCGAGGAAATCGTCAAGACTTGTACGATTATGCATGATCCACATGAAGTTAATTTGTAGAGTTTCGTGAACAAGACATTTTGATGCCAATGCATATGACTAGGTGGTTCGATGGGGGATCGAACGCATCGAACGACCCGAACAGAGAGACCCATTATGGAAGTGCGTAAAACATATCGGTGATGGGATGTCTCTCAAGACTTATAACAGTGTACGATTTAGTCCTTAGACTTGAGATGTTAGGGCGAATTCGGTATACGAGTGTGCGTGCTTTGATTTAGGAGCTGGTCACATAGCTTGACCATTGTGCGCCTACGTTGGGTACGTATAGTCGTATGGGCGGATGGTTAGCATCAAAATAGGATCTACCGACTCATCGCAATGGATGAGAGAATTTTCTGTACATTCTTAGGTGATACATTCCGAGAAATCCATGGCCATGGTCAGTGACGGATTTGGAAAGGGGTTTCCATATTTAGCAGTCACACTGGAAGTATTATCCAGAATTAGAAAGTACTGAATCGAGATAATTAGAAGTGTCGACCAATTCACAAACCCTAGGTCTCGATCGGGAAATTAGTCGTTAAAGGGACCGTATGTACATGGTACTTATAAGGGTCAGGTTCACTAAAGTCAATTCACCTGAAGTTGGGCCTCATGGGCTTGTGGCTAGACATCGACCATGAGGTGTGGGTACTCTTGAATTAATGGGAGATTAATTCTGGAGTGGTCAATTAAAAGTAGTTTATTGATCGGAGCAATTAATATTTTAATTAAATATTAATTGCTCATTAATTAAATCACAGAAATGTGAGTCTGCGGCCAATTGATGGTGAACCTAGAGAGTCACACACAATACAGTTGGAACTGTGATAGTCAATTGTAGAAAGAATTGATTTTAAGGGTTAAATCAAAGTTAAGAATAAAGGGTTAATTCTTGGAGAGAGAAAATTAATTATATTTATCTAATTAATTAAATATTTAATCAAAGGGTTAATTAAAGTATTAAATCTTTAATTAGATTTATTGGATCATTTAATTAAAGTGTTAATTAAATGTGGGCCATTTAATTAAAGTGGTTAATTAAATGACTTGGGCTATTTAATTAGAATAACTAATTAAATAGAGGGATGGGCCAACTTAACTAGTGGCCCATTAGCTAAGGAGAGATAGTGTTTTAAGATAAACTATAAATAGGAGTCTTGGAGACTCAAAACCCTAAGGGAACAAACTAAGAGAGAAAAGCAAGGAAGCAAAACACTTGACCCTAGCCTCTTTCTCTCCCTAGCCGCCGCCCCTCCCCTTTGCCCTAGCCGTCGCCGCCCTCAAACAACCTAGCCGCCATCATGGTTGTGTAGATCGGCCGTGCCCCACCTCTCTCCACCTTCTCAATCTACATCTAGAGTTGGATCTTGATCCAACTCTCGAATCTAAAGTGTTTCTTTCCTAGTTCGGTGCCTGATGACTGAAGCAATCGCATATCTAGCTGGTGTGGACTTATCTCAAGAGGCACAACACTTGGGGTGCTCTAGTGATCCGAAAAAGAAGACCGGAGAAACCACCACCTTGCCTGTGGTGAGGTAAAAATTACTTTTACCACCCTACTTATTTTAGTAATGGCTTGCTAAGATAAATTTAACCTTATTCATATATGCTAATAAGTGTTCCTGGGATTTGGAGTATGAATATTGAAAAATTTTAAATTCCGCACCGTTGTATTTGACAATCATACCCAAAGAATCCCAATATTTCTTGCACTAGAAAAAAATTAAACATTGGATTTTAGTGGACAAAACAATTTCCATTTTTCAACTATTGTAAAATAGTAGTTCGGCCCCTGAATTTTTGAAAATTACATTTTGACCCATCAACTTTTGTTTATTGCAAACAGACCCCAAATTTGTATGGCAATTGCAAAAATAGCCCCTAGCCTTACGTAAATTGCGAAACAATCCAGATTTTTAAAAAATCCAGAAAATAAAAATTTGGTCCAAAATTGCAGAAAAACAAAATTTAACTTTATGTCCATATTTTCGACAAATCGCAATTTGCACATTAGCCCTTTAATTTTCAAAAATTGTAGTTTAGTCCCAAAAACGAATTATGCAAATATCCGAACACATAATATACAATAACAAGCAAGAATCAAATCATAGAAAACAAACAAACAAATATACAGATATATTTTGAAGTGTTCAGGCTTTTTTGTATGAGCATAGTGAATTTGGCTCTGATACCACTGTTGGGATTTCTTGGGGTATGTCTTGGGTTATGATTGTCAAATAACTGTGCGGAATTTAAAATTTTTCATACAACCCCAAATCCTAGGATTTTTCCAACTAGCTCATACGAAGAGGTTTAATCAAATATACAACAATTGCATAGTAAAATAAGGGGTTAATTCGCAAATTACCTCACTACAGGCAAGGTTGTGGTTTTTCCCGGTCTTCTCTTCGTTCACTGAAGCACCCCACGTGTTGTGCCTTTAGAGTAGTCCATACCAGTAGGATGAGAGCAACACCTTCAAACCGAGGCTAAAAACTAGGAGAGAAGGCTTGTCAATGGAGGAACTGAATCTAGATCCAACTCTAGGTGAAGGAGAGAGCAAGATGGAGAGGTGTTGGCTAGGGTTTTATTTTGCTTAGGGTTTTGGGTCTTGTCTTGACTTCTTTTTATTTCCACCTTCAAAGCCCCTTATGTGTAAGACTTGTCATTGGCCATTAATTAAATTGGCCCATGTCTTACATTAATTTAATCAAGCCCTTTAATTAAATTAACCCAATTAATTCAATTAATTTTCTCTCTCTTTATTAATTAACTCTTTAATTAATATTTAATTAATTAAACTATCCAATTAATTATTTCTCTCACAGAATTAACTATTTAATTCATTTGTTGATTTAAATCTTTAAATCTAACATTTTTCCTTAATTGACTGTCACTGTCCAACTGTATTGTGTATGACCCTCTGGGTTCACCATCAATTGGCCGTAGGCCCACGACTTTTGTGATTTAATTAATTTTCAATTAATATTCAGTTAATTACTCCGATTAATTAAACCCTTTTAATTGACCAATGTAGAATTAATCTCCCATTAATTCAGGAGTACCCACACCTCATGGTCGATGTCTAGCCACAAGCCCATGAGGCCCAACTTCAGGTGAATTGATATTAGAGAACCTTACCTCTTATAAGTAACATGTACATACGGTTTCTCTAACGACTAATTTCCCGATCGAGACCCAGGGTGTGTGAATTGATCGGAACCTCTAATTATCTCGATAAGAATTCCAGTGTGACTGCTAAATTTGGAAACCTCTTTCCAATTCCGTCACCGACCATGGCCATGGGTTTCTCGGAACGTACAAAAAATTCCCTCATCCATTACAATGAATCGGTAGATACCATCTTGATGCTAACCATTCGCACATACGACTATACGTACCCAAAGTAGGCGCAATATGGTCAGGCTACCTGACCGGCTCCTAAAATCATAGCAAGCACACCCGTATGCCAAATTTGCCATAGCATCTCTAAGGACTAAATCGTACACTATTATAAGTCTTGAGAAACATCCCATCACCGATATGCTTTATGAACTTCCACAATGGGTTTCTCTGTTCGGGTCGTTCGATGCGTTCGATCCCCTATCGAACCACCTAGTCATATGCGCTGACATCAAATGTCTTGTTCATGAAACTCTACAAATTCACTCTATGTGAATCATGCATAATCCTACAAGTCTTGATGTTTCCTTCGATAACCCGTCTCGACAGGAATATATGACTTGGAACACTTTTAAGATCAAGACCTTAAAGACTGTTTCATGATGGCACTCAATACCGAAGTGAATCGTCCCATAGTCATAAGTAATCTCAGGGTTTCAACCAATCGCTGAAATGTATTCGCGAAAGATGAAGATGGCCATTAGTTTATCTTATACACACAATAAATAAATAAACTTTATGTATTATTTATAAAATCAAAATTTTGTCCAACATAGAATAGTCCTATTACAAGCTATTGTGTTGGCTTGCTGGGCACTATCCTATCATGCTAACAGATATGGAAAATTTATACTTTTTACCAATAAAAGTTCAAGACCTCGACCTACACTCGAACTCTGGAACTTGGGGGACTCTTGATGTACAAAGTCTTCGTCACCTGACGTGACACTCAACCTCTTATTATAAAATAGAACCGCCTACGACACGTGTAAAAAATAGACGTAATCGACTATATATATCTAGCAACTCACGTCGACCACGTCGATTCTTATGCACAATCCGACATGTTAATCGATGTCCGGTAAAACCCCTCATAACCACTTACGGTTGGATTGAATCGAATAAAATTATCTATATCCGAATTTATATGTCATGTCACGATCCGACCATGTAGTTGAAATCTAAAACTATAAATACCCCTCTTAAATGAGATAACAGGTACGCACTCTCTAAGCTATAAATACCTACTTTGATCTCACATCTCTTATCTCGATACTGACTTAAGCATCGGAGGGTTATCGCCGGCTCACCACCGGTATCGACCTAACGTAGCCTTCTTTGATTACAGGTTAGGATCCCCTAAACAAATCGAGGAAAAGGTTGGTTGACCTGCTAATCCTCATATTGACGAACAGTGTTTTAATTGACACCTAGACATATACCATAGTATATAATTAAAGTGTTAATTAAATGTGGGCCATTTAATTAAAGTTGTTAATTAAATGACTTGGGCTATTTAATTAAAAGAACTAATTAAATAGAGGGATGGGCAAACTTAACTAGTGGCCCATTAGCTAAGGAGAGATAGGGTTTAAGGTAAACTATAAATAAGAGTCTTGGAGACTAAAAACCCTAAGGGAACTAACTAAGTGAGAAAAGCTAGGAAGCAAAACACTTGACCCTAGCCTCTTTCTCTCCCTAGCCGCCGCCCCTCCGCTTTTCCCTAGCCACCGCCGCCATCAAACAACCTAGCCGCCACCATGGTTGTGTAGATAGACCGTGCACCATCTCTCTCCACCTTCTCAATCTACATCTAGAGTTGGATCTTGATCCAACTCTCGAATCTGAAGTGTTCCTTTCCTAGTTCTGAGCCTGAGGACTGAAGGAATCGCACATCTAGCTGGTGTGGGCTTATCTCTAGAGGCACAACACTTGGGGCGCTCTAGTGATCCGAAAAAGAAGACCAAAGAAACCACCACCTTGTCTGTGGTGAGGTAAAAATTACTTTTACCACCCTAATTATTTTAGCAATTGCTTGCTAAGATAAATTAAACCTTATTCATATATGCTAATAAGTGTTCCTGGGATTTGGAGTATGAATACTGAAAAATTTTAAATTCCGCACCGTTGTATTTGACAATCATACCCAAAGAATCCCAACAGTGGTATTAGAGCCAGGTTATTATGCACGTATGATAAAGGCCTGAACGCATCAAATTATATGCTTATATGTGATTGTTGTGTTATGATATTTGATTCTTGCTTGTTATGATAAATTAAATGTTCGGATATATGCACTTTTCGATTTTTGGGCCAAAAATCTAATTTCCAAAAATTGGAGTTCTAGTTTGCAAATTGCAATTTTTCAAAAATCTGGACATGATCTTACGTGTTTTCGTGTGTTCGATCAAGGGTGGATAAACAATGTAGTAATAATGTTAGACAATAAATAAGAAAGATCAATAGTGTTGTATTCTGAATTATCGAGTACAGATTACAAGTGTTTGGAGTCCTATTCGAGCATTATAGGATGCCGTACATACTAAAGGGCGAAATACACATGAGAAAGCCTATACTACTATTCCCGAGTGAGTCCGAGCAGCAGTCTCAAAGCTAGTGCACCTGGGAAGTTGTTGTTTGGTGTAATAAATGCATGTGGTATTTATAGCTGAATTGAAGGGCTTGGGCCTGGGCTCGGCCCAACAGTGTCCTTTGATCTCCGGTTCTCTTACGCGCTCGGAACAATCAATTTCAGACTTTGGTTCGGCTCTTGGTTCCTGGGCACAGGATTCGGTGCTATTCGAACTGCGTTGAGCCTAGAAAGACACGGGATCCGAATTACCCCTCATCAGGACAGAAAATAAAATTTTGTTTTTCTGCAATTCTGGACCAATTGTAAATTGTGGAATTTTTCAAAATCTGGACCAATTTGCAATTTACGAAAGGTTAAGGGTGTTTTTGCTATCTGCGTAAATCTGGGGTCTGTTTTGCAATAAAAAAAATTTCTGGAATTTTTGTTAATTTCTTCTTTCTGGTCCAATATGCATATTCTGGAAATTCTGGGATCCGAATTACCCCTCATCAATACTCCCCCACTTCTCGAGTGCGAAGTGGAGCGTGCGTTCGAAGAAGTACAAATTACGTCCCATGCTATAATGAGACGAGCCGTTCAGAATGTCTTTAGGATATGCCTCTTTAAAAACCTAACTCGGAAAAACCCACTGGGATAAAAACCGAGCTAGGGAAAAAGAGTGCATATACAAGAAAACATACACCGGCGTGTTCTAAAGTTACCCTTGTCGGAGGATGTTGAAGTAGTAATATCCTTTTTGATTCCACGATGCGTTGTTCGATCCCTTGATGAATGCTTTCCAGAATTTTCGATCATAACAAGGAGGGCCTCCGAGATTCTTAGGGATAAATTGCAAGGACTTATTCCGCAATCCTAGAGAATGAAGGATCAAAAGGGCTATTCTGTGAAGGATAACCATAAGTTTTTACCCTTGGTAAGTTCAACCGTCGCGGTTACTCGGGGACCCGTTTGCAATTTTACCTTTTTAACCCTGTATATATACATGTTGACTTGTTGGAAAATTGTTTACATATTACATTCTCTCTTGAGCTCGAAGCGTTTGAGTTCGAAACAGCATTAGCCTTTTGTATATTTGTTTCTCAATCCATTATGTCGAGTTCTAGAAGTTCAAAGGGCAAGAATAAGGTCGGAGAGAATCAAGAATCCGACCCTCTATTAAGGCTTGTTGATGACTACGAAGATGGGGAATTTCGTCAAGGAGGCGAGGATGACGATCCGAGCGAGGATCTTGAAGAAAATGAGGTCGAGAAACGCAGCATCGGTGAGGGTGCCTTTGTCAGAATTTTTAGACCCACGCTTGCTCCCGAGCCCGTGACCTCGAACACGTCAGAACTTCCTGCTAAAGAAACTTCCTGTTGTTTTTCGAAGAAAGATCGCGCTTACCTTGAGACGGAGTTTAGGAAATATCTTCCAAACGGGTTTTCGATCGTCATTCCTTCTTATTCCGACCGTGCTACCGAGCCCCCAGCTGGCTGTCAATCGTTTTATGAGGGCCAATTCTCCTGTGGTCTACGTATTCCATTCGTTCCCCTTATCAGAAATGTCCTTTCTTTATTTTCTCTGTCCCCCGCTCAACTTCTCCCGCACTCCGTCGCCTACATAGTGGCATTCAGTGCTCTCATGGAGGCAAAAGGGGAAGAGGCCTCTTTTAGCAACTTCTGGCATACCTTCCGAATGGAATTAGGTAAGGGCTCCAATGCGGGATTCGTATCCATTCTCCAGAGGTCGAAACGACCTTTTCTTACTAAGATAGCGACAAAAAGGAGTATAGGCTGGAAGAGGAGGTTCTTCTTTGTGAAAGGTCCTGACGTTCCTATATCGGAAGGTAGTTCAAAGACTAGACCGTATCGATGGGATGGCGCAGATTCTTGGTCGTATGGTTCTCGCAAAATCAGAGAAAAGCTCAGACAGCATCTTTCTGACAATTTTCTCGAACAGTTGCGATCTAATCCTTACCATACCAGGTTCCTAGTTCAAGAAGGCATTTTACGATTGGCTAGGTTGAGCCGCTGTGATTACCCTGCCCCGGCGATTAAGTATCCCAGTTCATCTTCTGAAGGATCTCGTATGCAAACTAATGTCCTGCCAACCTCTAGTGCTCCGCCCCTTGCGATTCCTTCTTTGAGTATGTTCCTTGTTCTCTGTCTATATTGAGGTTTATCCGAATAAGTCTTTTTGTCTAAAACCGTGCCTGATTCGTATTACCCCGCAGGCCGAATCGTCGAGAAATTTCGAGTGTCCGCCGCTGGCTCGATCGGAGATAAGTCATTTTATTTTGAGCCGTTACCGTATACTTCCGAAAAGAGTGCGGATGCATGTAATATAGGTGGGAACTCAGCCGTCATAGCAGCTACAATTCCTGATTTAAGAGGGGTTGGCACTATGAGCTGCCTGAATTCTGCCAGTGCCGGACCTCTTCGAACTTTGTTTTCCCCGGATACTTCCGTTCTTTTGTCGGTCGGCTATAGCCAGCATTCTTGGAATCGAATTCAGGGTGTTCAGGAGTATGAGAAGCTTCTAAGTCGAAAAAGAAATGCTGAACATCCCGGGCCCTCAAGGAGGGTAAAACCTTTTGGTATGAAATCTGACTCTGTTTCATGTCGAGAAGGTAGGTCGGAGCTTGATGTGGCAGACTTTATGGAAGAACATCTTCGAGGTAGCAGAGCTGCTGGATACCATAAAGATGGCACCATTCTGACTGATCTGGATGCGGGTGGGGAGAACGAATTCGACAAGGCCGCTAGGATTTTTATGGCTGGTCGGTTCAAGCGGGATATGCTGCTTCACACCGTCAAAGGCGATTTTGAGGTTTTGAGTGATTTCTCCCGAATGTATCACGAGGTGAAAATTTGTCTTTTGACCAACTGTTCTTTCCTTAGTGCCCTTAATATTCCTGTAATATCTCTTCCTACTTTTTAGATCGGAGATCTGTTCGCCACCCAAACATATCGCTTAGCTTTGCTGGAACAAGAG
The DNA here is from genome assembly GCA_003313485.2 of Penstemon barbatus. Lineage (NCBI taxonomy): Eukaryota > Viridiplantae > Streptophyta > Magnoliopsida > Lamiales > Plantaginaceae > Penstemon > Penstemon barbatus. The sequence continues at coordinate 34,224,940 of CM064879.1, read as the reverse complement.
TCGCAGGATGCTCACGATGCATATGCGCAAATTTTCGTCGATAATCAATCTCTTCGATCTCAGTTAGCAGAAAGTCAACAAGAACTAACTCAAATAAAGAAGGAACTTGAAAAAGCTACTAAGAAACGTTCCTCGTCCGTGGAGGAAGATTTGCTGGCGTCTGTTAAAGAGAGAAGTGCCCTCGAGGCAGAGCTGAAGAAGGTAAAGATAGAACTGGATCTGGCGAAGCAAGATTCCGAGCGTGCTTATGCCCAGGGCCGGGAAGAAGCCGAGATTCCGGCCATACGAGAATTCTTGGAATCCCCTGTCTTAAACCCTTTAGTTCAAAAGAAAACGGGAGAAATTCTTCAGGCGATTTTTTATAAAGGGGTTCAACAATTAGTCGCGGCCGAGAAAATTCCGGATGACATGGAGGAATATTTTAAGTATATGGACCCTTTCAAGAATGCTGAAGGGAAGGATTATAAAGCTTCCTCTCTACCCAAGGCGAATACTAACTGGCAGGAACATCGCTTTGCCCCCTTAGTTGAGGAGTATGGCATTCCGATGCCTAACCCCGATGTGCTCGAGTACTCCTGCGACGATCCTTCTATTGTGTCTTGGGAGAAAGGCGAAGATGTCAATATAGGCAATGCCCCGGATAAGGGAGACGATCGATCTTTCGACCAAGCTGGGTAATTATCCAACTTCAAATATATATATCGTCTGATCTTCAGTTTAGCGAGTTATTGGGGTTGAGCGAGCCGGAGGGGGCGATTCATAGTTTTGTAGTTAGGAATCAATCGTATTTACCCATGTAACTCAATTTTGTAATCGGGTTTATTTTGATTTGATTCGTATAACTTGTAAACTCTAAGCTTTCCAATATCTAGACATCATCCAGGAAACTTTTCAAAGTTCGATAACTCTCCGCACTTTACGTTTGAACTTTATCTATTCCAAACGGGACTTTTCTTAAAGGTCGCGTCGATCCATTATCGTATTCGTAGGGCGTAGTGTCTATAAATATTAGGATTTCTTCTCATTATTCCCATTACTTCTTGCTTATAGAGATCGGAGCTTTCCCCAGATTTTTCGCATTCATCGAATTCTTTAAAGAGTAAGAATCCGAGCTATTGAACCCAAATCCGCTTATCATGGAAAATGTACTAGGTAAACCTATCGACCCTAGATCGATGTTTGGGGGCTCGAAGAATAAGAATCCGAGCAAAGAGCAGAAAATTGCCAAGGAGGCCAAACCCTCCAAATCTTCTTCTAAAACTTCTGCGTCTTCACCGAAAGCCTCTAAAGGGGGAGAAAGTAAGAAGGAGAAAACCATTTCCTCCAAACAAACTAAGGGTAGCTCCGGCAAATCCATTCTGGATGAAGAGCTCGAGGCAGCGTTCGGGGGTTCTTCCCCGAGGGTAGTTGATTCTCCGAGTAAAGATCCTGTCCGAGAAAAGACTCCTATTCCTTCTTCGAATAAGAGGCCTTATTCCGATAGGGTCACTCCCATTGAGGCTTTAGAAAATCTTGCTATTAACAGCAAGTCATCTTCTGATGCTCCGATCGCTGTTCCCGCGGGGAATCTCAGCAAAAAATCCAAGTTAGAGATTGGTGGAGGGGCCTCTGCTGAAGCTCTGAAGATTGATAATCCTCCCGAACTCCGGGTTAACCCCATTTCTTTGAACGTTACTCCTTTCCTGCCCGAGGAGTTGAAAGATGGATCCCCTTCTAAGGCTGATCGCACGGGTAATTTGTTGCAAGCTAACTTTACTTCTTCGGAAACTAACATGCCCCAGGAGAGGAACATGTCCAAGGAGAGAAATCTAGAAGAGTTGTTCGAGTCTGGGGCATCACTTCCTTTTTCAGGTGTACATATGCTTATTTATTCTTCCTCTCTCTCCTTCTCTTTTTTTTTTTTTTATTATTACTAACGCTGTCGATCCTTTTAACAGGCCGGACAGGATTTTATTGAGCTTAAAACATTTGCTGATCGGGAAATAAATCAGCGTGCCGCTATTTCCCTCGAGTTGGAGGAGAAAAAGGTTGAATTCGATCGTGTCCTCGCGGAGAAGCTTGCTTTAGAAAAGGAGAAGACCGCTAAAGAGCAAGGAGAAAAGATCCATAAGCAGCTGAATGATGAGCTTGAAAAACTGAAGAGTCTTCACGAGCAGGAGAAACAGGAATTCGCTCATCTTGAAAAGGAAGCCTATGAACGCGGATATAAAGCGGGATGTGAGGCTCGTAATGCCGAGCTTCGAAAGCTCTTCTCCGACAATAAATTTCTTTAGATGTTGTCTTTATTTACCCGGACTTGTAATATGTCTATACTGTTTTTACTTGTGTGATCATGAATAATTTTCAGACATTTTATTTTCTATGGCTTGTAATAATTTACTTTCTTCTCGAATTGCATGTTGTTCTTATGTGTTCTTTCTCTGATCATGCTTTAGTTTGCTTTCTTGATCTTCGACCTTGGTATACTAACTTTGTTTAATTTCCGAAATTACATCGCTTTCTCCTTGCACTTGAATTCTCGGGAAATACAATATTCTTTTAATCTTGGTCGTTGCCTCTGCTTTCTGCTAGCCGTTAGATTTTTGAAAATTGTTCCTATAAATGGAGCTTCTCTTTCTGCATACTTATAAGATTTTTGAAAACAGATTCCTTCGATCATGCTGACTAAAAGATTTTGTTGTATGACCGAACATTTCGAATTTCGAGTTAGGACTTATTTTGCTTATCATAGTCAAATTTGTACTCCTATTTCGACTAGGGTATCTGCAGGCGAACATTATTTCAATCCTGAAGGGCCATAAGCTTTATTGCTGACCATCCACGACCCAAGTGGTTCCCAAGGCCTCTTGTGCTTTAGGGAGGCTTCGTCGTCAAGTTTTTCGAGTGTATGACGCAGTTTGTTAGGCTCTCTTTTGAAAACGTTTCGGGTAGTACTTTGGAGATTGACGTCCTTCATAAAATGTTCCCGTTTCTCCTGGGAAAGAGATGTATTGCCCTTCTCCTTTTCAAAGAATTACAACCATAGTCGAACACTTGTTGACTCGGCAGGCGTCTCCTGGTCGAGTAAGGACATTATCGTCCGCCGAAAATTTCATAGGATCGGTCAGCTATGAAGCTCCTCTCTCGTTCGGATATACAGATTTGTCCCTTGTCAATGTTCTCAGGACTTGTAATTGCTTAATATGTTAAGCTCGGAAAATAATAATATTTTTTATCGATCTTTACAACGGCTTTACTTATCCTCGGGCCAATTACTGCTTAACGCTTTCTTTACATGCTGTATTTTGATTTCTTCATGATTTTTCTTTGATGATTGGAACTGAGACTACGATGAATTCGGATAGGATGAACTCGAGCGGAATAATTTTGACATTTTCTTCGCTTTTTCCCGAAATAGTCTCTGTATTCTCGGGAATCGTAACGGTCGGCGCATTTACTGCTTATATCTCAGCCGTTAGTATTATCAAATCTGAGTCGTTAATTGCCTTTCCCTTCTACTATATATAGTTCCGTAGTTACCTTCAAATTTTACATTTTAGTAACATTTCTGATCGGCTCTATGATTGAGATTTTACTCTCTCTGGCCATCATGTTTCGTTTGTTATCTCCGACTGAACTGTTCGAGGTTCTCCTTCGAACTTTCTTCCTTTATAAATTTCGCTATCTCCTGATGGCAACTTATTTCGACTAGGGTATCGACAGGCGAAAATAATTGCGACTGGGGTACCGGCAGGCGACCAGCTCTCTCTGATTCCAAGTCTTTGAGGCGGGCTCGACTTCCTGTACTCTGATCTCTATCCAGTCGGGATAGTGGGTCAACTGCTGGAGGAGTTTTCCTGCACTCGATCTCTACTTCTTCAAGATATTTCTTTAAGAACGTTGCCTTCGAGATTGCGTGGAGTAATTTGTCTAGGGGTTGCTTCCTTCTTTCTCGATCTGGTCCGGCGTGGAGTAACTATCGAGGAAGTGAAGGATAAAGGGTGGAAGCGTTATCCCAGCCTCGCCTTCCTCCTTCGATCATGGAAGATTTCTAGCGTAGGGTTAATTTGTAATAGGGTTACATTAAATGTAAAGTCTTGTCTTTGCTTGATTTTTCTTATTATTGTAATTTCGAACCCTTTTGTAACTGTTTGGAATGTCATGAATGAGATATTTATTTCTCTTATCATCCTTACTTGTTATCCTGTAGAATTGCTTTCGTATACTATCATCGAGCATCAATTTCTCTGTCTCAAAAATACAAACAAGCGCTATTGTTTACCAACTTTGATAAATATTTAGATGATAGATGACAACCGACATTCCTCAATTTTGAATATAACCTGTAGAAGGCTTTTATTCCCCCGTCAAATACATAATAATTAAGACATCGAATAGAAGAATCCAAAATGATCTTTGAGTAACAATTTTAATCTGAGGGGCCAAAATCCCTAGTCGGACAAATAATCGTGAAGTAATAATCGAAATAGGGTCTTGATCGATCTTGAATAATAGTTTTGATCTAAGTGTCATAACGACGGCTGTTAGCCTTAGACGAAAGAATAATTATGGAGAAATAGTAGAATAGAATGCTGGTTGATCTAGGTTGATCGAGGATAATAATTTCGATCTAAGGGGCGTAGCAACGGCTTTCACCCTTAGTCGTATCAGAGCAATCTTAGCTCGAGGGTCTCAGCAGAGGCTTTCACCCATTTAATAATTTCCATCTAAAGGGCATAGCAACAGCTTTCACCCTTAGTCGTATCAGAGCATTTTTAGCCTTCGGGTCATAGCAGAGGCTTTCACCCATTTAATAATTTCGATCAAAGGGGCATAGCAACGGCTTTCACCCTTAGTCGTATCAGAGCATTTTTAGCCCTCGGGTCATAGCAGAGGCTTTCACCCATTTAATAATTTCGATCTAAGGGGCATAGCAACGGCTTTCACCCTTAGTCGTATCAGAGCAATTTTAGCTCGAGGGTCATAGCAGAGGCTTTCACCCATTTAATAATTTCGATCTAAGGGGCATAGCAACGGCTTTCACCCTTAGTCGTTTCAGAGCAATTTTAGCTCGAGGGTCATAGCAGAGGCTTTCACCCTTTTAATAATAGTAGCTTGAGAAAAGTATAGATAGAATAACAGAGATCGATAATATCAGAAAGAGATGAATGAATATGAATATTGATGAGATATATAACTCTGATCAAAATAAACTTTGGTGAGAAAATAGTCTTCTGCAATCATGAGAAAAGATGAACCTAGAGAAACAACCAATAGTGAATATCCTTAGATTTTAAATTATCCTTATGCCTTGGTCGAGAAAATTCTTTGTCTGTAGGTTCCCAATTTTGATAAGTTTGATTTTTTCAGAACGGTTCCTTATTTACTAGGAATTGCAAAAGTTGACAAATCTAGTCCATTCATTTTGCGAATTATCTGCCGCCAGATTCTTTCGTCTTTCACTATAAAAACAGAAAGATCATACAGTTGAGATTTTCATATTCGTGGTATCAGCATTTTATCTGTCCGATCATGATAACCAAAATTGTTGTTCAATCGATTCAGCTTTTTGAGCTCAGATTTCGAACGATTTTCAAAAGGGATAGTTTTCTAACTCGATCTCGCTTAGAACATCGACAGGCAAATAGAATTCCCATCTTGAAGGCCAATATGCCAGATGCATTTAGGAAGACGTTCTAGGGGGGAGAATGATTCAGAATGTAATTAACCGATAATCTGGGCGTTCGCCCTTTTGTCTTCGGAAGGTTGTAAATAAAGTTAGTCTGCGAATCCGATGGAGATTCTCTACTCGGAGCTAGGTTATTTCGAGTAGACTATGGGAGAGGGAATCGGAAATTTCATAGAATTGTAGAGGGTAAATGTAGTCCTCTGTAATATATTAGTTTGTACTATGTTCGAAATGTATCTTCCATATTTTCCTTCTGAACTTTTGTATAATAATTATGAATGGAATTTTCTCTTTTCCTTGCAGGTAGAATAAAGGACAACCCGATATTCTAATAACTTCAACCAAGAATTTCTAAGATTAACAACGAGATACCCGAACTGTGGTCTCTAAGATTATTAACCTTTTTGGCAAATTTGAAAATAATAAAGAACTTGTTGTGCTAGATCATTGCTATTGCCGAATTTCAAAGGCTGTCGAATTCTTCAGCTCGAGAGTTATGCTCGAATAGATCAAACATTTCTAATAGGTTGAAAAGATAGCTGTTTCATATCTAGTGTACCAAGTTCATGAGGGTTGAATTTTCAGACCAGTGCCACCGATCTACGAGCTATTTTTGGAGTAGGATTGTTAAGTGAAAAATTTGTTCGAATGAATGTTTCGAATAAGCTCTTCTTTGTATCGTTGGACCGTACGTTCTCCTAACCAAACAGGACCCTATTTCTTGGGAAACGTATCGGTCAGTCCATTTAATACGGACATCCTAGCCGTTCGCGATATGTAATCTGCCGTTGATTCAAAATCCTTTACTACTATAAATAGGTCCCTTCATGCATACGACACTCCTTACTTTCTCCTTTATGCTTCCTCCGATCACTATGGGTCGAGATTTAAATTTGATTCATGTTTTCTCCAAGATAAAGGAGTTTGAGATTAGACTCAGAACCCTGTTTTTCGATCTTAGCTCCTTAAACATAAGCTTTTTCGCTTAGAATATCGACAGGCAAAAGAAAATGCGCCTAGAATACCGGCAGGCAACCTGTTTTCCCAGACATATCTTGTCTGGTGCGGGTTAGAATTCTGGTTTTCTGGTGCTGTATCCGATCGGGCAGCTGGTTATTCTGAGAGGAGTTCTTTAAAACTGAGGCATCAGCTTCCTCGAGGGCTTTCTTACAGAATAGTTCCCTCGAGTTCCCTTGGAGTGTCTCCGCTGAGATAACCCTTTGCTGCTCCTGTTCGGATTAATCTGTTAATAATGATTGAGTGTTTCAATCATTGTTAACAGATGAAGACCTAAGGTCGGCCTGAAGCCTTGGAGCGGAGCTGCGATCCGGCCTTTATCCCGTTCGAAGGCGGCTGTGCGACAGGTGGCGAGTGATTGCCAATAAAATTGCTACTGAGTTCTGCATCTGGAGCGATCCTAGGGAATGAAGACCAAGCTTTAAACAGGATAGAAATATTCATAACTCTTGTAATAGGATAAGAGTGCTTCTATTGTATTTCTTGAGCTCGAATTTCTTTGTAACTTGCTTTGAAGAATTTTAATGATAAAGAAGCCTCGCTTTTGATCGAATTTCATTACTTGAGTTTCTTCATTGGTCGAAATGATCGCCAGTATTCAACTATTAGCTCAAGAATTTATCTAGTTGGTTGTTGTTGTTCAAATATTCAACTTATCCCAATCGATTTGAGAAAAATTGAAATAGTCGATAAACAATGAATACAGATTATGCAATCGATCTCTTGAATAACCGATTCGAACAATTTATCTTTGAAGTTGATAAATATGATGATCGGAAAAATAAATTCCGATCGTTAACAAGCTGCAACTCCGTAGGTTTTCTAAGCCTTTGACGTTAACCGGCGATCGAGTGGGCGGAATCAATTCTACGTTAATCTGTTGTGGACGATATCTGCTGAACTTCTTATTCGCTTCTGCAAATGGATTCTCCGTGGAAAATAAATCCATTGAAGAAATAAATGAGCTGTGCAATCATAAACTTGACCATTATCCTTAAGCTTGGAGAACTATCGTATAAGTCTTATTTCTTCGTCCTTGAAATGACGAACGCCCCAATGGTCGGAGGATCGCCTTGGATAGTGAGTAACAGAGTTTCAGATCAGTAAAGCTTCCAGCTAACATACATATTTCCCCTCGTAGTAGGCATATTTCAATCTAATACTCGAATAAGGCCCCACGGTGGGCGCCAATTGATCTTACGTGTTTTCGTGTGTCCGATCAAGGGTGGATAAACAATGTAGTAATAATGTTAGACAATAAATAAGAAAGATCAATAGTGTTGTATTCTGAATTATCGAGTACAGATTACAAGTGTTTGGAGTCCTATTCGAGCATTATAGGATGCCGTACATACTAAAGGGCGAAATACACATGAGAAAGCCTATACTACTATTCCCGAGTGAGTCCGAGCAGCAGTCTCAAAGCTAGTGCACCTGGGATGTTGTTGTTTAGTGTAATAAATGCATGGGGTATTTATAGCTGAATTGAAGGCCTTGGGCCTGGGCTCGGCCCAACAGTGTCCTTTGATCTCCGGTTCTCTTACGCGCTCGGAACAATCAATTTCAGACTTTGGTTCGGCTCTTGGTTCCTGGGCACAGGATTCGGTGCTATTCGAACTGCGTTGAGCCTAGAAAGATAGGGGATCCGAATTACCCCTCATCAGGACAGAAAATAAAATTTTGTTTTTCTGCAATTCTGGACCAATTGTAAATTGTGGAATTTTTCAAAATTTGGACCAATTTGCAATTTACGAAAGGTTAAGGGTGTTTTTGCTATCTGCGTAAATCTGGGGTCTGTTTTGCAATAAAAAAAATTTCTGGAATTTTTGTTAATTTCTTCTTTCTGGTCCAATATGCATATTCTGGAAATTTTGGGGCTGATTTGTAATTTCCGGAAGTGGAGGGGTCAAAATGCAATTTTTGAAAATTCAGGGGCCGAACTGCAATTTTTCAAAGTTGAAAAACAGAAACTGTTTTGTGCACTAAAAGAGTTTAGTAAATCCGGAAAGTTACATTTATCATAATTAGTAGGGACTTAAAGTGAGAATCAAAGGGTCATTTTAAAGGGGTTTGAAATGATGGTTAGAGATTGTTTTAGAAAGGGGTTTTAAAACTAGAATCTTATGTATTTTAAAAGGTTGTTTTAAAATAGGATAAGAAATAAGAAAATGGGTTTTGCTTGTTTCTTGCTCTACGTGAAATTGTTTACGTGGTTTTAGATCGCGTCGAGCCTTGACCCTTAGGTTAGATGTGATTGGTTATTTCATAATCTGATTGCTTTTATTGGGCCTGCGAGAATTAAGTTTTGGGCCACTCTGAGCCTTTGTAATAGATAGTGCTTTACTGTTTTAATAGCTTAGGATGGAGGCCCGTTACAAGCAAGGTGGGAGCCCAAGAAGACTAGAGGCCATGTATGCATGGTAAAATGTGTAATAGAGTAGGCTTCTTTGAAACCTAATAGATTGACCAATAGGACCATCGTCTTTGGCTCGATGGTGGTCCGCATAGGAGGCTCCCGATCGAAAACATACTGTGGTAGCATGCATGCTAGGTGTGTATGTGTTTATTTACGTATTTATACCTGAGCTTGTATGGTGATGCGCGCTAGTTATATTTAGATCGTAAATAAAAGATAATGCATGACTAGAACGGTGAGATCTCGAGGAGAGTTACCTCAAACTCATAAACCCGAAAAACCCCTCTTGAAAATAATATTAAGTCATATTGGGTACATTAAAATGAAGTTTTAAAGATCCAAGCCTTCCATCAATAGGGACTAGTGTAGGTTGTCTACTTATCGTTGAAGGTGATCCAGAGTCTGGCACCCTAGGCGAAGAAAGGGACAATACACGAAATTCCTTGATTCTTGTTTTTAACTAAACATGACAAGGGTGAGGATTGGTCGGGATGTGGACATCGACCATAACCAAGTTATGGGGATTTCACGACCGGGCCCATTGCTCATCATGATTGATGGGTTAGACTTAACGAGTAGTACCACTCATGATGTATCAGTGTTAGATTGGTGCGAAAATCGAGACAAAATAGCTTGAAGGTTGTGGAGTAACAAAATTGGTAAAAGTATACCCACCTAGGGAGTTAATTGTATGGCCACGAGTCGTGGGTGCAATTAATGTCTGCTGGGACGTCAAGACCTACTAGGAGATTAGATTTCCTGAACAATTGAAGGGGTAATTGTTTCGAGAAAATAGTGGGAGAACTTTTTCGACAACAAGTCCAATAGTCGTTAATTATAAGTATTAACATAGAGTAGTCAACTAAAACGTTATCATTTACTTTTGTAGATCAATTCTGCAAAAATGTCTAAGAATCCATTAGCTATCATCCTTGACACTAACAAACTGAATGTATCAAATTTCGTCGACTGGCTTAGAAATCTGAGGATAGTCCTCGATTCCGAGAAAAGGAGTTATATTCTCGATGCACCCATGCCTGGTGCACTTCCGGAAGGGGTTTCGGAAGAGGAACGAGCTACCCATCAAAGATGGGTCGATGATGATATTCAGGTTCGTTGCCACATGCTGGCATCTATGACCAATGAGCTGCAGAAACAGCATGCAAGGATGTTGCATGTTGCTGACATAATTCTTCATCTCCAAGAGCTATTTGGGGAAAAGTCTAGGACCGAAAGGTTCAAGACTACAAAAGAGTTATTCAATATGAGAATGGCTGAGGGTTCAAGTGTGAAGGATCACTGTTTACGTTTCATCAATCTGGTTGAAAAACTGGAGAACTTGGACGTAGACCTGCATGCTGACCTTCACAATGATCTCCTCCTACATACTCTACCGCACTGATTTGATCAGTTCGTATTGAATTTCAATATGGAGCACAGAGAACTCGCTCTACACGAACTGACCAATTTGTTGGTCACGGCAGAATCAACCCTGGAAAGGGAGAAGTCTATCATGATTGCTGAGCAACCCAAGTCTGCAAAGCCGAAGAAGGGCAAGAAAAAGAAGAAGAAAGTAATCTCTTCTAAAACAACCAAGAAGGTTGTCGAGAAGAAAAGAAAAAGCCCAGAAGACGAATGTTTCCACTGCATGAAAGTAGGGCACTGGAAAATGAACTGCCCAGACTACCTGAAAACGGTGGTCAAAGGTATTTCCTTTATTGAAGTTAATATTTCTATTAACTGTGCATCATGGGTGTTAGACACCGCAACTAGTTCTCATATCTGCAATGATTTGAAGGTGATGGGAGCAGTAAGGCCTCTTAAACCTGGGGATAGAATCCTGCGTTTTGGAAACGGAGCTAGGGATGCGGCAGAGGCCATAGGAGACGTTGAATTAGTACTAGGAAAATTTTCTTTGGTTTTAAAGGACTGTTTGTACGTACCGACAATTATCAAAAACATTATTTCAATTCCTTTGCTGGATAATGATGGTTTTTGTTTTTCCATTTCTAATGGAAATTTTAGCATAATGAAAGGTAGTTTTACTTATGCTTGTGGTACTTTGATAGATGGTCTTTATTCCTTAGAACCTGCTAATTCTAATGTCATGCACATTCAATCAAAGAAAAGAAAACAAGATGAAAATGATCCACAACTTTGGCACGCTAGGCTTGGACATATTTCCAAGAGTATTCAAAAGTTGGTTTCCTCTAGGGCTCTTGAAATACAGAACCTAGATGATCTCCCAACTTGCGAATCCTGTCTCAAGGGAAAAATGACCAAAGCGCCTTTTACTGGGAAACCGGAGCGAACCAAACAAACCTTGGATTTAATCCATACTGATGTTTGTGGACCACTGAGTGTTAGTGTGAGAGGAGGATTCTCATACTTCATAACCTTCACAAACGACTTCACTTGTTTTGGGTATGTATATCTAATGAATTCAATACAAAAAAATGGTTTTTTTGTGACAAATTGTTATGACGTAAAAGAAAATCGTCACGACAACTTCCGTCATGTGACGAATGCAGCTTTTGTCACATGAAACCTATGCTGATATGGCGAAATAATTCTCGTCACTTGAGCTCCAACTTGATGCGACGATTTTCAATGTTCGTCGCAAGATGGTAAGTCTCATATGACGAAAAATAATTTTGTCAAATAAGAGCAAAGTTCATGCGACAATTTACATTTTTATCACAAGATAGCATCACTCATATGACAAAATAATAACTCGTCACATATGTACAAATTTCATGTGACGAATTTCTATTTTGGTCACATAACAGCATGCCTCATATAACAAAAAAAAATTGTCATATAATAACAAATTTCATGTGACAAATTTTTCAGTTCGTCACAAAAATAGTATGGCTCATACGACGAAAGGTGATTTTGTCATGAGATAACAAATTTCATGTGATGAAAATTTAGTTTTGTCATAAAAATATTATGTCTCATATGACAAAAGAATATTCGTCATATGAGAACATATTTCATGTGACGAAGTTTGACATTTGTCACAAATTTAGTGTGACTCATATGACAAAAGTGTTGTTTCGTCATATAATTTTGTCTTTATGTGACGAATTTTTTGTATTCGTCACAACAAAAGTTTTTCCTTAAACTTTTTTTGATTGTGACAATAATATTACTTCGTAAAAAATTTCACAAGAAAATTCGTACATTTTTCTTTAATGGTTACAACTAGGAGTTGGCATGAAATGAGTTTGGTACATGTAACACGGTTCAGTAAATTTTGAAAAGTGGACTTTCAATCTCAAATTCATCCAAAAAAATATAATTCGAATATTTTTTTATGCATAGATTTTTCTTTAATTTTCAACTGCTATGATATTTCTTTCTATGCTAAAGATGATAAAAGCCGTTGTTTCAGAAAACTAATCACATTTTAGATCGATCCGATTTCGAATAACCTTGTGTACATAACTATATAGACAACAATTTTGAATTAACGACTAAGTATCGATTTAATTTCAAATAACATTAATGTATAAAACCTAAAGGTCAACAATTGGTCAATTAATGTTACAAATTGATAACTGATCAATCTGATTATGAATAACCTCAATGTACATAACCTTAAGGTCAACAATGCTGACTTTGGTCAATCAACGTTACAAATCGAGAATCGATCAATCTGATTTGCGAATAACTTCAATGTACATAACCATATAGTCAACAAGTTTGAATCGGTAACTAATTAATTAATTTAGTGACACGTATCGATTTGATTTCGAATAACCTCAATGTACATAACCATAAGGTCAACATCGTTGACTTTGGTCAAGTAACTTGACAAATCGAGAATCAATCAATCTGATTTGCGAATAACTTCAATGTATATAACAATATAGTCAACAAATTTGAATCGGTAACTAATTAATTAATTTAGTGTCACGTATCGATTTGTTTCGAATAACCTCAATGTACATAACCATAAGGTCAACATCGTTGACTTTGGTCAATTAACGTTACAAATCGAGAATCAATCATTCTTATTACGAATAACCTCAATATACATAAATATATAGTCAACATGTTTGAATTAGTGACTACTAATTAATTTAGTATACTAAAATAGTCAACTTTTTTTAATTATGATCTAATTAACTAATTTTAAGCCAATTATAAATTTAACCTCAAACAACCTCAATTAACTCGTGTTACACCAAATTGATTCCATTTAAACCAATTTTGATTGACTTAACTCTAATTTCTTTTTAATTTCATCAATTAAGTTCAATAATTTGATTAGTTAAAATTAAAAAGTTAATTGTAATTAATGATTTAAGATAAAGAAATTAAGAAAAAATTATTTTTTTTTAAAATTTACAACTTGGGCATAACCCTAATTTCATTTTCATCTTCCTCTCTTCTTCTCCATTCTCCCACCGCCGCCCTTCCTCCCTCTCTCTCCCACTTCCGCCGATTTTCCTCCCTCCCTCTCCCACTGTCGCTCTTCCTCTATCTCTCTCCCACCAACCCTCTTCCTCTCTCTCATGTGCTTTCACAACCCGTAAGTTAATTTCTCACATCTCTCTCTTCCACCACTGCACCGAACCCTCGCTTCCCAAACCCGCATGATGACCCCTGCTCCTGCCCGAACTCGCGCCGACCAGCCCAGCCCGCCTGCTTTCATGTGCTTTCACAACCCGTAAGTTAATTTTTGTTTTTAATTATCGACTCGTAATATTATCGAGTTTCAAAATTTTTGCTTTATCAAATTGATTTTGGGGGTTTGAGGGATTAATTTAGTTATAATAGGATATTGTTTTAAGAAATATATAAGTTTTTAATGGTTGATAAACGATGAAAAGGCATTTAAAGTGATCAGATGTAAATCCTGAATCTGATTGAGCTTGAGGGATCTATTGAGGTGTAGCTTAAAGATAAGGTGAATTATGACAGTGCACAATAGATGTTTAAAGGATCACCCTACAACTGAAATATTTTGGATGAAATATACCTTTTGGCTGTATACCTTATTATTTGCTTACATTCATCATAATCTTTTGTTTGATTGTTATAACTGTTGGGTTATGATGGGTATAATTGTCAACTACAACGGTGCGGAATTTAAAATTTTTATACACCACAACCCAGGGTTCTTATTAGCACATATAAATAAGTATGAATTCATTTCAGCACATATACTAAAACGAAAAGCTGGTAAAATTAACATTTTACCTCACCACAGGCAAAGGTGGTGGTTTCTCCGGTCTTCTTTTGGGTCACTAGAGCACCCCAAATGTTGTGCCTCTAGAGAATAGTCCACACCGGCTGGATCTGCAATCACTTTAATCCTCAGGATCAGAACTAGGAGAAAAGCAGCTCAGATTCAAGAGTTGGATTTGGATCCAACTCTAGATGCAGAACGGAAGAGGGAGAGAGTTGCTGCACGACCGATCTACAACCAGGGGCGGCGGCGGCGGCGGCGGCGGTTGCTAGGCGGCGGCGGCTAGGGTTTCTTGGGGAGGGGGCGGCGGCTAGTGAGGAGAGAAGATTAGGGTTTTGCTTTTTTCTTGCTTAGGGTTTTGATTCTTGAAGACTCCTATTTATAGGAGAGTTCAAACCCTATCCCTAATCTTATCTCCTAGCTAATGGGCTATCAGATAAGTCTGGCCCAATCCCTCTCTATTTAATTAGTCCTTTAATTAAATAGCCCAAGTCATTTAATTAACCACTTTAATTAAATGGCCCATTTATTTAATTAACACTTTAATTAAATAATCCAATAAATCTAATTAAAGATTCAATTTAATTAATTGGATAAATCTAATTAATTTCACTCCAGGAATTATTCCTTTTAATTCCTTATCTTGATTTAACTACTTTAAATCATTTCGTTCTGCCACTGACTATCACAGTTCCAGCTTTTGTGTGTGACCCTCTAGGTTCACCATCAATTGGCCGCAGGCTCACATTTCTGTGATTTAATTAGTGAGAAATTAATTATTTAATTAATTGCTCCGATCAATCAAACTACTTTCAATTGACCACTCCAGAATTAATCCACTATTAATTCGGGAGTACCCACACCCCATGGTCGATGTCTAGCCACAAGCCCATGAGGCCCAACTTCAGGTGAATTGACTTTAGTGAACCTTAAACCTCTTATAAGTACCATGTACATACGGTCCCTCTAACGACTAATTTCCCGATCGAGACCTAGGGTGTGTGAATTGGTCGGCACCTCTAATCATCTCGATTCTGTACTTTCTAATTCAGGATAATACTTCCAGTGTGACTGCTAAATCTGGAAACCCCTTTCCAAATCCGTCACTGACCATGGCCATGGATTTCTCGGAATGTATAATCGAAGAATGTACAGGAAATTCCCTCATCCATTACAATGAGTCGGTAGATCCTATATTGATGCTAACCATCCGCGCATACGACTATACATACCCAACGTAGGCGCACAATGGACAGGCTATGTGCCCGGCTCCTAAATCAAAGTATGCACACCCGTATACCGAATTCGCCCTAGCACCTCAAGTCTAAGGACTAAATCGTACACTGTTATAAGTCTTGAGAGACATCCCACCACTGATATGTTTTTTAAGCACTTCCACAATGGGTCTCTCTGTTCGGGTCGTTCGATGCGTCCGATCCCCTATCGAACCACCTAGTCATATGCACTGACATTAACAATGTCTTGTTCATGAAACGACAACAAATTCACTTTTAGTGAATCATGCATAATCCTACAAGTCTTAACGATTCATTCGATACCCCATCTCGATATGAATCTATGACTTGGAACATTTTTGAGATCACGACCTTTGAGACTGTTTCATGATTAATCGCACCCAATACTGAAGTGAATAGTCCCGTAGTCATGAGTGATCTCAGGGTTTCAATCAATCGCTTAAATGTGTTCGCGAAAGATGAAGATGGCCTTTTGTTTATATTACGAATTCTCAATAAAATAAACAGTCCGTATTAATTGATAAATCAAAGATTCTGTCAAGATAAAATAATGTTCCTATTACAAGCTATTTTGTTGGCTTGCAGGGCACTATCCTATCAATAACTATTAGAAATCAGCCTTTTATTTAGTACATAACATTGCATACATTATGCTGCCAATGGCAGATGCATAAGGTATGAGAGACATTCTCTTTCTTTCTTCATCACTCGTAGGGCACATTGATTTAGAAAGATAGATTCCATGTCTCATTGGAAGCAATCCTTTCTTGGATTCTTCCATATTGAATCTCTTCAGTATAGTGTTAATGTACTGGGATTGGGAGAGACCTAACATCTTCTTCGATCTATCTCTATAGATACGTATGCCTCGTACGTAAGATGCGTCTCCCATATCCTTCATGGAGAATTGCGTGGACAACCACGCTTTCGTCTGCGTCAACGTTCTGATATCGTCTCCGATCAACAGAATGTCATCGACATATAACACAATAAATTGTACCGAACTCCCATAGATTGTCTCATCAAAACGTATGTTCCAGGTTCGGGACGCCTGTTTTAGGCCATAGATTGACCTTTCAAGTTTGCAAACCTTATGCTCACTTCCTTTAGATGTAAAGCCTTTTGGCTGTTGCATATAGATTTCCTTATCAATGTCGCCATTGAGAAAGGCGGTCTTTACATCCATTTGCCATATCTCGTAGTCATACCACGCGGCTATGGCTAATAGTATCCGAATGGATTTAGACATCGCTACTGGCGAAAAGGTTTCCTCATAGTCTATACCAGGCCTTTGAGAATAACCTTTTGCCACGAGGCGAGCCTTATGAGTTAAGACCTCTTCATTCATTCCTAGCTTGCGCTTGAAGATCCACTTGCAGCCTACAGGGATGGTTCCCCTAGGTGGATCAACCAAAGTCCATACTTTGTTGGAATGCATGGAATCCATTTTGGATTGCATGGCTTCCTGCCACGCACCCGAATCTATGTCTGACATAGCTTCTTCGTATGTCCTTGGATCAGTGTCCAATTGATCGTTTTCGTGAATAAAGCCATACCTTTCAGGCTCTCTACGAACTCGATCGGACCTACGAAGTACTGGTGTACTAGATGGTTCAACGGGTTCAGGATCAACTCCCACTGTTTGTGGGGATGGGTCCAGTTCCTGGACTTCATCAAGTTCTACGGATATCCCGCTTCTTTTAGTGAGGAAGTCATCCTCCAAGAAGTGGGCGTTCCTGGACACAAACATCTTTTGTTCCTTAGGTTCGTAGAACAGGTATCCAATGGATTCCTTTGGATACCCCACAAATTTGCACAAACTAGATCTACTATCTAGTTTATCTCCTTTCTTGTTTCTTACATAGGCAGGAGATCCCCATACTCGTAGATATGAGTATATGGGTGCTTTACCAAACCACTCTTGGTATGGCGTCGTCGGCACCGACTTTGAAGGTACAATGTTAAGTATCTTCGAAGCAGTTAATAGGGCTTGGCCCCAAAACGAAAAAGGAAGGTCAGCGAAACTCATCATGGAACGAACCATGTCTAACAAAGTTATGTTCCTTCTCTCAGACACACCATTCAACTGCGGTGTCCTAGGAGGAGTTCGCTGAGAGAGAATTCCATTCTCTACAAGATAATCGAGGAATTCTTGACTTAAGTATTCACCACCTCGATCCGACCGAAGTGCCTTGATACTATGTCCAAGTTGATTCTCAACTTCCATTCGAAACTCTTTGAATTTATCAAAAGCTTCGGACTTATACTTCATCAGGTATACATACCCATAACGACTGAAGTCGTCTGTGAAGGTTATGAAGTATGAGAATCCTCCTCTCGCACTGATACTCAGTGGTCCACAAACATCAGTATGGATTAAATCAAAGGTTTGTTTGGGTCGCTCCGGTTTCCCAGTAAAAGGCGCTTTGGTCATTTTTCCCTTGAGACAGGATTCGCAAGTTGGGAGATCATCTAGGTTCTTTATTTCAAGAGCCCTAGAGGAGAACAACTTTTGAATTCTACTCTTGGAAATATGTCCAAGCCTAGCGTGCCAAAGTTGTGGATTGTTTTCATCTTGTTTTCTTTTATTTGATTGAATGTGCATGACATTAGAATTAGCAGGTTCTAAGGAATAAAGACGATCTATCAAAGTACCACAAGCATAAGTAAAACCACCTTTTATTATGCTAATACTTCCATTTGAAATGGAAAAACAAAAACCATCATTATCCAACAAAGGAATAGAAATAATGTTTTTGATAATTGTCGGTACGTACGAACAGTCTTTCAAAACCAAAGAAAAATTTCCTAGAACTAATTCAACGTCTCCTATGGCCTCTGCCGCAACCCTAGCTCCGTTTCCAAAGCGCAGGATTCTATCCCCGGGTTTAAGAGGCCTTACTGCTCCCATCACCTGCAAATCATTGCAGATATGAGAACCGGCTGCGGTGTCTAACACCCAAGATGCACAGTTAATAGAAATATTAACTTCAATAAAGAAAATACCTTTGACCACCTCTTTCAGGTAGTCTGGGCAGTTCCTTTTCCAGTGCCCTGCTTTCTTGCAGTGGAAACATTCATCTTCTGGGCTTTTTCTTTTCTTCTCGACAACCTTCTTGGTTGTTTTAGAAGAGATTACTTTCTTCTTCTTTCTCTTGCCCTTCTTAGGCTTTGCAGCCTTGGGTTGCTCAGCAATCATGACAGACTTCTCCCTTTTCAGGGTTGATTCTGCCGTGACCAATAAATTGGTCAGTTCATGTAGAGCGTGTGCTCTATCTTCCATGTTGTAGTTCAACACGAACTGATCAAATGAGCGCGGCAGAGTATGGAGGAGCAGGTCAGTGGAGAGATCAGCGTGCAGGTCTACCTCGAAGTTCTCCAGTTTTTCAACCACATTAATGAAGCGCAAACAGTGATCTTTCACACTTGAACCCTCAGCCATTCTCAGATTGAATAATTCTTTTGTAGTCTTGAACCTTTCGGTCCTAGACTTCTCTCCAAATAGCTCTCGGAGATGAAGAATTATGTCAGCAGCATGCAACATCCTTGCATGCTGTTTCTGCAGCTCATTGGTCATTGATGCCAGCATGAGGCAACGAACCTGAATATCATCGTCGACCCACCTTTGATGGGTAGCTCGTTCCTCTTCCGAAACCCCTTCCGAAAGTGCACCAGGCATGGGTGCATCGAGAATGTAACCCCTTTTCTCGGAGTCGAGGACTATCCTCAGATTTCTAAGCCAGTCGATAAAATTTGATCCGTTCAGTTTGTTAGAGTCAAGGATGATAGCTAATGGATTCTTAGACATTTTTGCAGAATTGATCTACAAAAGTAAATGATAACGTTTAGCTGACTGATCTATATTAATACTTATAATTAACGATGTTGGACTTGTTATCGAAAAAGTTCTCCCACTATTTTCTCGAAACAATTACCCCTTTAATTGTTCGGGAAATCTAATCTCCTAGTAGGTCTTGACGTCCCAGCAGACATTAATTGCACCCACGACTCGTGGCCATACAATTAACTCCCCAGGTAGGTATACTTTTACCAATTGTGTTCCTCCACAACCTTCAAGCTATTTTGCCTCGGTCTTCGCACTTATCTAGCACTGCTACATCATAAGTGGTACTAATCGTTAAGTCTAACCCATCAATCATGATGAGCAACTGGCCCGGTCGTGAAGTCCCCGTAACTAGTTATCGGTCGATAATCACATCCCGACCAGTCCCCACCCTTGTCTAGTTTAGTTAAAAACGAGAATCAAGGAATTTCGTGCATTGTCCCTTTCTTCGCCTAGGGTGCCAGACTTTGGATCACCTTCAACGATAAGTAGACAACATACACTAGTCCCTATTGATGGAAGGCTTGGATCCTTAAAACATCATTTTAAATGTACCCAATATGACTTAATATTATTTTCCAGAGGGGATTTTCGGGTTTAAGAGTTTGAGGTAACTCTCCTCGAGATCTCACCGTTCCAGTTATGCATTATCTTTTATTTACGATCTAATTATAACTAGCGCGCATCACCATACAAGCTCAGATATAAATACGTAAATAAATACATACACACCTAGCATGCATGCTACCACAGTATGTTTTCGATCGGGAGCCTCCTATGCGGACCACCATCGAGCCAAAGACGATGGTCCTATTGGTCAATCTATTAGGTTTCAAAGAGACCTACTCTATTACACATTTTACCATGCATACATGGCCTTTAGTCTTCATGGGCTCCCACCTTGCTTGTAACGGGCCTCCATTCTAAACTAATAAAACAGTAAAGCCCTATCTATTACAATGGCTCAAAGTGGCCCAAAACTTAAGGCTCGCAGGCCCAATAAAACCAATAAGATAAAAATAACCAATCACATCTACCCTAAGGGTCAAGGCTCGGCGCGATCAAAAAACCACGTAAACAATTTCACGTAGAGCAAGAAACAAGCAAAAACCCCTTTTCCTTATTTCTAATTATGTTTTAAAACAGCCTATTAAAACATTTAGATTCTAGTTTTAAAACCCCTTCTAAAACAATCCCTAACATCATTTTAAACCCCTTTAAAATGACCCTTTGATTCTCACTTTAAGTCCCTACTAATTATGATAAAATTGACTTTTCGGATTTACTAAACACCTTTAGTGCACAAAACAGTTTCTGTTTTTCAAGTTTAAAAAATTGCAGTTCGGCCCCTGAATTTTCGAAAATTACACTTTGACCCCTCAACTTTTGGAAATTACAAAATAGCCCCAAAATTTCCAGAATACGTAAATTGGACCAAAAAGCAGAAAATTGATAAAATTTCCAGAAACTTTTGTTTATTGCAAAACAGACCCCAGTTTTACGGAAAATAGCAAAAACACCCCTAACCTTTCGTAAATTGCAAAATGACCCAAAATTTGAAAAATTTCAGAATTTACAATTTGGTCCAGAATTGCATAAAAACAAAATTTCAATTTCTGTCCAGATTTATAAAAATCGCAATTTGCAAACAAGCCCTCCAATTTTTGGAAATTACATTTTAGGCCCAAAAACCGAAAAGTGCAAAAATCCGAACACTCAATATATCATAACAAGCAAGAATCAAATACCAGAACACAGCAATCATATATAAAACACATAAATTGATGCGTTCATGCCTTATTTATATGCGCATAATAAGTTAGGCTCTGATACCACTGTTGGGTTATGATGGGTATAATTGTCAACTACAACGGTGCGGAATTTAAAATTTTTATACACCACAACCCAGGTTTCTTATTAGCACATATAAATAAGTATGAATTCATTTCAGCACATATACTAAAACGAAAAGCTGGTAAAATTAACATTTTACCTCACCACAGGCAAAGGTGGTGGTTTCTCCGGTCTTCTTTTGGGTCACTAGAGCACCCCAAATGTTGTGCCTCTAGAGAATAGTCCACACCGGCTGGATCTGCAATCACTTTAATCCTCAGGCTCAGAACTAGGAGAAAAGCAGCTCAGATTCAAGAGTTGGATTTGGATCCAACTCTAGATGCAGAACGGAAGAGGGAGAGAGTTGCTGCACGGCCGATCTACAACCAGGGGCGGCGGCGGCTAGGGTTTCTTGGGGAGGGGGCGGCGGCTAGTGAGGAGAGAAGATTAGGGTTTTGCTTTTTTCTTGCTTAGGGTTTTGATTCTTGAAGACTCCTATTTATAGGAGAGTTCAAACCCTATCCCTAATCTTATCTCCTAGCTAATGGGCTATCAGATAAGTCTGGCCCAATCCCTCTCTATTTAATTAGTCCTTCAATTAAATAGCCCAAGTCATTTAATTAACCACTTTAATTAAATGGCCCATTTATTTAATTAACACTTTAATTAAATAATCCAATAAATCTAATTAAAGATTCAATTTAATTAATTAGATAAATCTAATTAATTTCTCTCCAGGAATTATTCCTTTTAATTCCTTATCTTGATTTAACTACTTTAAATCATTTCGTTCTGCCACTGACTATCACAATTCCAACTTTTGTGTGTGACCCTCTAGGTTCACCATCAATTGGCCGCAGGCTCACATTTCTGTGATTTAATTAGTGAGCAATTAATTATTTAATTAATTGCTCCGATCAATCAAACTACTTTCAATTGACCACTCCAGAATTAATCCACTATTAATTCGGGAGTACCCACACCCCATGGTCGATGTCTAGCCACAAGCCCAAGAGGCCCAACTTCAGGTGAATTGACTTTAGTGAACCTTAAACCTCTTATAAGTACCATGTACATACGGTCCCTCTAACGACTAATTTCCCGATCGAGACCTAGGGTGTGTGAATTGGTCGGCACCTCTAATCATCTCGATTCTGTACTTTCTAATTCAGGATAATACTTCCAGTGTGACTGCTAAATCTGGAAACCCCTTTCCAAATCCGTCACTGACCATGGCCATGGATTTCTCGGAATGTATAATCGAAGAATGTACAGGAAATTCCCTCATCCATTACAATGAGTCGGTAGATCCTATATTGATGCTAACCATCCGCGCATACGACTATACATACCCAACGTAGGCGCACAATGGACAGGCTATGTGCCCGGCTCCTAAATCAAAGTATGCACACCCGTATACCGAATTCGCCCTAGCACCTCAAGTCTAAGGACTAAATCGTACACTGTTATAAGTCTTGAGAGACATCCCACCACCGATATGTTTTTTAAGCACTTCCACAATGGGTCTCTCTGTTCGGGTCGTTCGATGCGTCCGATCCCCTATCGAACCACCTAGTCATATGCACTGACATTAACAATGTCTTGTTCATGAAACGACAACAAATTCACTTTTAGTGAATCATGCATAATCCTACAAGTCTTAACGATTCATTCGATACCCCGTCTCGATATGAATCTATGACTTGGAACATTTTTGAGATCACGACCTTTGAGACTGTTTCATGATTAATCGCACCCAATACTGAAGTGAATAGTCCCGTAGTCATGAGTGATCTCAGGGTTTCAACCAATCGCTTAAATGTGTTCGCGAAAGATGAAGATGGCCATTTGTTTATATTATGAATTCTCAATAAAATAAACAGTTCGTATTAATTGATAAATCAAAGATTCTGTCAAGATAAAATAATGTTCCTATTACAAGCTATTTTGTTGGCTTGCAGGGCACTATCCTATCAATAACTATTAGAAATCAGCCTTTTATTTAGTTGCTCTGTGTTTCTGTTCTTTATGACAGCATAGACAGACAGTAATTGCTATCTGTATATTATGCTGTCTGAATTAGTAGCTCGTAAGTTCTTTTAACAAAGTATTTTCTATCTTCAGAGCATCTGCGGGAAAATAAGAGAATGCTTGATAAATCCATCAGAGAAATAGAGAGGGAGAGACAGGGTTTGCAAACACAAGAAAAGAAACTTGTTGCGGAGATAAAGAAAAGTGCTAAGCAAGGGCAGATGGTATGCATTCGTATAGGCATATTTGAGTTTTCTCTTTTTCTCTATCTTTATATTTGATGTTTAGTAAGTAATTCTTTTTTTTTTTGGGTCTAATGGTATGATGAACATATCATTACATGACAATATTTGGCTTTAGTTAGACTTCTACTCCTTTGAGATATTATTTTTTAGAGATGTAGGAGGTTTCGGATTTTAATGTAACATTTAATAGAAAGTTAGGTTATCCGGAAAATGTGTTTCTTTAGTTTTTTAGTAAGGAATGCTTGGTTAATTTTTCAGAATACGGAAAATAGGATCTGAAAATAGGTGAGTGGATCTGTGTTCTGTTTTGATCTGTGTTCTGTTTTGATCTAAGGCCTCTAATTTCATTTTCAGATGTAATATCCAAATAAAAGCACTTGAATTACCATGCTTGGTGTATTTTATTATCTAATAGTAATTGGTGTATGTATGTGCAGGATGTCAAGATGTTCGTTTTGTTGAGCAAATGTGTAAACACAATCTTTGATCTATTTGGACAAGGTACTATAGTAGTTGTTCGTGGTGTATGCATATGTACATATTTGAATATTATCTAATTTTTGGATTTAAGTAACTCTTGTAAATTATCGTTGTGTTTATGAAACTTTTGTTGGTTTGGATATAAGTAGTTGAACAGAGGTGTAATATGTTAGTTGACTTGAATGGATATTTTGATACTAATATAGTTGCATTATTTTTGTTGGTTTGGATGTATAGTATTTTGAAGCAATATAGTTAGTTGGTGGTTGTTGTTGGATTGATACAAATTTAATGAATTTTTGGTCTAAAAAAATCACAGGTACAACAAAATTCACAAGTTGTGACAAAAAGATTATTATAAGAGATTATATAATTAAATATTAAATTAAATTTGGTTTTTGTGACCATTTTTTTGGTTATAAAAGTATTTTTGTAAATTTTGAAAAATAACTTTGGCAACAAAGCTTTCGTCATAATAAAACACAGTATATGTGATGAAATTAATTGTCAGAAGAGGTGCCCAAAAACAAACCATTGTTGTGATGAAATTAGTATTTTGTGATGAAATATTTAAGTTTTTACAACAAAATTTTTGTCATAACAAAAACGATTCATGTGACGAAATCAATCGTCACAAGATCTACTAAAATTTAAAGTGATGTGGTGACGAAAATGAATTATTGTGACAAAAAAATTATGTTTATGTGACAAACTTTTTGTTGTAAAACGGACGCTTTATGTGACGAAACTAATTGTCACAAAAGGTACCCAAAAATACACTATTGTTGCGACGAAAATAATATTTTTATGACGAAATTTATAGTCTCTTATGACAATTGTTTTCGTCATAACAGGAATACTTATGCGACAGACTAATTTTCGTCACTATAGGTTGTGACGAATTTGAATTTTGTCACATGAGACCTGTTAAGACGGGGCTGTTACGTTGAATCTTGTGACGAAAAAAATCGTCATAACAATCTCTTGTGACGAAAAATCATGTTTTCATGACGAAAAATTTCGTCAAGAAAAAGGCAATTTTTTGTAGTGATTATAAGTCCGAAGCTTTTGATAAATTCAAAGAGTTTCGATTGGAAGTTGAGAATCAACTTGGACATAGTATCAAGGCACTTCGGTTGGATCGAGGTCGTGAATACTTGAGTAAGGAATTCCTCGATTATCTTGTAGAGAATGGAATTCTCTCACAGCGAACCCCTCCTAGAACACCGCAGTTGAATTGGGTGTCTAAGAGAAGGAATAGAACTTTGTTAGAAATGATTCGTTCCATGATGAGTTTCGCTGACCTTCCTTTTTCGTTTTGGGGCCTAGCCCTCTTAACTGTTCTACGACCGTAAGGAACAAAAGACGTTTGTGTCCAGGAACGCCCACTTCTTAGAGGATGACTTCCTCACTAAAAGAAGCGGGATATCCGTAGAACTTGATGAAGTCTAGGAAGTGGACCCATCCCCACAAACAGTGGGAGTTGATCCTGAACCCATTGAACCATCTAGTACACCAGTACTTCGTAGGTCCGATCGAGTTTGTAAAGAGCCTGAAAGGTATGGCTTTATCCACGAAAACGATCAATTGGACAGTGATCCAAGGACATACGAAGAAGCTATGTCAGACATAGAGTCGGGTGCATGGTAGGAAGCCATGCAATCCGAAATGGATTCCATGCATTCCAACAAAGTATGGACTTTGGTTGATCCACCTGAGGGAACCATCCCTGTAGGCTGTAAGTGGATCTTCAAGCGCAAGCTAGGAATGAATGGAGAGGTATTAACTCATAAGGCTCGCCTTGTGGCAAAAGGTTATTCTCAAAGGCCTGGAATAGACTATGAGAAAATTTTCTCCCCAGTGGCGATGTCAAAATCCATTCGGATACTATTAGCCATAGCCACGTGGTATGACTACGAGCTATGTCAAATGGATGTAAAGACCGACTTTCTCAGTGGAGACATTGATAAGGAAATCTATATGCAACAGCCAAAAGGCTTTACATCTAAAGGAAGTGAGCATAAGGTTTGCAAACTTCAAAGGTCAATCTACGGCCTAAAATAGGCGTCCCGAACGTGGAACATACGTTTTGATGAGACAGTCAAGGGGTATGGCTTCATCAAGAACACGTATGAGTCATGTGTGTTGAAGAAGTTCGATGGGAGTTCGGTGCAATTTATTGTGTTATATGTCGATGACATTCGGTTAATCGGAGACGATATCAGAACGTTGACGCATACAAAAGCGTGGTTATCCACGCAATTCTCCATGAAGGATATGGGAGACGCATTTTACGTACTAGGCATACGTATCTATAGAGATAAATCGAAGAAGATGTTAGGACTCTCACAATCCCAGTACATTAACACTATACTGAAGAGATTCAGTAAGGAAGAATCCAAGAAATGATTGCTTCCAATGAGACATGGGATCTATCTTTCTAAATCAATGCGCCCTACGAGTGATGAAGAAAGAAAGAGAATGTCTCTCATACCTTATGCATCTGCCATTGGCAGCATAATGTATGCAATGTTATGTACTAGACCTGACGTAGCACACGCTCTCAGTGTAACGAGCCGCTACCAGTCAAATCCTTAGGAGGAACACTAGACCGCCGTAAAGGCTATCCTCAAGTACCTGAGAAGGACTAAGGATATGTTATTGGTCTACGGTGGTAGTGGAGAATTGAAGCTCGAAGGATTCACTGATTCGAGTTTCCAGTCTGATGTGGATGATTTTAAATCCAATTTTGGATATATATTTTGCCTCAACGGTGCAGCGGTGAGTTGGAAGAGATCCAAACAGTCGACCACTGCAGACTCAACCACTGAAGCAGAATATATCGCCGCATCAGATGCAGCGAAGGAAAGTGTTTGGATGAGAAACTTCATCCAAGAGCTGGATGTGGTACCTAGCATTGCACATCCCATAATTGTCTACTGTGAAAACAATGGGGCAATTGCTCAAGCGAAGGGGCCGAGATCACACCCCCAGTCCAAACACGTATTGAGAAAATACCATGTGATCAGGGAGATCATTGGTAGAGGAGACATTCAAATGGAGCGTGTCGACTCAAAGGATGACGTAGCTGATCCACTAACTAAGCCATTATCGCAAAAGGTGTTCGAGGAGCATCTGGGAAGGATGGGTCTTAGAAACGTTTGTGATTGGCTTTAGGGCAAGTGGGAGATTGATAGGATAGTGCCCTGCAAGCCAACAAAAATAGCTTGTAATAGTACCACTATTTTATCTTGAAAAAATCTTTGATTTATCAATTAATATGTACTGTTTATTTATCTCATGTATAACATAAACAAATGGCCAACTTCATCTTTTGCGAACAAATTTAAGCGATTAGTTGAAACCCTGAGATCACTCATGAATACGGGACGATTCACTTCAGTACTGAGTGCAATCATGAAACAGTCTTAAAGGTCGTGATCTCGAAAACGTTCCAAGTCATAGATTCCTGTCGAGACGGGGTATCGAGGGAATCGTCAAGACTTGTACGATTATGCATGATTCACATGAAGTGAATTTGTAGAGTTTCATGAACAAGACATTTTGATGTCAGTGCATATGACTAGGTGGTTCGATAGGGGATCGAACGCATCGAACGACCCGAACAGAGAGACCCATTGTGGAAGTGCGTAAAGCATATCGGTGATGGGATGTCTCTCAAGACTTATAACAGTGTACAATTTAGTCCTTAGACTTGAGATGCTATGGCGAATTCGGTATACGGGTGTGCGTGCTTTGATTTAGGAGCCGGTCACATAGCTTGACCATTGTGCACCTACGTTGGGTAAGTATAGTCGTATGCGCGGATGGTTAGCATCAAAATAGGATCTACCAACTCATCGTAATGGATGAGAGAATTTCCTGTACATTTTTAGATGATACATTATGAGAAATCCATGGCCATGGTCAGTGACGGATTTGAAAAGGTGTTTCCATATTTAGCAGTCACACTGGAAGTATTATCCAGAATTAGAAAGTACAAAATCGAGATAATTAGAGGTGTCGACCAATTCACACACCCTAGGTCTCGATCAGGAAATTAGTCGTTAGAGGGACCGTATGTACATGGTACTTAGAGGTCAAGTTCACTAAAGTCAATTCACCTGAAGTTGGGCCTCATGGGCTTGTGGCTAGACATCGACCATGAGGTGTGTGTACTCCTGAATTAATGGGAGATTAATTCTGGAGTGTTCAATTAAAAGTAGTTTATTGATTGGAGCAATCAATTAAATATTAATTGCTCATTAATTAAATCACATAAATGTGAGTCTGTGGCCAATTGATGGTGAACCTAGAGAGTCATACACAAGACAGTTGGAACTGTGATAATCAATTGTAGAAAGAATTGATTTAAAGGGTTAAATCAAAGTTAAGAATTAAAGGGTTAATTCTTGGAGAGAGAAAATTAATTATATTTATCTAATTATATAATATTTAATTAAAGGGTTAATTAAAGTATTAAATCTTTAATTAGATTTATTGGATCATTTAATTAAAGTGTTAAGTAAATGTTGGTCATTTAATTAAAGTGGTTAGTTAAATGACTTGGACTATTTAATTAGAAGAACTAATTAAATAGAGGGATGGGCCAACTTAACTAGTGGCCCATTAGCTAAGGAGATATAGGGTTTAAGATAAACTATAAATAAGAGTCTTAAAGACTCATAACCCTAAGGGAACTAACTAAGTGAGAAAAGCAAGGAAGCAAAACACATGACCCTAGCCTCTTTCTCTCCCTAGCCGCCGCCCCTCCCCTTTGCCCTAGCCGTCGCCGCCCTCAAACAACCTAGCCGCCGCCGTGGTTGTGTAGATCGGCCGTGCACCACCTCTCTCCACCTTCTCAATTTACATCTAGAGTTGGATCTTGATCCAACTCTCGAATCTGAAATGTTTCTTTCTTAGTTCTGAGCCTTAGGACTGAAGCAATCGTAGATGTAGCTGGTGTGGACTTATCTCTAGAGGCACAACACTTGGGGTGCTCTAGTGATCCGAAAAAGAAGACCGGAGAAACCACCACCTTGCCTGTAGTGAGGTAAAAATTACTTTTACCACCCTACTTATTTTAGTAATGGCTTGCTAAGATAAATTCAACCTTATTCATATATGCTAATAAGTGTTCCTGGGATTTGGAGTATGAATATTGAAAATTTTAAATTCCGCATCGTTGTATTTGACAATCATACCCAAAGAATCCCAACATTTCTAGCACTAGAAGAAAATCAAACATGGGATTTTAGTGCACAAAACACTTTTCGTTTTTCAACTTTTGAAAAATTGTAGTTCGGCCCCTAAATTTTTGAAAATTACATTTTGACACTTCAACTTTTGGAAATTACAAATCAGCCCCAAAATTTCCAGAAAGCATAAACTAACAAATATTTCCAGAAACTTTTGTTTATTGCAAACAGACCCTAAATTTGTATGGCAATTGCAAAAATAACCCCTAGCCGTACGTAAATTGCAAAACAATCCATATTTTTAAAAAGTCCAGAAAATACAAATTTGGTCCAAAATTGCAGAAAAACAAAATTTAACTTTATAACCAGATTTTCGACAAATCGCAATTTGCACATTAGCCCTTTAATTTTCAAAAATTGTAGTTTAGGCCCAAAAACGAATTATGCAAATATCCGAACACATAATATACAATAACAAGCAAGAATCAAATCATAGAACACAAACAAACAAATATACACATATAATTTGAAGTGTTCAGGCTTTTTTGTATGAGCATAGTGAATTTGGCTCTGATACCACTGTTGGGATTTCTTGGGGTATGATTGTCAAACAACTGTGGGGAATTTAAAATTTTTCATACAACCCAAAATCCTAGGATTTTTCAACTAGCTCATACGAATAGGTTTAATCAAATATACAACAATTGCATAGTAAAATAAGGGGTTAATTCGCAAATTACCTCACTACAGGCAAGGTGGTGATTTTTCCCGGTCTTCACTTCGTTCACTGAAGCACCCCACGTGTTGTGCCTTTAGAGTAGTCCATACCAGTAGGATGAGAGCAACACATTCAAACCAAGGCTAAAAACTATGAGAGAAGGCTTATCAATGGAGGAACTGGATCTAGATCCAACTCTAGGTGAAGGAGAGAGCAAGATGGAGAGGGGGCGGCTAGGGTTTTATTTTGCTTAGGGTTTTGAGTCTTGTCTTAACTCCTTTTTATTGTCACCTTCAAAGCCCCTTATGTGTAAGACTTGTTATTGGCCATTAATTAAATTGGCCCATGTCTTACATTAATTTAATCAAGCCCTTTAATTAAATTAGCCCAATTAATTCAATTAATTTTCTCTCTCTTTATTAATTAACTCTTTAATTAATATTTAATTAATTAGACTATCTAATTAATTATTTCTCTCACAGAACTAACTCTTTAATTCATTTGTTGATTTAAATCTTCAATTCAAATCTTTTTCCTTAATTGACTGTCACTGTCCAACTGTATTTTGTGTGACCCTCTGGGTTCACCATCAATTGGCTGTAGGCCCACGACTTTCGTGATTTAATTACTCCGATCAATTAAAACCTTTTAATTGACCACTGCAGAATTAATCTCCCATTAATTCAGGAGTACCGACACCTCATGGTCGATGTCTAGACACAAGCCCATGAGGCCCAACTTCAGGTGAATTGATATTAGTGAACCTTACCTCTTATAAGTAACATGTACATACAGTTCCTTTAACAACTAATTTCCCGATCGAGACCTAGGGTGTGTGAATTGATCGGCACCTCTAATTATCTCGATAATAATTCTAGTGTGACTGCTAAATTTGGAAACCTCTTTCCAAATCCGTCACCGACCATGGCCATGGGTTTCTCGGAACGTACAGGAAATTCCCTCATCCATTACAATGAGTCGGTAGATCCTATCTTGATGCTAACCATTCGCACATACGACTATACGTACCCAAAGTAGGCGCACTATGGTTAGGCTACCTGAATGGCTCCTAAAATCAAAGCAAGCACGCCCGTATGCCAAATTCGCCATAGCATCTCAAGTCTAAGGACTAAATCGTACACTATTATAAGTCTTGAGAAACATCCCATCACCGATATGCTTTATGAACTTTCACAATGGGTTTCTCTGTTCTGGTCGTTTGATGCGTTCGATCCCCTATCGAACCACCTAGTCATATGTGCTGACATCAAATGTCTTGTTCATGAAACTCTACAAATTTACTCCATGTGAATCATGCATAATCCTACAAGTCTTGACGTTTCCTTCGATAACCCGTCTCAACAGGAATATATGACTTGGAACACTTTTAAGATCACGACCTTAAAGACTGTTTCACGATGGCACTCAATACCGGAGTGAATCGTCCCATAGTCATAAGTAATCTCAGGGTTTCAACCAATCACTTAAATGTATACGCGAAAGATGAAGATGGCCATTAGTTTATCTTATTCACGCAATAAATAAATAAACTTTATGTATTAATTATAAAATCAAAAATTTGTCCAACATAAATAGTCCTATTACAAACTATTGTGTTGGCTTGTTGGGCACTATCCTATCATGCTAACGGATATGGAAATTTTATACTTTTTACAAATAAAAGTTCAAGACCTCGACCTACACTCAAACTCTAGAACTTGGGGGACTCTTGATGTACAAAGTCTGCGTCACCTGACGTGACACTCAACCTATTATTATAAAATAGAACCGCCTAAGACACGTGGCAAAAACAGACGTAATCGACTATATATATCTAGCAACTCACGTCGATTCTTATGCACAATCCGACATGGTAATCGTTGTCCAGTAAAACCCTCATAACCACTTACGGTTGGATTGAATCGAATAAAATGATCCATATCCAAATTTATATGTCATGTCACGATCCAACCCGGTAGTTGAAATCTAAAACTATAAATACCCCTCTTAAATGAGATAACAGGTACGCACTCTCTAAGCTATAAATACCTACTTTGATCTCACCTCTCTTATCTCGATACTGACTTAAGCATCAGAGGGTTATAGCCGGGTCACAACCGGTATTGACCTAACGTAGCCTTTTTTGATTACAGGTTAGGATCCCCTAAACAAATCGAGAAAAAGCTTGAATTACCTGCTAATCCTCATATTGACGAACAGTGTTTTAATTGACACCTAGACATAGACCATAGTATATAATTATACTAAAAACACACTCATAAGTACTCAATTGGAATTCTTTTAGGACTTGGAAACATTCATTAAGGGAATAAATATGGGCTGGAGATTTCAAAACTCGGAATTACATGCTAAGGAAATATCAGAAACTTGGAAAGCTCCATATAACTAAAATTTGGAAATAGAATTTGGGAATATTGGAAATTAAATTACACTTGGATTCCATAGAGTAATCGACTTGGTCAAGAAAATATAACAAGAGAAATGTTCTTTAATTTGTTTCCTTCAACTCGAAAATACTGCCGCGAGAATTGAAATTGGTCTTCACAGTTTTGGAAACAAGATAAAAGTCAGAAAATATGTAACTATACTGAGTTCGTGAGGAAGAAATGGTAAGATGCTATTTCCCACATTTTGTTCATAAAAGGGCCATATCATGTTGGGCCATTAATATGCTAAAGAAACAATTCATGCCTACGAATTCGTTGGATTCATTTCATTTTCTTTTTTGCTAAATAGGCTCCTTTTGGGAATTTAATTATAGTTGTTTGATTAATTTTGTCTGGCTTGCCTCGATGTGCAATTGGCTCGATGTAAAATAAAGTGAGTGCGGGCATGCCAATGTTTGTGCGTGCAAACATAATGGACATGTTATGATAAATATTAAGTATAGATCAATGCCCTGATAAGGCTAACTTCTAATCAATTGATTGTGGCGGAATAGGCAAACACTACCCCTGATTCTTTTCCATGCCTGCCTGGCCGCAGACTTAACAATTATGATAACCTTTTTGAAATGCCAAACTTTTGTAGCCAATTAATGGCCTACTCGAAACATCAATGAATTTGCAAACGAATCAGTTATCGAGTTAAGTATCAAGCAATCTAACATATTTCAACTTAATTTTCAATCCTGAACTAACAGACTGACAACTTATGAACAGGGACATTTTAAAATTACTTGATGTAAAACGTACATTGTAAATAAAATCAAAAGATGAAGGCCAAGTACTTCCATATATTGAATAAACTTAACGTTGATAGATGAAAGTACATGAAATCTAGCCTAACATGTTTCCCTAATTTACAAACATAGAGGAGTATGTAAAAACGTAATAAGACTCCTATGTTGGCATTTGATTGCCAAGGAGCTAATGAATCCCTTAAATCTTGATAAATTACTCCTTGATTGAAAGGGAACCCGCCAATTGAGTTGATATGTATCTTGCGCACCTTTGTTGACATAAAGGTAACATTGACAGCAGGTGACTGCCATCAATGGATTGCCCAACCTTGGCAGGTGGCTAGCAATCGGGCTCCTAACCAGTGGGTGGCCACTGGCAAGGGCATCTGTCGAGCAGGTGGCCACTCGAGATAGATATCAAGCAAGTGGCTACTTGATAACAAGCCCATCAACCAGATGGCTACTTGATGAGTTTACCATGTAAATACGTGGGCGGTCTGCAGCGTACCACTTGCTTGAAAACTAGCAGTTATCCTGAGGAACGGTTTCGCCGACGATGGAAGTAGCGTTGCAGCTTACTTTGAGAGACGCCGTGCTGAACTTCATGCGGTCATGTCCTGCGGTTGGCTGAGAACTAACAGCTGATATCGAGGAGTTGGTGTTGCTGACTGACTTGTAGAAGCAGGGTGCGTTGCTGGACTTCCGATGGGCATGATGCCGGATTTAGTGAAGAATGAAAAATTGATTGAGTAATTGATTGAGTGTTTTTTGCGCATATGACAATCCTTTTGTATTTAGAGGTCTTTGCGAAACTGATCTACTGGTGTTCTTCTAATTTTCCCATTATCACCAGAACCTCCACTACTTTGGCAATTGGTTCACCACGATCTCTCTCTGTACTTTCTTGACAGTTTGGCAATAGATCAGCAATTCAAACGTGTTCTTCCATGTATTGTAACTAACTTTGAGAGATTTTAGGAGTTGGTTGTGTTTAAACCATCTAGCCAGCTAATTACGTGGCCTATTGTTATTGTCTTTTAACAAATTATATTAATATTTAATTAAATGGCCATGTCTTCTATTTGGCCAATCTTAGGCCTTATCAAGTGAATGGGCCGTTACTCAATTATTATATTTGGGCCATTATATTATATTAATTAGTTAATATCATTTGGCCGAATTAATCTCTTGGGCTTTCACATAAAATAGTCTGACTGGGCTCGTTCTAATTCTACTTTATTGGGCCCGTTTTATGCCACAGCCTTATGCCGGCCCAATCCATTGTCGATCTAGCCTCTTATTAGGACATTATTTCCCGATAATCCGAATGTGATTTTTTGGGTACAAATAATGCCCCCGTAAGTCATATTTGATTGAATTAATTTGAACAATTAATTTAATCAAATTAGACTTAGCTTAAAATTTTTCTCCTTATGCTTAATTGGGTATTAATTTAGCCTGCTTACATGCTTTAATTTTAGCCTTAATTAGCTATAACTAGCTAGCCATAACTCCAAACTATCCATTCTCCTAGAAACTCTCAAGAGTCCCTAATCAATCAATTCCCTTTTTGGCCATGTTCAATTCCCGAACTCTTCTCTTTTCTCTCTCTTCTTTTCGGTCATATCTTTTCTTTTGTATATATCTGTTTTTTGTTGATTGGCCACAAGCCTATTTTAGTTTCTCTTTTTCCAATACACTCTTTCACCCATAAAACCCTTTCCCCTCTTCTTCTTCCCTTCTTCCTCACTTCTTCCTCTTCGCGAATACCCACCCACAGAGCCCAGATTTTTTTGCCATTAAGTTTTGAGCTCCTCTCCCTCTCTTTTCTTACCCACTATGTCTACTCGATCCAATACCCATTTTGAGAGGGTTGATGTATGTATCCTCACTAAATCCCTCGAAGAAACTCCGTTCGGTACCTCCATAGGCCCTTTCCACTCCGTTGTGGATGTTCCCTATTTCCGTACACCCCATTATGCTCCCTAGCGAAGCCCTACCCTTCTCTCACGGCCCAACCATTTTCAAATCTACTACTCGTGGCTGGCCTTGGGCTGGTTCCCCGATCCACTCTGACTGGCTTGAATGGTTTGTCGCGTCGAGAAACATGATGTGGAGGTATGGAAGAAAGCTGAAATTTACTCAACCATTGAATTCTGCAAGAAGGGTCTAGCTCTGAAGCTTCCCTTGATTAGGGTTGTTGCCCAATTATGGTGTTGGGCTGATAACACCTTCCATTTCGCCTATGGTTCCATGACCCTAACAATTCTTGATATCATGGCCATCAGTGGCCTAAGCCCGACAGGAGGTTACATCGATCCTCAACCGTTTGTGGGAGATGATGCCTTCCACTTCCCGATAGCCACTGGGGAAGATAACCAGTTTATCTAAGGTTATGGTCCAATCATCGGCAAATACAATGATCTTCATGACGCTGTGGCTATCACGCAACAAGAGCACAACCATTTCCTTGAAGTTCGTGGTAGATATTGATAACACCGTGAAAATGTCGTTATTACTTATCTGTTTAAGCCCAAAATATTTTGTTTTTATCCGAGTTTCTGTTTGTCTTTGCGTGTGTTCGTGCCCTTTTGTTCGGCCTTTGTTTGGTTTTTGTGTTTTTGTTCTCGTTTTGATCGTTTTCTCCGTGGTTTATAGGTATTGACATCTTAGAGAGATTCGGATATCAATGATGCGAGTCGCTCTACCCACCCCGCGAGTCAAGCTTGAGGTTCAAAGGAATTAGAACCCGGAGCGAATTGTACAAGAATGTAGATAGCTGCTCACTAGAACATGCATTAATATATCATAGATGATCCCAATGAGCTGAATTTTGGATATGTCATAGATGAGTGTGTTATCTATACTACGGACTTTACGGATCCGCAATCAGAGTTCGAAATCAAAAGATATCCTGCTCGGAAAAAAGTGCGGTAGAGCAGAAAATCTGAAGGAAAACGACGGCCTAAAGCTCGCCGCGGCGAGGTCGGACCTCGCGGCAACGAGGCCTGCAGCCATTTTCTGCGTGTTTTGAAGGGGTTTTTGTACATTTCCCCTTTTTCTCCCACTTGTAATTCAAACGCTTGAGGGGACTTTTTGGTCTTGTTTCCCTAGGTTAAGAGGCAAAAGAGAACACAACTTGCTATCCATCTCACAATTTTTTCCACTCTTGGCCTCCCTTTTCCTCTCAAGACTCCCTCAACCCTCTCTTTAGTTTTTCTTGCTTTTTCTTGTATTTGAAGACTCCACCAAGGGGGTGAGTTAATCACCACCCTTGGGGAGTGGTTGTGTGGTGATCAAAAGGGAGGAGAATCCTTGTCTCGATTCTATTTCGATTAGGTGATATCTTTCTATTTCCTAGTTATTTATGATTAGGAGATGAATATTGTTATTTCCTTTTTGGATGAATGATTGTGGATTTGAATTCTCCGGATTTATATATATTTATGTTATTGTTTGATTAAATGATGTATTGATGATTAGTATGGTGCTTATATGTGTTCGTTAATCCGATTCCGTGCTTATCGTTCATCTTATGGCTTGAAAACCTTTGGATATGAGAGTTTTTGATTCTTGATTGCTAGACATAGTGATTTTGAGGATTTAATTATGAATTTGGATTGTGATTCGATTCTAGGATAGACATATACCAAAGTCGCTTCATATTCGTTTAAGGTTTGAGTTTAATGCCATCGATTAGATTTTAGTCCATTTAGGCATAAATTGGATTAGTTTAATTTGATAGGTTGTTATGCCATCAGAAGATGCATACGAACATCATTTAATCCATGAGAAGCAACACGAGCATAATATATTAATTGTCGAGTCATTGTTATCGTCTGATTAGTTATGATTGATGTTGGGTTATGTTTGATTTGTTGGGTTTATTGTTTTATCGCACTTTTAACCATCAACCTTTAATGCAACCTAGACATAGGATGTTGAAGGTTAGGTGAGTGACGATTTGTGGATTTCAACCTAGGATATGCATATACCTAGTTTGGTCTGTGTTTGTATTATGGGTTCGTTCGTGAATGCATCAAATAACTTAGATTCTCTTTATTCGGGGATTCGGGTTAGTTTTAGATCCCGGGTGACAACGGTACGCCTTAGAATCCTCTTTTGGGTTCGGACTTTCCTTAGAGCATCGGTTGACAGCGATGTTCGTTATTGATCCGGAGATGGAGAGTTTGGGTAGATTGGTAGAGTTGAGTCAAACCGACAGAAAGACTTAACTAATTTGAACTCACAAACAACAACTAAATCCAGGATTGTTTTCATAGCTAACCTAACAATCGCATGATTTATCTGCTTTAACTAATAGCTTATGAATCCTCCTTACCGCGTAATTAACTCCCCATTTACTTGCTTTCGTAGTTAGATTTATTTTATCGCTCGTAGTTAAATAAAATCACCTTATCATATGTTTGGGTTCGATAATATTGTATCAAGCATTCTTAGATGAAATAAGCCGTCGATTGATTCGTTTATTCCCCTTTTACCCATTCGTGGGGATTCGATACTCGGTATGTACTTACCGTTTTATATTACTTGTAACGACCGTATACTTGCGCGATTACGTACTCGTATTTGGAGAGTAACAAGTTTTTGGCGCCATTGCCGGGGAGTGTGGTAACGTGCAGAGTAAATGACGATATTGATTGTTAGTTTTGTGTTTAATAGCTTGATACTTCGTGCTAATTTGATCTTTTTATTTTTTTGCGAGGTTCGATTGGCTTATTGCGAAGAGCTTAAGGATTTTGATGAGCCTGTTTTGTGGAATCATGGACAACGGGAGTAGTTTTTGTGACAATCAAATCATCCCTCGTATCAAGTCAAGCTTGTGACTTAAAACAAGCAATCTTTCCCTTTTTCATCGTCATGTTTTGTCTCGTTTTGTTTTGTTTTTGTTTTTGTTGTTTTGTAGGTGATGATTGTGCATGATAAAGAAGTAATGGCAACCATGATTGAGGATTCAAGACGGAAGTTAACCACGGGATGCACGGACTCCATGATCGACAGAATGGCGTAACCTTTACATTTTTGCATTCCGTTTGGTTTATTTTGCACTTACAATGCTATATCTATATGTCCGTACTTGATTGGTTTTAATTATCCATGCTTGCTTGAATTGGATAGAGCCGTGCTCGATCATTTACCTTGTTGTTTCTTTGTTTTGTTTTGTTTTTTTTTGTTTGTCTTTCCTCTGTGTGCTTGTGTGGTTGTCGTGTCGACCTCCCTCCATTTTTCTCAATTCACACAATGGGGACATTGTGCGTTTTAAGTTTGGGAGAGAGAGGTCGCAAGTACTTGCATACATGCTAGGTCGAGCCGCCAAAAATTTTCAAATTCTTATTATTATTTGAGTATGCTTCTACAGAATTTGAGCACATTGGCTAAAGTTAGATTGTATTTGAGGTGGATAAAGAACTTTAGTGATAATATGATCTAGGACTCCTCTTACGTAACTTAGTTTCTCTCTAAACTTTAGTTTGAAAACTAAGTGTGAAGAGAGCAAAATGACTTAAATTTGGGGGAGTCAACCCTTTTCAATAATGAAAAATCTTTGAACACAGCTCTTAAAAGAAATGAGTAGAGAAGTTGCTAAAATGGATGCACTTCTATGAGAGAAAAGAAAGGCTAAGCCTTCATTGATGAAATTCAAGAATCATTCTTGTAATAACTCTATGTCATTATAATTGTGCAAGTTTTGTAGTGAAAAATTCAAATGTAATGCACAAAGGAAAGGAATGGTGCTAGTAGCCCACAAAGTCGAATGTTTAGAAAAACAAGCAACCATCAATAGTGCTAGATTTGTATTGTAATATCATTGTAAAGCACAAAGTGCTATGTTATCATTGTAAATCATAAGAAAAGCAATTATATGAGGAAGAGCTAGGGACTAATATTGTCAATTAGTTCAAGAATAGGGAAAACACTCTTAAATTACCTACAACTTAGTTTCACGCTGTGATTGGAGCTTAAGGTTTGAAACCTAAGGTTAGGAGATAGTCTAAGTTAACGTGAAGAGACCATGCAAGTAGAACCGATGATTTTAATCTATTGGGGCGTATTCACCTAAAATAAAACCTAGCCGAAGTCATCACACACACACGTGGAGCTTGTTTAAAGAATAATTTGAAAGTGTTATGCTTTGGCATTTTGATCTTAAGCATGCACGTTTAGTACTTGTTTTGTTTTCTTTGCTCGAGGACGAGCTAGTGTTTAAGTTTGGGGGTGTTGATAACGCCGTGAAAACGTCGTTATTACCTATCTCTTTAAGCCCAAAATATCTTGTTTTTATCCGGGTTTTTGTTTGTCTTTGCGTGTGTTCGTGTCTTTTGTGCTTTTGGCCCTTTTGTTCGGCCTTTGTTTGGTTTTTGTGTTTTGTTCTCGTTTTGATCGTTTTCTCCGTGGTTTGTAGGTATTGACATCTTAGAGAGATTCGGAGTTACGTATCAATGATGCAAGTCGCTCTACCCATCCCGCGAGTCAGGCTTGAACTTCAAAGGAATTAGAACCCGGAGCGAATTGTACAAGAATGTAGATAGCTGCTCACTAGAACATGCATTAATATATCATGGATGATCCAAATGAGCTTAATTTTGGATATGTCATATATGAGTGTGTTATCTACACTACGGACTTTACGGATCCGCAATCGGAGTTCGGAATCAAAAGATATGCTGCTCGGAAAAAAGTGCGGCAAGGCAGAAAATCTGAAGGAAACCTACGGCCTAAAGCTCGCCGCGGCGAGATCGGACCTCGCGGCAGCGAGGCCTGCTGCTATTTTCTACGTGTTTTGAAGGGGTTTTTGTACATTGCCCCTTTTTCCCCCACTTCTAATTCAAACCCTTGAGGGGACTTTTTGGTCTTGTTTCCCTAGGTTAAGAGGCAAAAGAGGACACAACTTGCTATCCATCTCACAATATTTTCCACTCTTGGCCTCCCTTTTCCTCTCAAGCCTCACTCAACCCTCTCTTTAGTTTTTCTTTCTTTTTCTTGTATTTGAAGACTCCACCAAGGGGGTGAGTTAATCACCACCCTTGGGGAGTTGTTGTGTGGTGATCAAAAGGGAAGAGAATCCTTGTCTCGATTCTATTTCGATTAGGTGATATCTTTCTATTTCCTAGTTATTTATGATTAGGAGATGAATATTGTTATTTCCTTTTTGGATGAATGATTGTGGATTTGATATATATATATATATATATATATATATATATATATATATATATATTTATGTTATTGTTTGATTAAATGATGTCTTGATGATTAGTATGGTGCTTATATGTGTTCGTTAATCCGATTCCGTACTTATCGTTCATCTTATGGTTTGACAACCTTTGTAGATGAGAGTTATTGATTCTTGATTGCTAGACATAGTTATTTTGAGGATTTGATTATGAATTTGGATTGTGATTCGATTCTAGGATAGACATATACCTAAGTCGTTTCATATTCGTTTAAGGTTTGAGTTTAATGCCATCGAATAGATTTTAGTCCATTTAGGCATAAATTGGATTAGTTTAATTTGATAGGTTGGTATGCCATCGGAAGATGCATACGAACATCATTGAATCCTTGAGTAGCAACACGAGCATAATATATTAATTGTCGAGTCATTGTTATCGTCTGATTTGTTATGATTGATGTTGGGTTATGTTTGATTTGTTGGGTTTATTGTTTTATCGCACTTTTGACCATCAACCTTTAATGCAACCTAGACATAGGATGTTGAAGGTTAGGTGAGTGA
Source organism: Penstemon barbatus (assembly GCA_003313485.2). NCBI lineage: Eukaryota > Viridiplantae > Streptophyta > Magnoliopsida > Lamiales > Plantaginaceae > Penstemon > Penstemon barbatus. Next base: position 34,184,076 of record CM064879.1, on the reverse strand, counting down.
CGGTTTGTGGATTTCAACCTAGGATAGGCATATACCTAGTTTGGAGAGTAACTAGTTTTTGGCGCCGTTGCCGGGAAGTGTGGTAACGTGCGGAGTAAATGACGATATTGATGGTTAGTTTTGTGTTTAATAGCTTGATACTTCGTGCTAATTTTGATCTTTTTATTTTTTTGCGAGGTTCGATTGGCCTATTGCGAAGAGCTTAAGGATTTTGATGAGCCTGTTTTATGGAATCATGGACAACGGGAGTAGTTTTTGTGAGAATCAAATCATCCCTCGTATCAAGTTAAGCTTGTGACTTAAAACAAGCACTCTTTCCCTTTTTCATCGTCTTGTTTTGTCTCGTTTTGTTTTGTTTTTGTTTTTGTTGTGTTGTAGGTGATGATTGTGCATGATAAAGAAGTAATGGCAAGCATGATTGAGGATTCAAGACGGAAGTTAACCACGGGATGCACGAACTCCATTATCGACAGAAGGGCGTAACCTTTACATTTTTGCATTCCGTTTGGTTTATTTTGCGCTTACAATGCTATATCTATATGTCCGTACTTGATTGGTTTTAATTATCCATGCTTGCTTGAATTGGATAGAGCTGTGCTCGATCATTTACCTTGTTGTTTCTTTGTTTTGTTTTTGTTTTTTTGTTTGTCTTTCCTCTGTGTGCTTGTGTGGTTATCGTGTCGACCTCCCTCCATTTTTCTCAATTCACACAATGGGGACATTGTGCGTTTTAAGTTTGGGGGAGTGAGGTCGCAAGTACTTGCATACATGCTAGGTCGACCCGCCAAAATTTTTCAAATTCTTATTTTATTTGAGTATGCTTCTACAAAGTTTGAGCACATTGGCTAAGGCTAGATTGTATTTGAGGTGGATAAAGAACTTTAGTGATAATATGATCTAGGACTCCTCTTGCGTAACTTAGTTTCTCTCCAAACTTTAGTTTGAAAACTAAGTGTGAAGAGAGCAAAATGACTTAAATTTGGGGGAGTGAACCCTTTTCAAGAATGAAAAACCTTTGAACACCTAGCTCTTAAAAGAAATGAGCAGAGAAGTTGCTAAAATGTATACACTTCTATGAGAGGAAAGAAAGGCTAAGCCTTCATTGATGAAATTCAGGAATCATTTTTGTAATAACTCTATGTCATTATAATTGTGCAAGTTTTGTAGTGAAAAATTCAAATGTAATGCACAAAGGAAAGGAATGGTGCTAGTAGCCCACAAAGTCGAATGTTTAGAAAAACAAGCAACCATCAATAGTGCTAGATTTGTATTGTAATATCATTGTAAAGCACAAAGTGCTATGTCATTATTGTAAATCATAAGAATAGCAATTATGTGAGGAAGAGCTAGGGACTAATATTGTCAATTAGTTCAAGAATAGGGAAAACACTCTTAAATTACCTACAACTTAGTTTCGCGCTGTGATTGGAGCTTAAGGTTTAAAACCTAAGTTAGGAGATAGTCTAAGTTAACGTGAGGAGACCATGCAAGTAGAACCGATGATTTTAATCTATTGGGGCGTATTCACCTAAAATAAAACCTAGCCGAAGTCATCACACACACACGTGGAGCTTGTTTAAAGAATAATTTGAAAGTGTTAAGCTTTGGCATTTTGATCTTAAGCATGCACGTTTAGTACTTGTTTTGTTTTCTTTGCTCGAGGACGAGCAAGTGTTTAAGTTTGGGGATGTTGATAACGCCGTGAAAACGTCGTTATTACCTATCTCTTTAAGCCCAAAATATTAGAGAGATTCGGAGTTGCGTATCAATGATGCGAGTCGCTCTACCCACCCCGCGAGTCAAGCTTGAGCTTCAAAGGAATTAGAACCCGGAGCGAATTGTACAAGAATGTAGATAGCTGCTCACTAGAACATGCATTAATATATCATGGATGATCCAAATGAGCTTAGTTTTGGATATGTCATAGAAGAGTGTGTTATCTATACTACGGACTTTACGGATCCGCAATCAGAGTTCGGAATCAAAAGATATGCTATTCTGAAAAAAGTGCGGCAGAGCAGAAAATCTGAAGGAAACCAACGGCCTAAAGCTCGCCGCGGCGAGGTCGGACCTCGCGGCAGCGAGGCCTGCTGCTATTTTCTACGTGTTTTGAAGGGGTTTTTTGTACATTGCCCCTTTTTCCCACACTTGTAATTCAAACCCTTGACGGGACTTTTTGGTCTTGTTTCCCTAGGTTAATAGGCAAAAGACGACACAACTTGCTATCCATCTCACAATCTTTTCCACTCTTGGCCTCCCTTTTCCTCTCAAGCCTCACTCAACCCTCTCTTTAGTTTTTCTTGCTTTTTCTTGTATTTGAAGACTCCACCAAGGGGGTGAGTTAATCACCACCCTTGGGGTGTGGTTGTGTGGTGATCAAAAGGGAGGAGAATCCTTGTCTCGATTCTATTTCGATTAGGTGATATCTTTCTATTTCCTAGTTATTTATGATTAGGAGATGAATATTGTTATTTCCTTTTTCGATGAATGATTGTGGATTTGAATTCTCCGGATATATATATATATATATATATATATATATATATATATATATATATATATATATATATATATATATATATATATATGTTATTGTTTGATTAAATGATGTCTTGATGATTAGTATGGTGCTTATATGTGTTCGTTAATCCGATTCCGTACTTATCGTTCATCTTATGGTTTGACAACCTTTGGAGATGAGAGTTATTGATTCTTGATTGCTAGACATAGTGATTTTGAGGATTTGATTATGAATTTGGATTGTGATTCGATTCTAGGATAGACATATACCTAAGTCGTTTCATATTTGTTTAAGGTTTGAGTTTAATGCCATCGAATAGATTTTAGTCCATTTAGGCATAAATTGGATTAGTTTAATTTGATAGGTTGGTATGCCATCGGAAGAGTCATTGTTATCGTCTGATTTGTTATGATTGATGTTGGGTTATGTTTGATTTGTTGGGTTTATTGTTTTATCGCACTTTTGACCATCAACCTTAAATGCAACCTAGACATAGGATGTTGAAGGTTAGGTGAGTGAAGATTTGTGGATTTCAACCTAGGATAGGCATATACCTAGTTTGGTCCGTGTTTGTATGATGGGTTCGTTCGTGAATGCATCAAATAACTTAGATTTTCTTTGCGTGTTAGGAGATAGTCTAAGTTAACGTGAGGAGACCATGCAAGTAGAACCGATGATTTTAATCTATTGGGGCGTATTCACCTAAAATAAAACCTAGTCGAAGTCATCACACACACCTGTGGAGCTTGTTTAAAGAATAATTTGAAAGTGTTAAGCTTTGGCATTTTGATCTTAAGCATGCACGTTTAGTACTTGTTTTGTTTTCTTTGCTCGAGGACGAGAAAGTGTTTAAGTTTGGGGGTGTTGATAACGCCATGAAAACGTCGTTATTACCTATCTCTTTCAGCCCAAAATATCTTGTTTTTATTCGATTGGCTTATTTCGAAGAGCTTAAGGATTTTGATGAGCCTGTTTTGTGGAATCATGGACAACGGGAGTAGTTTTTGTGACAATCAAATCATCCCTCCTGTCAAGTCAAGCTTGTGACTTAAAACAAGCACTCTTTCCCTTTTTCATTGTCTTGTTTTGTCTCGTTTTGTTTTGTTTTTGTTTTTGTTGTGTTGTAGGTGATGATTGTGCATGATAAAGAAGTAATGGCAAGCATGATTGAGGATTCAAGACGGAAGTTAACCACGGGTTGCACGGACTCCATGATCGACAGAAGGGCATAACTTTTACATTTTTGCATTCTGTTTGGTTTATTTTGCGCTTGCAATGCTATATCTATATGTCCGTACTTGATTGGTTTTAATTATCAATGCTTGCTTGAATTGGATAGAGCCGTGCTCGATCATTTACCTTGTTGTTTCTTTGTTTTGTTTTTGTTTTTTTTGTTTGTCTTTCCTCTGTGTGCTTGTGTGGTTGTCGTGTCGACCTCCCTCCATTTTTCTCAATTCACACAATGGGGACATTGTGCGTTTTAAGTTTGGGAGAGAGAGGTCGCAAGTACTTGCATACATGCTAGGTCGAGCCGCCAAAAATTTTCAAATTCTTATTATTATTTGAGTATGCTTCTACAGAATTTGAGCACATTGGCTAAAGTTAGATTGTATTTGAGGTGGATAAAGAACTTTAGTGATAATATGATCTAGGACTCCTCTTGCGTAACTTAGTTTCTCTCCAAACTTTAGTTTGAAAACTAAGTGTGAAGAGAGCAAAATGACCTAAATTTAGGGGAGTGAACCATTTTCAAGAATGAAAAACCTTTGAACACCTAGCTCTTAAAAGAAATGAGTACAGAAGTTGCTAAAATATATGCACTTGTGTGAGAGAAAAGAAAGGCTAAGCCTTCATTGATGAAATTCAGGAATCATTTTTGTAATAACTCTATGTCATTATAATTGTGCAAGTTTTGTAGTGAAAAATTCAAATGTAATGCACAAAGGAAAAGAATGGTGCTAGTAGCCCACAAAGTCGAATGTTTAGAAAAACAAGCAATCATCAATAATGCTAGATTTGTATTGTAATATCATTGTAAAGCACAAAGTGCTATGTTATCATTGTTAATCATAAGAAAAGCAATTATGTGAGGAAGAGCTAGGGACTAATATTGTCAATTAGTTCAAGAATAGGGAAAACACTCTTAAATTACCTACAACTTAGTTTCACGCTGTGATTGGAGCTTAAGGTTTGAAACCTAAGGTTAGGAGATAGTCTATGTTAACGTGAGGAGACCATGCAAGTACAACCGATGATTTTAATCTATTAGGGCGTATTCACCTAAAATAAAACCTAGCCGAAGTCATCACACACACACGTGGAGTTTGTTTAAAGAATAATTTGAAAGTGTTAAGCTTTTGCATTTTGATCTTAAGCATGCACGTTTAGTACTTATTTTGTTTTCTTTGCTCGAGGACGAGCAAGTGTTTAAGTTTTGGGGTGTTGATAACGCCGTGAAACCGTCATTATTACCTATCTCTTTAAGCCCAAAATATCTTTTTTTTATCCGAGTTTCTGTTTGTCCTTGCGTGTGTTCGTGTCTTTTGTGCTTTTGGCCCTTTTGTTCGGCCTTTGTTTGGTTTTTGTGTTTTTGTTCTCGTTTTGATCGTTTTCTCCGTGATTTGTAGGTATTGACATCTTAGAGAGATTCGGAGTTGCGTATCAATGATGCGAGTCACTCTACCCACCCCGCGAGTCAAGCTTGAGCTTCAAAGGAATTAGAACCCGGAGCGAATTGTACAACAATGTAGATAGCTGCTCACTAGAACAGGGATTAATATATCATGGATGATCCAAATGAGCTGAATTTTGGATATGTCATAGATGAGTGTGTTATCTATACTACGGACTTTACGGATCCGCAATCGGAGTTCGGAATCAAAGGATATGCTGCTCAGAAAAAAGTGCGGCAGAGCAGAAAATCTGAAGGAAACCTACGGCCTAAAGCTCGCCGCGGCAAGGTCGGACCTCGCGGCCGCGAGGCCTGCTGCCATTTTCTGCGTGTTTCGAAGGGGTTTTTTTTACATTGCCCCTTTTTCCCCCACTTGTAATTCAAACCCTTGAGGGGACTTTTTGGTCTTGTTTCCCTAGGTTAAGAGGCAAAAGAGGACACAACTTGCTATCCATATCACAATCTTTTCCACTCTTGGCCTCCCTTTTCCTCTCAAGCCTTCCTAAACCCTCTCTTTAGTTTTTCTTGCTTTTTCTTGTATTTGAAGACTCCACCAAGGGGGTGAGTTAATCACCACCCCTGGGGAGTGGTTGTGTGGTGATCAAAAGGGAGGAGAATCCTTGTCTCGATTCTATTTCGATTAGTTGATATCTTTCTATTTCCTAGTTATTTATGATTAGGAAATGAATATTGTTATTTCCTTTTCGGATGAATTATTGTGGATTTGAATTCTCCGGATTTATATATATTTATGTTATTGTTTGATTAAATGATGTCTTGATGATTAGTATGGTGCTTATATGTGTTCGTTAATCCGATTCCGTGCTTATCGTTCATCTTATGGTTTGTCAACATTTGGAGATGAGAGTTATTCATTCTTGATTGCTAGACATAGTGATTTTGAGGATTTAATTATGAATTTGGATTGTGACTCGATTCTAGGATAGACATATACCTAAGTCGTTTCATATTCGTTTAAGGTTTGAGTTTAATGCCATCGATTAGATTTTAGTCCATTTAGGCATAAATTGGATTTGTTTAATTTGATAGGTTGGTATGCCATCGGAAGATGCATACGAACATCATTGAATCCTTGAGTAGCAACACGAGCATAATATATTAATTGTCGAGTCATTGTTATCGTCTGATTAGTTATGATTGATGTTGGGTTATGTTTGATTTGTTGGGTTTATTGTTTTATCGCACTTTCGACCATCAACCTTTAATGCAACCTAGACATAGGATGTTGAAGGTCAGGTGAGTGAAGATTTGTGGATTTCAACCTAGGATAGGCATATACCTAGTTTGGTCCGTGTTAGTATTATGGGTTCGTTCGTGAATGCATCAAATAACTTAGATTCTCTTTATTCGGGGATTCGGGTTAGTTTTAGGTCCCGGGTGACAATGGTACGCCTTAGAATCCTCTTTTGGGTTCGGACTTTCCTTACAGTATCGGTTGACAGTGATGTTCGTTATTGATCCGGAGATGGATAGTTTGGGTAGATTGGTAGAGTTTAGTCAATCCGACAGGGAGACTTAACTAATTTGAACTCACAAACAACAACTAAATCTAGGATTATTTTCATAGCTAACCTAACAATCGCATGATTTATTTGCTTTAACTAATAGCTTATGAATCCTCCTTACCGCGTAATTAACTCCCCATTAACTTGCTTTCGTAGTTAGATTTATTTTATCGCTCGTAGTTAAATAAAATCACCCTTATCATATGTTTGGGTTCGATAATATTGTATCAAGCATTCTTAGATGAAATAGGCCGTCGATTGATTCGTTTATTCCCCATTTACCCATTCGTGGGGATTCGATACTCGGTATGTACTTACCGTTTTATATTACTTGTAACAATCGTATACTTGCGCGATTACGTACTCGTATTTGGAGAGTAACAAGTTTCTTTGTTTTGTTTTTGTTTTTTTTGTTTGTCTTTCCTCTGTGTGCTTGTGTGGTTGTCGTGTCGACCTCCCTCCATTTTTCTCAATTCACACAATCGGGACATTGTGCGTTTTAAGTTAGGGGGAGAGAGGTCGCAAGTACTTGCATACATGCTAGGTCGACCCGCCAAAATTTTTCAAATTCTTATTATTATTTGAGTATGCTTCTACAAAATTTGAGCACATTGGCTAAGGCTAGATTGTATTTGAGGTGGATAAAGAACTTTAGTGATAATATGATCTAGGACTCCTCTTGCGTAACTTAGTTTCTCTCCAAACTTTAGTTTGAAAACTAAGTGTGAAGAGAGCAAAATGACTTAAATTTGGGGGAGTGAACCCTTTTCAAGAATGAAAAACCTTTGAACACCTAGCTCTTAAAAGAAATGAGTAGAGAAGTTGCTAAAATGTATGCACTTGTATGAGAGAAAAGAAAGGCTAAGCCTTCATTGATGAAATTCAGGAATCATTTTTGTAATAACTCTATGTCATTATAATGTGCAAGTTTTGTAGTGAAAAATTTAAATGTAATACACAAAGGAAAGGAATGGTGTTAGTAGCCCACAAAGTCGAATGTTTAAAAAAACAAGCAACCATCAATAGTGCTAGATTTGTATTGTAATATCATTGTAATGCACAAAGTGCTATGTTATCATTGTAAATCATAAGAAAAGCAATTATGTAAGGAAGAGCTAGGGACTAATATTGTCAATTAGTTCAAGAATAGGGAGAACACTCTTAAATTACCTACAACTTAGTTTCACGATGTGATTGGAGCTTAAGGTTTGAAACCTAAGGTTAGGAGATAGTCTAAGTTAACGTGAGGAGACCATGAAAGTAGAACCGATGATTTTAATCTATTGGGGCGTATTCACCTAAAATAAAACCTATCCGAAGTCATCACACACACACGTGGAGCTTGTTTAAAGAATAATTTGAAATTGTTAAGCTTTGGCATTTTGATCTTAAGCATGCACGTTTAGTACTTTTTTTGTTTTCTTTGCTCGAGGACGAGCAAGTGTTTAAGTTTGGGGGTGTTGATAACGCCGTGAAAACGTCGTTATTACCTATCTCTTTAAGCCCAAAATATCTTGTTTTTATCCGAGTTTCTGTTTGTCTTTGCGTGTGTTCGTGTATTTTGTGCTTTTGGCCCTTTTGTTCGGCCTTTGTTTGGTTTTTGTGTTTTTGTTCTCGTTTTGATCGTTTTCTCCGTGGTTTTTAGGTATTGACATCTTAGAGAGATTCGGAGTTGCGTATCAATGATGCGAGTCGCTCTACCCACCCCGCGAGTCAAGCTTGAGCTTCAAAGGAATTAGAACCCGGAGCGAATTGTACAAGAACGTAGATAGCTGCTCACTAGAACATGCATTAATATATCATGGATGATCCAAATGAGCTTAATTTTTGATATGTCATAGATGAGTGTGTTATCCAAACTACGGACTCTACGGATCCGCAATCGGAGTTCGAAATCAAAAGATATGCTGCTCGGAAAAAAGTGCGGCAGAGCAGAAAATCTGAAGGAAACCTACGGCCTAAAGCTCGCCGCGGCGAGGTCGGACCTCGCGGCAGCGAGGCCTACTGCTATTTTCTACGTGTTTTGAAGGGTTTTTGGTACATTGCCCCTTTTTACCCCACTTGTAATTCAAACCCTTGAGGACACTTTTTGGTCTTGTTTCTCTAGGTTAAGAGGCAAAAGAGGACACAACTTGCTATCCATCTCACAATCTTTTCCACTCTCGGCCTCCCTTTTCCTCTCAAGCCTCCCTCAACCCCCTCTTTAGTTTTTCTTGCTTTTTCTTGTATTTGAAGACTCCACCAAGGGGTGAGTTAATCACCACCCTTGGGGAGTGGTTGTGTGGTGATCAAAAGGGAGGAGAATCCTTGTCTCGATTCTATTTCGATTAGGTGATATCTTTCTATTTCCTAGTTATTTATGATTAGGAGATGAATATTGTTATTTCCTTTTTGGATGAATGATTGTGGATTTGAATTCTCCGGATATATATATATATATATATATTTATGTTATTTTTTGATTAAATGATGTCTTGATGATTAATATGGTGCTTATATGTGTTCGTTAATCCGATTCCGTACTTATTGTTCATCTTATGGTTTGACAACATTTGGAGATGAGAGTTATTGATTCTTGATTGCTAGACATAGTGAATTTGAGGTTTTGATGATGAATTTGGATTGTGATTCGATTCTAGGATAGACATATACCTAAGTCGTTTCATATTCGTTTAAGGTTTGAGTTTAATGCCATCGATTAGATTTTAGTCCATTTAGGCATAAATTGGATTTGTTTAATTTGATAGGTTGGTATGCCATCGGAAGATGCATACGAACATCATTGAATCCTTGAGTAGCAACACGAGCATAATATATTAATTGTCGAGTCATTGTTATCGTCTGATTAGTTATGATTGATGTTGGGTTATGTTTGATTTGTTGGGTTTATTGTTTTATCGCACTTTCGACCATCAACCTTTAATGCAACCTAGACATAGGATGTTGAAGGTCAGGTGAGTGACGATTTGTGGATTTCAACCTAGGATAGGCATATACCTAGTTTGGTCCGTGTTAGTATTATGGGTTCGTTCGTGAATGCATCAAATAACTTAGATTCTCTTTATTCGGGGATTCGGGTTAGTTTTAGGTCCCGGGTGACAATGGTACGCCTTAGAATCCTCTTTTGGGTTCGGACTTTCCTTACAGTATCGGTTGACAGTGATGTTCGTTATTGATCCGGAGATGGATAGTTTGGGTAGATTGGTAGAGTTTAGTCAATCCGACAGGGACACTTAACTAATTTGAACTCACAAACAACAACTAAATCTAGGATTATTTTCATAGCTAACCTAACAATCGCATGATTTATTTGCTTTAACTAATAGCTTATGAATCCTCCTTACCGCGTAATTAACTCCCTATTTACTTGCTTTCGTAGTTAGATTTATTTTATCGCTCGTAGTTAAATAAAATCACCCTTATCATATGTTTGGGTTCGATAATATTGTATCAAGCATTCTTAGATGAAATAGGCCGTCGATTGATTCGTTTATTCCCCTTTTACCCATTCGTGGGGATTCGATACTCGGTATGTACTTACCGTTTTATATTACTTGTAACAACCGTATACTTGCGCGATTACGTACTCGTATTTGGAGAGTAACAAGTTTCTTTGTTTTGTTTTTGTTTTTTTTGTTTGTCTTTCCTCTGTGTGCTTGTGTGGTTGTCGTGTCGACCTCCCTCCATTTTTCTCAATTCACACAATGGGGACATTGTGCGTTTTAAGTTAGGGGGAGAGAGGTCGCAAGTACTTGCATACATGCTAGGTCGACCCGCCAAAATTTTTCAAATTCTTATTATTATTTGAGTATGCTTCTACAAAATTTGAGCACATTGGCTAAGGCTAGATTGTATTTGAGGTGGATAAAGAACTTTAGTGATAATATGATCTAGGACTCCTCTTGCGTAACTTAGTTTCTCTCCAAACTTTAGTTTGAAAACTAAGTGTGAAGAGAGCAAAATGACTTAAATTTGGGGGAGTGAACCCTTTTCAAGAATGAAAAACCTTTGAACACCTAGCTCTTAAAAGAAATGAGTAGAGAAGTTGCTAAAATGTATGCACTTGTATGAGAGAAAAGAAAGGCTAAGCCTTCATTGATGAAATTCAGGAATCATTTTTGTAATAACTCTATGTCATTATAATGTGCAAGTTTTGTAGTGAAAAATTTAAATGTAATACACAAAGGAAAGGAAAGGTGTTAGTAGCCCACAAAGTCGAATGTTTAGAAAAACAAGCAACCATCAATAGTGCTAGATTTGTATTGTAATATCATTGTAATGCACAAAGTGCTATGTTATCATTGTAAATCATAAGAAAAGCAATTATGTGAGGAAGAGTTAGGGACTAATATTGTCAATTAGTTCAAGAATAGGGAGAACACTCTTAAATTACCTACAACTTAGTTTCACGATGTGATTGGAGCTTAAGGTTTGAAACCTAAGGTTAGGAGATAGTCTAAGTTAACGTGAGGAGACCATGAAAGTAGAACCGATGATTTTAATCTATTGGGGCGTATTCACCTAAAATAAAACCTAGCCGAAGTCATCACACACACACGTGGAGCTTGTTTAAAGAATAATTTGAAATTGTTAAGCTTTGGCATTTTGATCTTAAGCATGCACGTTTAGTACTTTTTTTGTTTTCTTTGCTCGAGGACGAGCAAGTGTTTAAGTTTGGGGGTGTTGATAACGCCGTGAAAACGTCGTTATTACCTATCTCTTTAAGCCCAAAATATCTTGTTTTTATCCGAGTTTCTGTTTGTCTTTGCGTGTGTTCGTGTATTTTGTGCTTTTGGCCCTTTTGTTCGGCCTTTGTTTGGTTTTTGTGTTTTTGTTCTCGTTTTGATCGTTTTCTCCGTGGTTTGTAGGTATTGACATCTTAGAGAGATTCGGAGTTGCGTATCAATGATGCGAGTCGCTCTACCCACCCCGCGAGTCAAGCTTGAGCTTCAAAGGAATTAGAACCCGGAGCGAATTGTACAAGAACGTAGATAGCTGCTCACTAGAACATGCATTAATATATCATGGATGATCCAAATGAGCTTAATTTTTGATATGTCATAGATGAGTGTGTTATCCAAACTACGGACTCTACGGATCCGCAATCGGAGTTCGGAATCAAAAGATATGCTGCTCGGAAAAAAGTGCGGCAGAGCAGAAAATCTGAAGGAAACCTACGGCCTAAAGCTCGCCGCGGCGAGGTCGGACCTCGCGGCAGCGAGGCCTGCTGCTATTTTCTACGTGTTTTGAAGGGTTTTTGGTACATTGCCCCTTTTTACCCCACTTGTAATTCAAACCCTTGAGGAGACTTTTTGGTCTTGTTTCTCTAGGTTAAGAGGCAAAAGAGGACACAACTTGCAATCCATCTCACAATCTTTTCCACTCTTGGCCTCCCTTTTCCTCTCAAGCCTCCCTCAACCCCCTCTTTAGTTTTTCTTGCTTTTTCTTGTATTTGAAGACTCCACCAAGGGGTGAGTTAATCACCACCCTTGGGGAGTGGTTGTGTGGTGATCAAAAGGGAGGAGAATCCTTGTCTCGATTCTATTTCGATTAGGTGATATCTTTCTATTTCTTAGTTATTTATGATTAGGAGATGAATATTGTTATTTCCTTTTTGGATGAATGATTGTGGATTTGAATTCTCCGGATATATATATATATATATATATATATATATATATATATTTATGTTATTTTTTGATTAAATGATGTCTTGATGATTAATATGGTGCTTATATGTGTTCGTTAATCCGATTCCGTACTTATCGTTCATCTTATGGTTTGACAACATTTGGAGATGAGAGTTATTGATTCTTGATTGCTAGACATAGTGAATTTGAGGTTTTGATGATGAATTTGGATTGTGATTCGATTCTAGGATAGACATATACCTAAGTCGTTTCATATTCGTTTAAGGTTTGAGTTTAATGCCATCGATTAGATTTTAGTCCATTTAGGCATAAATTGGATTTGTTTAATTTGATAGGTTGGTATGCCATCGGAAGATGCATACGAACATCATTGAATCCTTGAGTAGCAACACGAGCATAATATATTAATTGTCGAGTCATTGTTATCGTCTGATTAGTTATGATTGATGTTGGGTTATGTTTGATTTGTTGGGTTTATTGTTTTATCGCACTTTCGACCATCAACCTTTAATGCAACCTAGACATAGGATGTTGAAGGTCAGGTGAGTGACGATTTGTGGATTTCAACCTAGGATAGGCATATACCTAGTTTGGTCCGTGTTAGTATTATGGGTTCGTTCGTGAATGCATCAAATAACTTAGATTCTCTTTATTCGGGGATTCGGGTTAGTTTTAGGTCCCGGGTGACAATGGTACGCCTTAGAATCCTCTTTTGGGTTCGGACTTTCCTTACAGTATCGGTTGACAGTGATGTTCGTTATTGATCCGGAGATGGATAGTTTGGGTAGATTGGTAGAGTTTAGTCAATCCGACAGGGAGACTTAACTAATTTGAACTCACAAACAACAACTAAATCTAGGATTATTTTCATAGCTAACCTAACAATCGCATGATTTATTTGCTTTAACTAATAGCTTATGAATCCTCCTTACCGCGTAATTAACTCCCCATTTACTTGCTTTCGTAGTTAGATTTATTTTATCACTCGTAGTTAAATAAAATCACCCTTATCATATGTTTGGGTTCGATAATATTGTATCAAGCATTCTTAGATGAAATAGGCCGTCGATTGATTCGTTTATTCCCCTTTTACCCATTCGTGGGGATTCGATACTCGGTATGTACTTACCGTTTTATATTACTTGTAACAACCGTATACTTGCGCGATTACGTACTCGTATTTGGAGAGTAACAAGTTTCTTTGTTTTGTTTTTGTTTTTTTTGTATGTCTTTCCTCTGTGTGCTTGTGTGGTTGTCGTGTCGACCTCCCTCCATTTTTCTCAATTCACACAATGGGGACATTGTGCGTTTTAAGTTAGGGGGAGAGAGGTCGCAAGTACTTGCATACATGCTAGGTCGACCCGCCAAAATTTTTCAAATTCTTATTATTATTTGAGTATGCTTCTACAAAATTTGAGCACATTGGCTAAGGCTAGATTGTATTTGAGGTGGATAAAGAACTTTAGTGATAATATGATCTAGGACTCCTCTTGCGTAACTTAGTTTCTCTCCAAACTTTAGTTTGAAAACTAAGTGTGAAGAGAGCAAAATGACTTAAATTTGGGGGAGTGAACCCTTTTCAAGAATGAAAAACCTTTGAACACCTAGCTCTTAAAAGAAATGAGTAGAGAACTTGCTAAAATGTATGCACTTGTATGAGAGAAAAGAAAGGCTAAGCCTTCATTGATGAAATTCAGGAATCATTTTTGTAATAACTCTATGTCATTATAATGTGCAAGTTTTGTAGTGAAAAATTTAAATGTAATACACAAAGGAAAGGAATGGTGTTAGTAGCCCACAAAGTCGAATGTTTAGAAAAACAAGCAACCATCAATAGTGCTAGATTTGTATTGTAATATCATTGTAATGCACAAAGTGCTATGTTATCATTGTAAATCATAAGAAAAGCAATTATGTGAGGAAGAGCTAGGGACTAATATTGTCAATTAGTTCAAGAATAGGGAGAACACTCTTAAATTACCTACAACTTAGTTTCACGATGTGATTGGAGCTTAAGGTTTGAAACCTAAGGTTAGGAGATAGTCTAAGTTAACGTGAGGAGACCATGAAAGTAGAACCGATGATTTTAATCTATTGGGGCGTATTCACCTAAAATAAAACCTAGCCGAAGTCATCACACACACACGTGGAGCTAGTTTAAAGAATAATTTGAAATTGTTAAGCTTTGGCATTTTGATCTTAAGCATGCACGTTTAGTACTTTTTTTGTTTTCTTTGCTCGAGGACGAGCAAGTGTTTAAGTTTGGGGGTGTTGATAACGCCGTGAAAACGTCGTTATTACCTATCTCTTTAAGCCCAAAATATCTTGTTTTTATCCGAGTTTATGTTTGTCTTTGCGTGTGTTCGTGTATTTTGTGCTTTTGGCCCTTTTGTTCGGCCTTTGTTTGGTTTTTGTGTTTTTGTTCTCGTTTTGATCGTTTTCTCCGTGATTTGTAGGTATTGACATCTTAGAGAGATTCGGAGTTGCGTATCAATGATGCGAGTCGCTCTACCCACCCCGCGAGTCAAGCTTGAGCTTCAAAGGAATTAGAACCCGGAGCGAATTGTACAAGAACGTAGATAGCTGCTCACTAGAACATGCATTAATATATCATGGATGATCCAAATGAGCTTAATTTTTGATATGTCATAGATGAGTGTGTTATCCAAACTACGGACTCTACGGATCCGCAATCGGAGTTCGGAATCAAAAGATATGCTGCTCGGAAAAAAGTGCGGCAGAGCAGAAAATCTGAAGGAAACCTACGGCCTAAAGCTCGCCGCGGCGAGGTCGGACCTCGCGGCAGCGAGGCCTGCTGCTATTTTCTACGTGTTTTGAAGGGTTTTTGGTACATTGCCCCTTTTTACCCCACTTGTAATTCAAACCCTTGAGGAGACTTTTTGGTCTTGTTTCTCTAGGTTAAGAGGCAAAAGAGGACACAACTTGCTATCCATCTCACAATCTTTTCCACTCTTGGCCTCCCTTTTCCTCTCAAGCCTCCCTCAACCCCCTCTTTAGTTTTTCTTGCTTTTTCTTGTATTTGAAGACTCCACCAAGGGGTGAGTTAATCACCACCCTTGGGGAGTGGTTGTGTGGTTATCAAAAGGGAGGAGAATCCTTGTCTCGATTCTATTTCGATTAGGTGATATCTTTCTATTTCCTAGTTATTTATGATTAGGAGATGAATATTGTTATTTCCTTTTTGGATGAATGATTGTGGATTTGAATTCTCCGGATATATATATATATATATATATATATATATATATTTATGTTATTGTTTGATTAAATGATGTCTTGATGATTAATATGGTGCTTATATGTGTTCGTTAACCCGATTCCGTACTTATCGTTCATCTTATGGTTTGACAACATTTGGAGATGAGAGTTATTGATTCTTGATTGCTAGACATAGTGAATTTGAGGTTTTGATGATGAATTTGGATTGTGATTCGATTCTAGGATAGACATATACCTAAGTCGTTTCATATTCGTTTAAGGTGTGAGTTTAATGCCATCGATTAGATTTTAGTCCATTTAGGCATAAATTGGATTTGTTTAATTTGATTGGTTGGTATGCCATCGGAAGATGCATACGAACAACATTGAATCCTTGAGAAGCAACACAAGCATAATATATTAATTGTCGAGTCATTGTTATCGTCTGATTAGTTATGATTGATGTTGGGTTATGTTTGATTTGTTGGGTTTATTGTTTTATCGCACTTTCGACCATCAACCTTTAATGCAACCTAGACATAGGATGTTGAAGGTCGGGTGAGTGACGATTTGTGGATTTCAACCTAGGATAGGCATATACCTAGTTTGGTCCGTGTTAGTATTATGGGTTCGTTCGTGAATGCATCAAATAACTTAGATTCTCTTTATTCGGGGATTCGGGTTAGTTTTAGGTCCCGGGTGACAATGGTACGCCTTAGAATCCTCTTTTGGGTTCGGACTTTCCTTACAGTATCGGTTGACAGTGATGTTCGTTATTGATCCGGAGATGGATAGTTTGGGTAGATTGGTAGAGTTTAGTCAATCCGACAGGGAGACTTAACTAATTTGAACTCACAAACAACAACTAAATCTAGGATTATTTTCATAGCTAACCTAACAATCGCATGATTTATTTGCTTTAACTAATAGCTTATGAATCCTCCTTACCGCGTAATTAACTCCCCATTTACTTGCTTTCGTAGTTAGATTTATTTTATCGCTCGTAGTTAAATAAAATCACCCTTATCATATGTTTGGGTTCGATAATACTGTATCAAGCATTCTTAGATGAAATAGGCCGTCGATTGATTCGTTTATTCCCCTTTTACTCATTCGTGGGGATTCGATACTCGGTATGTACTTACCGTTTTATATTACTTGTAACAACCGTATACTTGCGCGATTACGTACTCGTATTTGGAGAGTAACAAGTTTCTTTGTTTTGTTTTTATTTTTTTTGTTTGTCTTTCCTCTGTGTGCTTGTGTGGTTGTCGTGTCGACCTCCCTCCATTTTTCTCAATTCACACAATGGGGACATTGTGCGTTTTAAGTTAGGGGGAGAGAGGTCGCAAGTACTTGCATACATGCTAGGTCGACCCGCCAAAATTTTTCAAATTCTTATTATTATTTGAGTATGCTTCTACAAAATTTGAGCACATTGGCTAAGGCTAGATTGTATTTGAGGTGGATAAAGAACTTTAGTGATAATATGATCTAGGACTCCTCTTGCGTAACTTAGTTTCTCTCCAAACTTTAGTTTGAAAACTAAGTGTGAAGAGAGCAAAATAACTTAAATTTGGGGGAGTGAACCCTTTTCAAGAATGAAAAACCTTTGAACACCTAGCTCTTAAAAGAAATGAGTAGAGAAGTTGCTAAAATGTATGCACTTGTACGAGAGAAAAGAAAGGCTAAGCCTTCATTGATGAAATTCAGGAATCATTTTTGTAATAACTCTATGTCATTATAATGTGCAAGTTTTGTAGTGAAAAATTTAAATGTAATACACAAAGGAAAGGAATGGTGTTAGTAGCCCACAAAGTCGAATGTTTAGAAAAACAAGCAATCATCAATAGTGCTAGATTTGTATTGTAATATCATTGTAATGCACAAAGTGCTACGTTATCATTGTAAATCATAAGAAAAGCAATTATGTGAGGAAGAGCTAGGGACTTGATTTAGCCGGATTTCGTCGGGTTAATTTGTATATCAGTGAATTTGTATATTTAGTAGGGCTCCGTTACTTTATTCCGGATGGATCAATCACAAAGAAAAGCAATGATTAAGAACAAGAAGTATAACCACAAGTTAAGCTAATAACACATCAATATGGAGAGCAAAATACTATGAATAATATAGATTCTTATTTAGTTGTGATGCCTTAGGCAGAGAATATTTGTGTATCCTTGAAGTAAAGGATTTCGTAGTTGTCTAATACAATGATTAACTAGGTATTTATACCATGTTTAACCTAGTTTTACAAGGAATCATAGTCCTAATAGGACTCGGCCCAAATATCCTTCATGGGTCCGGAGTATTATCTTTAGATCGAAGAGAGCCGTGCTTGACCGGGTCTGTTAGACGATCTTGATCTGCTCGGATTGGTCTAATCGATCTTAACATGTTCGTTCGATACGAGTAATATGTAGGGTGCGAAATAGCCCCCATCAATACTCCCTCACTTCTTCGAGCGTATAGATAATAGAAGCTCGTAGAAGTAGATAGATCTTTACGACTGTTTCTTTTCTATGAATGGAGTCTCGTTAAAAACCTTACTTAAGAAAAAAACCCAGTGGGAAAAAAATCTTAAATAAGGAAAAGAGTGCTACATATCATAGACAGTCGTTTTTTCTGTCCAGTTACGGATCGCCACGCGTCTATTCTGGAAACTTTTCATATCCTTCCCTTTTTGGCGGGAATATCAGTAGTTGCCATAAGTTCGAAACGTCATTTCTCATCTTCTTATAAATAGGTGACGCTATAGTTCGCCATTTCTCTTTTATACTTCCTTACAACTCGTACTCATTTTCTTGATTAGTCGCTCATCACGCCTAGTTTTTCTGTTTATCGACCTTCATTTTCCGAGAACCAGGATATATGGCTTCTGTGAGAAGGTCTTCTTCTAGAGAGGTTGTCGCCCCCGACAATGAGGAGGAGCTGCAATCTAGTGTAACTGATTTTGCCATCCCTGTAGAGGATACTTTTAAGGTACGGATCCTTACTGACGCGGATGTGGCGGCCCGAGCCAAAAAGGGCAAAGGTACTGTTCCTCAAATTTCTGAACCGATTGAGGATGTTGCTTGCGCTTATACGGCGGAGACATTTCCGGAGGTCCTGAATAACTATACTAAATATTTTCCGGAAGGTTCTGAGATAATTCTTCCTTCCTCTACTGATAGGGTCACAATTCCCCCGGAGGGATGCCGAGCCTTTTATACGGCTCACTTTAATAGTGGACTTCGTCTTCCTTTGTCTCCCCTCTTTCTCGAAGTCTTGAAAACTTTTAGTGTGTGCCTGACACAGCTGGTTCCAAATTCCGTTGCTTTTGTAGTTTGTTTTTCGGTTTTGATGATCGCCAAGGGGTTTAACCCTTCTTTCCGTAATTTTACACAACTTTTTCGCTTTAATATTTCTAGTTCTTCAAATCGGGGATATTTCTTCGCTAGTCAACGACCTAGCCGAGCAATCTTTGATGCCCCTGTTTCTAGTAATCCCTCATGGAAATCTTATTTCTTCTTCGTTCGTCCTCCATCTAATCTTCGCTTAGCGGATGGTACGAGTGTGCCTTTTTCATGGGATCATGGTTCTAGTTGGATTTCCGGAGGTCGCTTAGCGACAGGCGAACTGATTCCCGATGATGCTAAGTTTATCGCTGATATCTCCGAATTGCGTGCAAACAAATTTCAAAGTGCTCTTTTGATTGGGGAAGCTTTCCTTCGCAAGGCGGGGTTAAGCATTCATAGTTTTCCCATCAATTCACCATCCGAACCTCTTGGTTAGTAATTTATTTGATCTTAGTGTTGTGATGATATCACCTATTGGGAAGGTACATGATTTATGATTAATTTCTTTTTCAGCTGATATGGTGGAGAATTCTCGACATTCTTCGAAGGGAAAGATGGTCCTTTCAAAATCTTCTAAATCCGCCGAGAATGCGCCTATCGAGCAGAGAGCGTCGCGAAAAAGGAAGTTGGAGTTAGGCCATGAATCCGAAGAGGACAGAGAGGAATCATCAGAATCTCCTCAGGAGCCCCCTATTCGTCAGGGCACGGGACCTGGTTATCCTCCCCTTTCTCTTAGAACATCTTTAGGCGTTCGAGGATGTCACACCTGGTCGAAGCCTTATCCAACTAATAATCCAGTCGATAGGAAGAGGAGTTATTATGGACGTTCCGGTCAGGATCTTTCTTTAGTCGGAGAAAAACACCCAAGACCTACTCTTGTCGAAATGATCGAGGAACATTTGGAGGGAAAGAGAGCCGCTGGTTATTCCGAGAAGGACTCTCTTATCCACGATGATAATGAGAACGCGATTGATAAGGCAACTCGTGTTCTTTTGTCTGGTGTTTTTACCCGTGATCTGAATAAACTTCTTCATAAGGATCCTCTGGAGAAATTCCAACGAGCTTGTCTTTATGCTGAAAAGGTGATATCCTTTTCCTTTAATCATGTTAACCGGTATCTTTAAGTGTCTTCCTCAATTTACTAATCCATCTCTTTTTCTTGCCCTCTTTGCTTGTTCAGACTAAGACGTGTCTTACGTCATACGCCTATGAGAATGCACTTTGGAAACAACAGTGCGAGTTTTTGGAGGAGAAGAATAAAGCTTTGCTTCGTAAATCTTCCGGTTCAGAGGTTGGTCCCTCAACATCTTCTTTGGTTCCCACCATAGAGACTTGTGCTACTGGGACTGAAGACCAAGAAATGATAAACAAGGTGATGGAGATTTCTCGTGCTCAAGAGCAGGCCAACCAAATGGCTAGAAAGTTAGAGGAATTTCAGTTACAGAGCACGGCTCGTATCAGTGAGCTGGAATCTCAAGTCTCAACTCTTGAAGCTTCTCTGGAGGAGTATGAGAAGGATGTCCCACTTAGTGGACTTAGGGATCGATATGGTAGAAATCCCGACGAAAGAGTTGTTCGTGAATTTCTCAATTCTCCTGTTCATACGGCGTTGGTGTATCGGATGGTCGGTCCTTTACTTGAAAATACTTTTAAGAAGGCGATTCATCAGCTGGTCGCTCTGGAGATGATCGATGATCGTCGAAAAGAGTATTTTAAGGCTGCTCATATTCGATTGAATCGTTATGGTGAACTTTATTCTTCTTCTGAGGTCCCAGATGTTCTGTATCAAGGTCTTCCTCTAGCTCACCTTGTCGAAGAATTTGGAAATCCATTGCCAATTCCTCCCTCTGACGTTGATGAAGAGCTCGATAATACTTTTGTTGATCCCGAAGTTGAGGGAGCGGAGGAAGAGGATATTGGTACGACTGAGGTCGTTGATTCTGACCAGAGAATCTCGGATAGCGAGCAGGCTTCTTAAAAACAGTGATTTTTTGAACAATCCTTGTAATTATTTTGTTTGTAGGTGTTAATTGTAATTTTACCTTTTCTTCTCCTTGTACGGTAGACGTTTTGTATTCTGTCAGTTGTGTCTTTTCACCTTCGCCGTAATAATTCAGACAAGTCATTTAATCTGCCGTAATCATTATGCGTGTGTCTTTTCATATTCTAGCGTTTGCTCCAAGGTCATTTTTCCCGTTTCGCGCCCTTTCTTTAGGTCTGACGCGTCCTTTCGTGTAGTATAAATACGAAGGGTAAAAACTTGACTTGTTTTTACTGCTATACTCTTCTCTCGACAGAATACTCGTTTTTTAGTTAGTCGATAAACCTTCTCGATATTAATTTGTTTATTTTCATAATCCGACCATGAGTAACCTCTTTGGTAATACTTCGAAGCGACCTTCCCGTGAGGGCGCTCGGGACACTAGATCCAAAAGGCATCGAAGAGACGGACCGTCGATGGAGCCTCCTCGTTCGTCACAAACAGTTAGGTCGGAGATCGATACCAGTGTTATTGTTTCTGAACCTCTCTCCGTGGTAAATTCGTCGTTTCCTGAACCAATCCATTCTGTTTCGACTCAAGTAGGAAGCATGCCTTCCCCTGGTCGGTTTGCTTTTGGCGACATGTCCAACGAGGAACCGGCTTATAATATAGCTGTTAGTTCAAGTGCTCCTTCTTTTGAGCATGTTTTTCATGGGGGGAATTTTACTGTTTCCCTTCCTTTGTCAGTTTCTTCTGCCCCAATCACCAGCGGAGGGCAAACTGGTGATGGCTTTTTTGTCAATCCTTCCGTAACACAATCTATTGTGCAGGATTGCCCAGAATATTTGTTCAATGATACTACAGTGATGACTACCTCCTTTGAGTCGGGGGGACCTTCCGGAGGTCGAACCGGTTCCGGGTCTGGCCGCCAAACCGTTTTTTCTGCTTCGGGCAAGGAAATTTTTGTTAGTCCCGACGAGAGAGAATCTCCTCGTCAATTAGATGATCGATGCATCCTTCAGCAAGTTAACGACATTCTTTTATCGGAGACTCCTCGTTCTGATGGTGTCCCTTTGACCAGCGAACTTCCTGGTTCTGTTGAACCTGATGCCTTGTCATGGGACCTAGGTATGAGTACTATTTTGCCTGGCGAGTTGAGGAAGCTCGAAGGTACCTCCAATCTTCGCCTTGTTCAATCTTTGGTAAAGATATGTGAGCAGGTAAATATATTTCGAATATTTTTCCTGTTCTTTCTTTGGAATTCCTTGTTGTAAGGCGGTTTATCTTATTCTTTCTGCTCTTAGGGCAAGTATTTTGCACTCCAGCTGGGTGTGCAAAACGACGAACTGTGGAGTTGTCGGAGAGTTCTTCAGGGTCAGTTGGAGTCTGAGAAAGCTAGAAGCAGGGGTTTAGAGTTGCAGCTGCAACTTGATAAAGATGATCTTCAAAAATTGGAGGCCGAAAAAGTTGTCCTTGAAAAGGAGAGAGACAATTTAGCTCAGGCAGCTGTTCTGGCGGAAGTATCTCGTCGGCAGTCTTATGAGGAAGGTTATGACGCCGGTTATCTAAAGCGTCAAGAAGAATTGATGGCTTTTGCTGGGAGTCTGACTCCTCGGAAAGCTGTTTCTGGTAGTCGGCCTCTGCTGACCGTTTCTTATCTTCAGTGACTTTGCTCGACCTGGCAGACCTTGGACTGTCCTCTTTTT